>VZRF01013256.1:56769-70053 GCA_013396875.1 Vireo altiloquus | reverse complement strand
TGGGTGACGAATTGCTCCTGAAGCACCTGGCTGTGCACAGAAACTGTTCTCCACCTCTAATAACAATAATCCATCATCCTGCTCTGGGCAGGGGATGTGCAAGGTTTTCCAGGGCTGGGGAGCTGGTGGGGCTGGCGGGGGGATTGCGGGGGGGCTGCCCTGAGGGGACACGGGATTCTCTGCTCTGGTAGTGGCTCTTCTCCTGCACTGCCCGCCAGGAGGGCAATCCATGAGCAGGCACACCCTGCCAGGGGAAGTGCCAGCTCCTCGGGGCTGTGCAAAACGTGATTTTGGAGGAAAAAGCAGCTGGGAGCCCAGGTCTGGCATGGGGCACAGGGTCCAGAAGGTCCCACGGGTCCTTGTGCCAAAGGAGCTGCTGAATGAGGCCCAGGAAAAGGCATTTCTGCAGGGCTCAAGATACTTTGCCCCAAGGAAATGCTGCCACGATTTTCCAGCTACTGATAAAGTCAAACCCTTGATCTGGTTAAAGATTTGGCCCACACGGCAAGCCTAGGTAGGACAACAATGCTGTTAGTGCCACCGGCTTGGTGACACTTCCATTTTTTTCCCTGATATCTAATCCAACCCAACCTCTGCCAGTTTGAAACCATTCCCCCTCATCCTGTCGCTACTGGAGGAAACCGGGGAGCAGTCAGGCGAGTGCACCTTAACCCAGCAGCATTCCCGAGCCCTCCTTCATTGGCATTCCTCCTCTCCCAGCCTGCACAGCCTGTTCCCAACGCCCCGAGTGTTAATTGAATTAATTCCCCCAGCACTGCCAATGCTTTAGGGACTGGAGCATCTGCACACACCACGGGCAGCCTGCTCCGTGCCTGCTCCGTGCCTGCTCCGTGCCTGCTCCGTGCCTGCTCAGCCCTTCCCGTGGGATGTGCCAGCTGCGGGCGAGGAAAACGGAGCGGGCAGTGGCAAGGGCAGGTTGGTGTGGAGGTGCAATCGCCTCCATTGCAAAGACTCACGGAGTGAAGGGGACGGAGCCCAGTCAGGAGCCCCAAGGGCTGTGGGAACCCCTTGGTAAGGTCTGCAAGCATCCAGAGGGGCTGGAAAACATTCTGCTCCCCTCAAGCCCTCGCTGCGTTGGGCACTCCGTGCCTCCCGTCGAGGCATCGGGGCTGTTCCTGCATCTCTTCCCAAAGGAGGGGATCTGTGGGTCTAAATTCTGCCTCTTTTAGGCTGCTCCCGACAGGAGCTACAAGCTGCAGACACGAATCCTTTTGTGAGCCCGACCGCATCCCGGCTGGGATTTACCTAAAACAGCCCCAGGGAGGAACGGCTGGGCGGGGATGTGGGGGGAGAGGGAGGGAGGCTGCCTGGTGTTTGTTTTTACTAATGAAGCCCCATAATCAAATCATTTCAATTTTAATTGTAAAGCCAGCAGGCAGATTTCTGTCTCCAGATGGGACGTGATAGGAATAGTTGAAGGCTGGGCACGTTCTGCCGCTCACCTTAGTGCTGGGAGCAAGGCAGATGGGAGCAGCAGTGGGGAGAGCTTGGGAAGAGCCTGCTCCCCCAGGGATGAGGATTTGAGCTGGGATCACACCCAAACCCTCTCCTGCTTTGTTGACCCAGGGATTCTAACCCCTGGCAAGATGTGCTGCACCATTCCCAGGTCTGAGCAGGGGAAGCAGGAGATGTTTTCCCTGCTTTCATCTGCCAGGATACATGAAATCTATTTGTGGCTTCCACTTACCATCTCATTTTTTTGGGGGATGTTTGGACTTTGGGAAAAGAGGAAAATAAAGAAACTGGGTCATTTTCTATTTATTTGGAAGAGCTAAGATGTTAACCCTCCAGCTGCACAGAGCTCTGCTCATGTCTCTGTGGGACTGGCAAACTCGGAACAAGTGATGTAGAGAGGAGAAAGCTCCTCCTCAGCAAAGGAAATGTGCCTTTTGCCCAACTTCTTCAGGCTGGGGGAAACTGGGCGCAGCAGGGTTGGGGTTGCTCTCCCAATCTAAACCAGTTACCTCAGACAAAACACATCAGTTTGTTTCTTGTGATGGAGAAGTGGAGCTGGGTGCTCTGGGACTGATTAAATCCCCCAGGAAGGAGCATTCCCAGCTGCCCACCAGGCCTCAGCAGTCACCCAGGGGCACGGGGTGGGCATAGAGGTGCCATCTAGGGGTGTCAGAGAAGGAGAATGTCTCCTCTCCTCCCCACCAGAGAGGTTTGTTTCTCCCGAAGAGGATGAGGCCAGAGGCAGAGCGTGATCCAGGCAGGTCATGCCAAGTATGGAATACCTTGTGCTCCTCTCCGTGCCTTCCCCACAGCCATAACGGGGCAGAGCCCAGCTCTTATCAGGCCTGGCTGCTGCTGCTTTCACCTCCTCGAGCTGCTGCCCTCCCCATGCCCACAGCCCAGCTCCCAGAGCTGACAGCATTTCTGGAATCCCCTGGAAGGGATCCAGGTGGGGAATGCCAGGCGCAGAGCAGCCACCAGCATCCCTCTGGCCAGGCCTCTTTGCTCTTATCAGCTCTCCCTTTTCGTGCCTGAGTCATCAGGGACAAGAGCATCAAATCACAAATAAAGTCATTACCTCGCTAAGCAAATACAGGTGAAAACCTCACTTTAGTTTTTGAAATCGGAGTCCTGGCTCCTGAGGGCACCTTCCCGTGGCCAGGTCTGCTCCAGCCCCACTAACACCCCGGGTGAGAGAGGAGGGGACAGGACAGGGGGGCTCTCCTGGCAGTCCATGGATTTCCTGGCATGGGGGAGCTCCGTGCTCGATGCACCCTCACGCTGGTGGCTCCAGCTACACCAACTGGGCACATCCAGTGGGGGTGACAACCCCTCTGCTCTCCCTGTGGCACCCATCCCTGCTGCCAGCACAGCCCTCTCCTTCTCCCCAGGGCACATCCCTGGCACTCCGTGCCTCCCACGTGTCTGCGGCTCGCACCCCGGCGCTGATGCGGGATTCTGCTCTTCTCTTTTTACTATTTTTTTTTCCCCACCGTGTACAAATGGGAATTAAATTGAGGCCACTAAACTCATTTGTGCTCGCAGCCGTGCCGGAGCTGCAGGCAGCGTTTCAGCCTTGGCTCCCCGGAGCGGCTGCCAGGCTCGGGCTGGCAACCGCGGTGTGCTGGCTCCTGCCGCCGTGCCCGGCGTGCCCCTGCCTGCCCCCGGCAGCCCCACGGCAAGGCAGGGCCGGGGTTAAGCCCAACCAGACCAAAACATGCGCCCGAGCAATTTCTGTCTCATGCGAGCCACGCTTGGGGCAGCACTCAGCTCCTGCTCGGGCTGCTGGGGCTGCGCCCAGCCCGCATCCCTGAGGGTTCTCCCGGTGTCCCGGGGGTTTCTCCCACTGCAGCTGTGTGGGGAGGTGCTGGAGACAGGCTGGGCTGCCTCCCCCACAGCCTGGCTCGGCCTCAGGGGCTCAGGAAGCATCACGAGGAAATGGGGATGAGCTGGAGCCTGGGAGGCAGCTGTGGGACATGCGGTGTGGGGCAGGGGGTGACGGTGACCGTGGGGTGCCCTGCCAGGGGAGAGCACCCAGCTGGCCCCGAATGACTCACTGAGCAGGCAGTGCCACTCCACCAGGGCTTATTTTTGTCAGGCAGGAGCAGGAGCAGGAGCAGGAGCAGGAGCAGGAGCAGGAGCAGGAGCAGGAGGCTGGTCATGGGTGAAATGTTCCCCTACCACCCAGGAAAAAGTCCCTGGAAGTGCCGGCGGACAGCAAAGGAGGGCAGACCTGAGTGTGCTGGGAGGGAACAGCTGCTGGGAATTTAAATGACCGCCTGTGAATGCTGGTTTTGTTTTGTCCCAGCCATGGCTGCCTGGGCCAGGCAGCATTCAAACCCCTCTGCTCACGGGGCTCTGCGCATGGAGCTCCGGAAAAGCCGGGGAGAAACCTGAGCTGGAGAGGAGCCCTGGTGCAGCACCCTGACCCTGCTCTGCAGAGAAACCAGTGGAGATGGGCAGAGCCACGGCAGCAGGGAGGTGCAGGAGCTGGGATGGAGGCCTCTGGTCAAGCTTTGTTCCTTTCTGCCAGAAGGAAAAGCGACGGGAAGAGGAGAGATGGCCAGGAAGTGAGTGAGGTGTGCTTCCTGCATCCTTCCTGCATCCTTCCTGCACAATTCCTGCACAATTCCCTCTCCCCCTGCCTGATGGGACACTGCCGTGGGGCTGGGCAGTAGAGGCAGACTTTTCAGGGACAGCTCTCAGCTGAAGAGCTTCTCGGGAGGAAGCTCCCGGCTCGCCCTGGAGCCTGGGACACGGAATGCTGCCCCGTGACTCTCCACGGCTCCCTGGGGAAATGGAGATGCTGCCAGGCATTGTGGTTTACAGCTTCAGCCCTGGTGCACGCTGCCAGATTCATGCCCTGAAAATCTAGTTTTGTAAGGATAAACAGGATTTCTTATTCCTGTTGCTAATGTGATATCAGCACATTGCAACACAGATGTTTTAATAACACATAGTCCTTTTAATGAAGGGACTTAAGCTAATTTACATCCCAACAATTGTATATGTCCTATTTGCTCATTTATTCATGCAGTTAATGAAATTAAAGTTACTAAACATTTAGAAAATTACAAATACACTGGAGAAGTGCACCTGTGTATTAAAATAAGGAGCAGGAGCTGCTTTCCTGGCACAGAGGGCTGCCCAAGGCACGCGCTGCTGGCTGCTTCCTCCCTTCCTGTGCAGGCTGGAGGGGGAGGCAGCCGGGCACTGCCAGACCCCATTCCCAGGGATGCTGACAGTTGTGACAACCACTGCATTTTTATTTTTATCATCCCGCCAACGCCGCTCTTTAGATCAGCTTTTATTAAAAATAAATAATGCTTTTAAAGCTGGTGCTGGGGCACCAAACTGTGACAAAGGCCAGGGAGGCGGTGCTGAGGATGATTAATGTGGTTTTTCCAGCGAAATACCGTAGCAGGTTCTGCTGTGCCGAGGGCGCTGCCGATGGGTGTGGGGAGGACGAAGGCGTTGAGTGCTGTCCTCAGCCTGGCACATGGAGCAGGGGCACGGCCTGGAGCTGAGGACAGGTCTGGCTGTGGCCTCACCCTCTCCCAGGCCAGGCTTTGGTGGGCACGGGTCAGGCAAAGGCCAAAGGGATGTTGAGGCACAGAGCTCTCCCAGCCCCTTGGATGTATCCATCCCTCCTTTGTCCATCATCCCCACCCTGCCTCCAGCAGGCCCGGCCATCCCAGCCCAGCGAGGTGGAGAACACTTCTCATCCTCAGGGCAGTGCAAAAGGGACAGACAGTGCTCCCTGTCACACAGCCTGCACCCCGGGGCTCCAGGGATGTCACACATCCATCGTGTCACCATCCTGGGCAGGTCCATGCCAGGCACATCTGCATCGCATGTGGAGGCTCCTCCTGTATCACACCCTCCAGGTGAAGATGAGCAAACCTCCAGCACCTCGGGAAAGCCCCCAAAGGCTGTGCAAGGCTGGGCTTGCTCCCGCTGGGCAGACCCATCCCGCCCAGGCTTCCCAGGAAGGGGCACCTCTCCTCCCCAGTCGGAGCACTGGTGTGATGGTGCAGCTGCCTCTGCTCCTGGCCACGGGGACAGGGCTGCAGCTCCTGCCCCTCTGGGACAGCCCCGGCTCTAAAACCCCTGCCACGATCGAGGCTTGTGGCTGGAGAGCTGCATCCCTTGCTGGGAGCTCGTCCAAGACGTGCCCAACACCTGAGCTTTCCCTTCGTCCCGCTCACGGCAACCAGCGGGAGAAGGCATGAGCAAAATCTTAGGCAAACCTTTTGAGAATCCAAAAATCTCGCTCTCTGAGTGCAGTTTGGCTCAACAGCTTGGTGGGGCATGGCAGGCACTCGATGCACAGATGGGGAGGCAGAGTGGCCGGAGCTCCCAGTTATCCTCTCCGCCAGGGAAAGGAAGGCGCTGCTGCTCACTGCTGCACTCCCGTTATCCCAGTCCCTCCCCTGCCTATCCAGGCCAGAGCATTTCTCAGACTGTGCTTTATCCCATCCCTGCTGCTCCTTTTCCAGCGCCACCAGCACCGCTAACAATAGCGGCCCTAAATCCTGCCTGCCTGTTCCGAGCCTGCGGTCACTGCCAGCCCCAGCCTGCACCCCAAACCCCACGGAACGCGTGGGCAGTGAGTGGCACAGCTCTCCCTCCTCCCCCAGATGTGCACTTGGGGCTGTTGGGATGCCATCTCCAACCCCCCCTGGCTCTCCACTCCTGGGAAACTCGTGCCCGTCGCTGCGGCAGGCGGAGGAGCGAGGCAGCTCCGTTCCTTACCTCTCGCCGGAGCTGGGAGTGCAGGGAGAGCTGGAAATAGCCCTGGCTGACACAGATACCTGTGCGGAACAGCAGGGGCCTGCACTCGCCGTGGTAATTGCAGACTGCACGGCGATGAGTCAGCCCCAGCCCCGCTCGGGCAGCACGAGGCTGCCCTGCCTCCCGCACCGTGCGGGCAGCGCCCGCCCAGCCCAACCCGGGCCCCGTTGCCGGGGAAATTGATGCTCCCCCCGTCCTCGGGAAGGGGGGCCCAAAGCACAGGAGCAGCGAGAGGATGGGAATGAGAGCATCTTGCAGCTTTTTAAGCTCTCGAGATGCTTTCAAGTGCCAGGAAGGCTGTGCGAGCTGTGATTTGCTGCATTATTTCTGTTGCTATCCCTGCACGGGGAGCTCCTGCGTGCAGAAGAGCTGCTTGCAGCAAGTCAGCATCCAAACACTGCCTGCTCTGGGAGGGGGAGCTGAGCCCCACAGCTGCCATCACCCACAAAGGGCCGGGGGCCACCCTGGGACCAGCCCTCAGCACTTCCCAGGGTCTCTGGGACGGGGCGTCTTTATCTCAGCCATGGATAACCAAAGCAGCCAGAAACTGAAGCGGTGTCGGCTCACCCCGAGCTCCTTGGCAAGAAAGCCACACCAGCAGAGCTCTCCATCCTCCTCCTCATCCTTCTCCTGGGGCTCAGGGGCTGCCTCGCTGCCGGCGATTGCTCTGTCAGGACATTAATAAATAATTAGCCGGCAAACTTCCACCAGGGAGCTTTGTTTCTTCTCCTCCAGTGGTGCTGCCTGTTCAGAGAGGGAAAGCCAGGGGAGAGCAGCTATTCCCAGGAAGAGGGGCTGGAGGGGGTGGCATTTCCCCAGCCAGGCTGGCGGCTCCCCAAGCTCCTCCACAGCTGACTTCCCATTCCAAAGGGAACCGGGGGGAGGAGGAGGAATAGGTAAAATCAATAAGAACCTATTTGGCGGGATAAAAGAATGTGGTTTTATTTATAGCGCTGGCTGGAGATGAAGTGTCTCCTGCCCAGTGACAGTGCTGAGGCACTGGGGAGCAGCGGAGCAGTGTCTGCACAGGGCTGGGAGATGCACCAGTGCCTGCTGCCCACCCCCCATCACCACCCAGCCCCACTGAGCCCCCAGTCCCCCACTCCCCAAAGTGCTGCAAGTGGCTTTGCTCGCCAGCCTGGCAAGAGGGGAACACCCACGGAGGAGTTTCTGATCTAACAGCAGTGTCTGTGCTCAGGGGGTGCTCAGGAGCTCAGCACCAGCCCCTTCCCACCACTGGTGCCCAGCCAGGGCTGCAGGAGCTGGGGACAGTGGTGACCAGTCACTGGTGGGGGTGCTCGGAGGAGAGCTGGTGACAAGGGAGGAGGGGGTGCTGCGAGATGGGGGCCTGGGGACAGACAGAGCCAGCCTAGCAGGCTGGGAGTCACGAGCCAGGGAGATGCCCATGGACATCCCTGCCAGCAACAGCTGCTTGAGGAACAGCAAGTCCTTGCTCAGCAGCGCTGCAGATCCAAAGCGTCTCCCTTCACTGCTCGCTCCTTTGGCCAGCTCTGCTGGTGCAGGAGGATCAGGACCTGCTCTGGTGATCATGGCATGTCTCTGGGATGAGGAGGTTAAAATAGAGAGGAAGTGAGGCACCCAGACTCTGAGCAGCCTCCAGGGAGAAGGCAGGAGCAGCTGCCCTGCTCAGGGTCATCAGCAGAGGAGGATGAGGCCAGCCTGGGTCTCAGCCACCACCCCAATGCCCCTCGCTGCTCCTGGAGGTAGCTAGCAGCAGGATGGTGGAGCTACAGGAGGTATCCCAGCTCCCGGTGCTGTCCTGCCAGGCAGGGATGGGCAGTGAAGGGAACCCAGGCAGCAGCACAGGACTGAGGCAGATCGACAGGCAGGGATGAGGCAGGTGGGGCAGCGAAAGGCCAGTGGGGTGACATGGATGGGCTGTGACAGACACTGCCAGCACAGTGTGAGAGCTGCCAGTGCTGTGGGAAAGCCGAGCTCAGCCAGAGCGAAAGGGTGAGCACGAGGGACACATACCGGGTGGTGCAGCTCCTGCTGGTCCCTGGATGGCTGGTGCCCTGTGCCAGGCTGCTCTGGGGCAGCACAGGGGGACACTGAGCCTAGAACAGCAAGGGGAATGCTTGGGCTGACAGCTGGGATGTCAGGCAGTGCAGAAAGAGCAGTGCAAGGTCTCTGACAGTGTGTTCCTTCCCCCTGATGAAGTGAGGTACAGGATGAGCCGAGTGCCCTGGGCTGCTGCCAGCCTCATCCCGAGGCAGAAGGGGCCGGCTGGCCCTGCTGTGCCAGAGCAGCCTGGGGAGGAGGACAGGCTGCTTCAGCTGCTGTGGGTGTGCTGCTTCCGTGGACAAATGAGTCACTGAAAATGCCATAAGGAGTCAATGGGCATCCTGGTCCCCTGCTCAGCCCACACAGCTGGTGGGCAGCGTGAGCCATCGATGTGCAGGAGCCTTCCCTACCCTCCGCTGCCTGGGCTCTGCCTCTTGCTCCAGGAAATTCCCATCTGCTTCAACAATGCATCCACAAAACCTCCTTCTTGTTCCTTTGCCATCACATTTGTCTCCTCACAGCTTTTCTCTGCAATAACTGTGTGGATTTACCTGCACAGCACGCTCCAGGCTGCAGTTTGGGAGAGGAGAAGGCTGCAGGATGGGGCAGGCTGGAGCCCTGTACAACATCCTCCTGCACAGGTGAGTGCCTCCAGCCCTCAGAGCTGGCCACAGGCTCCTTGGACAGAGCTGGAGCAGCCTCTGCTTCGGGGAAAGAACTGCAGAGAGCCTGGCAGGTGGCACAGGGTGGGGAGGGACCCTCTGCCAGGTGCACTCCAGAGAGGGGCCTGGGGGCTGTGCCACAGCACAGACACAGTGTCCATGGTGTCCATGTGTGCCTGCATGAGGGGTTTGCTGGCACAGTGGGATGTCACTTCTCAATGATGCCAAGGGAATCTGGAGCAGGAATGGCACCCTCTGAGCTGCCAGAGGCTCAGCCCTGCTCCCTGGACAAGCTGGATCTCAGAGCCAGGAGCCCACCAACACCTGTAATTGTCCTCAGAATCCACTTTTTTTTTCCCAGGTCCCCTCCAGCACCAAGGACCAGTCCCTGTGGCAGAGAGGACATCAGATTTTCACTCCTTGCTGGCCACGAAGCGTAACAGAGCCCTCCTGTCAGCAGCTGAGGAGGAGCAGGAGGAGGCAGGAGCTCCCAGGTGCACACAGCTAATGAGGCACAGAAAGCGTGCGGGGAAAGCAACACTCTGTCCCTGCGCTCGTGACTTCAGGTGAAGGATAAGGCTGAGCCGAGAGCTGCGGGGAAGGGAAAGCAGAGCTCGTGGAAAGGAGCCAAGCAGAGAAACTCAGCGAAACCCAGGGCATGGCACTGCCAACCACGGAGCCCCGCGGGGAGCGAGGCCCCAGCAAGCAGCCTGCATGAACAGGGGAGGGCTCTGCCAAAGCCTGGGGACACCTTCCCCTTCAGCTGCCCCCAGCTCACCCAGCCACCGCCTCACAGAGCTCCTGCCCAGCGCAGAGAGCCTTTCCCGGGTCCCCAGCGAGCGCGGCCACCACGCCAATGCCCCCTGGGGCCGCATGTCATGCGAGTGCCAAGCAGAGAGGGTCACCAGGCGGGGGGCTGGCGGGGATGTCGTAACCCGGAGGAGCCCCATTTGCCGCTGCCTCTCACTGCCCGGTCCTTACAACATTTTGCCATCCACAAACAGAAGCAGCTGCAACGTGAGAGCAGGGCGGGCGGTCGCCGGGCGCGGGGTGGCTCCTGCCCAGCCCGCGCTCATTGGCTCCGGCCCCTGTCCCACGCCTGGCCCTTGGCAGGCTCCGGCTACCTTCAAACCCTGTCCCCCCCTGACCGCTGGCCGAATGACATTACTCACTCGCTGTTGTTTTGAAAGGACGTTTGCAAGCTTTTCCTGTTATATTTTATCCCGGTAATGTTATCCCCAGCCCCTCCGGGCTTAGAGTCGAGTTGCTGCTGCAGCAGAGGCGCGGTGCCACGGCTGCCTGGCCAGGGTGGGCACAGGGGGCTTAATTCTGCTCCAGAGGGGCTGACACCTCTCTGAGTACATAAATACAGGGAGCAGGAGAATCTGGAGCTCTGGCAGCTGCCCTGCTCTCAGAGCTGGGGGTCTGGTTGAGGAAGAAAGCTGTGAGCACACGGCAGAGCTGCCCTGTGCACAGGGCAGGGGGTGTGACACGGGCACTGTGATGCCCCTCTCACACCACTGCACTCCAGTCCTGCCCATCAGACACCGTCTCTACCCTCCGCAGGTGTTTCTGAGCCTGCCACATGACTGACTTCTAAGAAGGTGGAGACAACACCACTTAAAACATCTTGTCCTCCTTCGCCTCTCTCCTGGTGCTTCCAAAGCCCTTTTTATGAGCGTTATTCAACCAATTCCTCCCGAAACTCCAGGGCACAGGGAAGTGGTGTGATCTCCGTTTCATAGGTGGAAAGAACCAAAAAGGCACAGAAAAATGCTTGGACTGTTCAAAAGTCCAGAGCAGTCAGGAGCTGAAGCTGGGCAGGTTAACATCATTTTGCAGCCACGTGAGCCACTGTACTTCGTCCTGCAGGATCCCACTGAAACCCAGAAGCAGCAGCAAGTCCACTTTGCCAAGATGTCCCCATTTTGCTCTGCTGTCCTCTGTCCCCCTCCCAGCACAAGGGCAGCCTGACCCCAATGTCACATCCAGTTTTGCCTGCAGGGCTGGAAGAAGCCCTAACCTGTGTGTTCAGAGGAGAAAAGGGCCAGTGCAGGCTGGGCTTTGCTTTCCTCGTGCTCCTCCGTGCCTGGGGGTGGCTGCTGCCAGGGTGGGTGTCCTGCAGGCTGTGACCACTGGAGGCTGGGAAGGGCTCATGAAAAGAGTCAGAAAGCAAGGGAGGAGGAACTGTGCTTGAACACGGACCAGAAAGGAAAAGGTATATCCAAAAAACCCAGCTACACACAGTTTGATTTTAGAATGATGATTCTCAAGTTATTCCCACAAATGTTACTTCCTACTTGAGTGCAGCTGGTGCAAAGGAAATCACGAGATACTCAAGTGAGAACCTCGCCTTTTGTGCAACAAATTCCTCCCAGAGGACTGATTTTGTGGTGAGGCCTTCCAGTCCTGCTTTTTGCCCTGATGGGGCAAGCATCCCTCCTGTTCGTGGCTCATCTTCATCACTCCGTAGCCTTCATCACTTGTATGTTCTGCAAAGGAGGGACAGGGGGAATGCACAGAATGCACACTAACAGTCAGCAGAGTCACCTGGGAATTTCAGTCTTAGTCTTCAAGGAATCACACGTGCCCCAGAGCAAAGCAATTTCCTTCCTTGCCCTCCTGACTGTGCTGTGCCTGCTGTGAATACAGCTGTGAATCCTGGCAGTGCATTCTGAGGCCCAGGCCTCCCAGCCATGGGAAGAGAAGTTTTACTGCTGGCAGGGCAGCTGGAAAAGCACCTTGGGTGAGGGTTTTGGCACTTGATAACAGTAATCAGTACTAGAGTACACAGCAATGAGGAAGAGTTGCTTTGTCCCATCCCAGCAGCCAGGCCCTGGCCTCCAGCTCTCACCACTGTGACATAACAAACGCTGTCCCTGGCATCTCCCTTTGGTGCAAGGCTTGGGATCATCAGGGAAAACCCAGTGTTGCTACATTGCATGGTGTTCACAACATATCCTGAACCAAAGGGAGGCCAGAGGGAATTAAAGAGTGGCTGGAAACACCTCTACCTTTGAAACAGCAGCGAGGAGAACACGGACAGGCAGTGGGCCTTTCCTGCCAGAGGAAGAAGCACTTTCTGTTCACCCCTCAGAGCCTGGCACAGAGCTCCCCACCCCGACAGCTCCACATCACTTTGCTCCATCAGCTCTTTACAGTGACCCTGCAGGCCTGTCTAGGCAGTCTGAGGGGATTCAAGGATCTGGAGCCATTAGGCTGCAGGTGTTGCCACTTGGTTGGTTGTGTATCAGCTAATTCAGGCTGCAGTGCCAAGCCCTGCTCTTTCCCATGTAATTGCTACGGGTAAGTAAATAGAACATTCATGAGATTTTTGGTCCCATCATTAATTATTTCTGAAAGGGCTTTTAGGATACGCCTCAAAACCCCAGACAGAAAGATGACGTGCGTGACATCGAGATGCTCGCAGCAGCAGCTGAAACAAAAACAAGGAAAATCAGAAGATCTTTTGCTCCTTGTTACTCTTTTCTGCAGTCACCTGGTCCCACTTCAGTGCAGACCCACCGAGCCTGGAAGTGATCTTTGGCCCAACCGTGGCTCTCAGGGTTTATGTATCTCTACCTGGGGTGATCTGGGGACTGTTGAGAGGTGCCTGGCAGCGTTGGGTGCTCCCACTTTTAAACGCTGGCAATTTTAAGGTGTGCGTGGTGGCATCGCTCAAAGTGGGTTCCCTGGGGAAGCTGCACCTGCGAGAACCACGGGCCACTTAAAAATCCCCAGAGATGGCCTGGATGTGACCATTGGCCTGCCACGCTGCACCCAGCGCTTACACATCTCAACTCGGAGTGACCCGGTGGCACCGGGGGACGCTGGGCACCCCCGGCTTTAGCGGGCTGGCACTTCCAAGGGACACTCAAAGCGGTGTCCCACGCGTGTCTGCAAAGCCCCAGGGGCGCTCCCTCGCAGCGATTCCCCCGTGCCCGGCTCCCGTGGGCTGGGGCTGCGGCGGGGGCTCGGGCAGGGGCTGCGGGGGAAGGCTCGGGCTGGGGCTGCGGGCGGGGGCTAGGCTCGNCCCGGCGCTCCGCGCTCCCCGCCCCGCCGGCAGCCCGGCTCCCGCCGCCGCGCCTGCTGCATGCTCGCTGCTCAGCCCCAGCCGGAGGTGGAAGATGGCGGAGCCGGGGCCGGATTGCAGCTCTCTGCTCGACGAGGATCTCTCCTCCTTCGTCTTCAGTTACCTCGCTGACAGCCAGGTAGGGAGCGCGGAGGGTTGGGGGCTGCTCTGAGCGGGTCCCCGGCGTGCTGCAGCCGGAGGGGGGAGCGGACAGACCCCCCCGGTGCTTGCCGGGGCACCCCGGGGAAGAGCCGG
>VZRF01013256.1:0-56511 GCA_013396875.1 Vireo altiloquus | reverse complement strand
GGGGTGCGACAGCGAGAGGGGTCTCGGTGCCGCGAGTCGCCGGCTCCAAAATGTGGATGGGCTGTGTTTTGGACGGAGCTGGGTATTAAAAATCAGATTAAGGCTCCTTGGCAGCTCCGGCGGGATCACGAGAGCGAGCCGTGCTGGCTATAGGGCTCGCATGCTTTTCCATTTTGGGGGCTGCAAGAGAGGCGCTATACAATAAACCGGGCAGGAGCCGGGGCTGAGCCCGAGCACCGCCGCGCATTTCGCAGTCGGCTTGATGAGGCTGCTGCAAGTGGGAAGAGTTTTCTGTAGTTATGTATCATCCCCCCCGACCCTTCACTTTCATAACCACGGATTACAAAATAGCTCTGATTGTGAAGCGAGCGCATTCATCCCAACCCTCGCTCTCTCACCAGTTCAGCCCCGGCATTGCACACGGCAGGAGCGTTTGCGGGGAGCAGCACGGGCACTAATCCCGCCGCCGTTTGGGTTCAAAACAAACAAGGGCTCGAGACTTGGTAAATCAGATTTGCCCGCGGTGCGTGTGCCAGACAGAACCAGGCAGGTCTTGCCACCAGCCAGATTGATGTAGTCCCGGCACCTCTGCTCGCATGCAGCAGCGCCAGAGCGCTCCGGCTTGGCACGGGACCGGGCAGCTCTGGGGGCAGAGCAGGGGGGAGGCAGCCCGGGCTCTTAACCAAGAGCTGCTGACAGGTTGATTACAGCAGAAGGGTCAGGAAAGGTGAGAAGTGGGCCGAGATTTTGTAAGCGGTTTGTGTGGTTTTTTTCCATTTTATTATTGCCGAGGGAACCGTCGGCTTGGAGGGGAAAGAGGCTGGTTGTGTGGGATGCTGTCCCTCGGAGTGGGCTGCTTGTGTGGGATGCCATCCCCTGGAAGTACAGCAGCAAGGCTGCAGCTCCCACCAGCCCCATTGCTCCCTGAGCAGGTGAAAGTTCCTGGCTCCACTTCCCTGTAATAACCCTCCTGTTCTCCGCGTGTTAACCACGACAGGAAAAGCCCGTATGGTTGCAGCACGCGCCTGCAGCCTTGTTTCTCTTTTTCTTTGCTTTTTTGGTCAGCATTTCATGTGCCAGTTTAGGAATCTTATCCCAAAAAGGGACTGCTAAAGGCGAAGGGAGGAAAAAAAAAAATTCCTACGAATTGTCATCCTTCTCTGGTGCAAGCCCACCATGTTGTGAACATTCCCTGGAAAATTTGGAACTGTGAAATGGCCTGTGCTGAAATGAGACCGTGTTTATGAAACGTGCTTGGCCATGTCCCCTGTTTTCTCTCCCTGTCCCCGGCGTGCTCTCTGCTGGAGGGAGCAGCACAGGTAGTGCTGGTCCGAAGTCTGCAGGTGTGGGAGGAGAGGAGCAGAGAGGGCAGCGTTGCAGCTCCCGTGCAGCCCCTCTGTGCTCTCGCGTCCGGCGCCTGCTTTCGATAATTCCATTTCCTCTTCTGTCCCCACGTGCGCTGAGGGGCTCAGGGCTGGGATGGGGAGAAAAGAGAAGAAGGAAAAAGGAAGAAAAAACAGCCCCCCCCCAGCTATGATTTGCATGCATTTGCTTAAGAACCGCCTGAAGTTGTAAGCATGTGTTGTGCTTGTACCTTAACCTCTGATGAAACTGGGGGAAGGCTCCAGCCCTGGCTCTGTCACATGCTGCCTTCTAACTGGGAGCGGGAGGCGGGCCGGGCTGGCGCTGACGTCTCTCCCCATTACTACTGTACGAGCCTCTGCTTACAACAGGGTTGCTGACTTCTCAATGGAGCCCCAAAGTTGCTTCCCCAAAAATCCTCAGTGCTCCAGCACAAGAGCAGATTGTCCTGAGAGGCTACGATGTCAGGAGGCCACGAGATGATGAATAGTAGCCGTTTTCCGTCGTGGAAATTTTGAGGAACTGGGACTCTCCTCCTCTCTCGCCCGTGCTCCTCCCCAGTCCTTGCTTTTGCAGTAGGGTTTGAGAAGGGCGCAGTTGGTGCAGGTGCCAGGTGATCCCTTCCTCTCCAGGGGAGGAATCCTGAGCAAGGCTCTCAGGGAGATGCACAGGGAAGGTTTTTCATGGGTATCTGCATAAGTCTCTTAATCATAAGGGTTTGTGCTGAGGGTGCCTGCTAACCTCTATTTACATATCGAGGACAGCGATGATTCACGTGGTACCTGCATTGCTACAGAAAGAAAATCAGGGTTTTTCACTTGATATCTGCCTTTCTCCTGCCAGCTCCTTTTTTCCTTTTTTTTCTTTTTTTTTTGCAACAAAAAAAAAGTGATTTTGTTCTGCTGCGCCTCAAAATGTGTCATTTCTGGGCCTGCTTAATCCATTTTGTGCAACTCTGCTGCTCAGAGGTATGGAGCTGGTTGTAGCTGGTTCATCTGCTGGCACCAGGCACTGGGAAGTGCCAGCCAGGCAGCTCTGCCGAGAGCACCACGGAGCAGCCAGCAGCTCTCAGCATCCCTGCGAGAGGCTGGAGCACTGTGGCTCTTATGGCTTCAATTTGTTTAAAAACCCCAAACAAAGTGCACCGGGGGGGTAGAGGGGGTGGGAATAAAAAAAAAAAAAAACAGACTGCTTCTCAGAGGGATGCTTAAAGATCACATGAACTGAAATACAATATTCCCTCTTTAACTTCCCAGCCTCCTGCTAACAGCTTAATCCATCGATGAGTGCAGGAGGCACAGTGAGCCCGTGCTGGTGCCTTGGTGTTTCTAGTGATGAAGTGGGGATGCATCCCTAATTTCTGATCGTCCTCACTGAGCTGACCGATAGCCTGCTTTTTCTGCAGCTTTTCTTTCGAAGATTTGGGGTGGCTTTGGCCGGCAGACAGCCCAAGGGCCTGTACAAAATGCATCCTCAGCTGCATTGCTGCAGCGTGGGTCGAAGGGTTGCTGCAGTGCCAGGGCTGGAGAAGGCTGAAGTTGTCTGGGCAGCAGGGTGGCTGTGTCCTGGTGGCTGTCACGGTGCTGGAGCAGGGGCTGGAGGATGCTGGGGGTGCTGGTGGCTGTCCCCACCACAGCAGAGGCTGCGGAGGCTGGCGAGCACAGCAGAGTCTGAGCTGAGCCAGGAGAGAGAGCAGCCGGCAGCAGCCAGAGGGAGAGGAGGGCTGGGCTGGGAGCTGCCCCTCAGACCTGCCTGCCTTCCCCCTGTGATTCTGACCTCTGTTCCCCACCCTGGCAGTGCCCCAGGGCTGCCCCACGCCGGGGGTTTCCCCCCGCCTGCCTGCACATCCCTGCCCTGCTCTCATGCCGTAATGGAAAGGCACCTCTCCAACAGGTGAATAATTAAGGGCTCAACCGAGGGCCTCCAGCAAAGGGAGCTTTGTGAGGGAGAGGGATCTCTGTCACATTAACCTTTCCAATGTCAAAAGCCTTTTTGTAGGGAGGAACTCCACTTCCACGAGCTGTTTGGCACGCTTGGTTGTCTAATTAAAAATGCTCGGGGAATGCCCCTTCCAGCCTCAAACTCCTATTTTTGGGGAATGGGTTCCGTGTCCCTGGTGCAGGGGACAAGGATGCCACGGGCTGGCTCCTGGCAGATGGTTTGTTGTGCTGCCAGTCACTGGTGCCAAGGGCAGGAGCCCACCAGGCTTTGAGATCTCCTTGGTGTGACTGGGGGCTGTGGCAGTGTGGGAGCTGCAGTGCTGTAGAGACAGGACAAGGAGAATGGATTCAAACTGACAGAGAGTAGGGTTAGAGTGGATATTAGGAAAAAATCCTTTCCTGTAAGGGTGGGCAGGCCCTGGCACAGGGTGCCCAGAGCAGCTGTGGCTGCCCCTGGATCCCTGGCAGTGCCCAAGGCCAGGCTGGACATTGGGGCTGGGAGCAGCCTGGGACAGTGGGAGGTGTCCCTGCCCATGGCAGGGGGTAGAACTGGGTGAGCTTTAAGGTCTCTTCCAACCCAAACCGTTCTATGATTCCATGAAGGACACGATTCCCCCTGGCCAGCATGTGCCAGCACCGTGGAGGAATTGGGGACATCCCTGGGCTGCAGCAGAGGCATCGAGCAGGACCAGGTTGCTGCCAAATGCCAGCACCGAAGCCACCACTTCTGCGTGCCCGCGGCCTTGGGGAGGTGGTGTCACCAGGGCGAGGGGCACTGACCCCGTGGGGCTCTGCAGCTCTGTCAGGGCAGGGAATTGCTGTCCCCAGAGATGTGGCTCTGCCGGGACCTCGCTCGCCGGCCACTTGAGGTGCTGGCAGGGCCTGGGCTGCAGACACGTTTGCCGGAGGAATCGGCTTCAGGCTCCCGCAGCTGAGCCCTGCTCCATGGCAACCCGGCGCGGGCTTATATTTCTCGTGACTGCTTGGCAGCCTGAAGTGATTTAGCAGGGGGGAAAGCTCAGTACGCGCCGGAGCCGCTGCCAGCGCGGCCGTGCCGGGGTGACCGCCACGCTCCAGGCCCCGCGGGGCTCCGGCTGCCAGGGCTCCCCTCCCTGAACCCCAGCAGCGGGCAGCCTGGATGGGCATGGTCCCACCACCTCCGGCTGCCTGCAGAGCCAGCGGGCAGCCTGGACGGGCACAATCCCACCACCTCCGGCTGCCTGCAGAGCCACCTTCTCACCACTGCCTGGACAAGGATACTTTAAGCTGCCTGCGCCTGTAGTAACGAGCTAGGGACTAAAGGTTGAAGTTAATGGGGCGGGTGGTCAGGTTAGGTAGTGACCTACTTCCAGGGGCACCGGCACCCTAGGCAGTGGGTGATGGTCCAGCCAATGTGTTTCCCTTCCCTTATCGCTCGGTCGTTCTGCTTTTCAGCACTTTTCCTGAACTCTGGCTCACAAATTATTATTTATTTATTTATGGCGGTTGTTTTTTTTTCTTTCTTTTCCTTTCAAAAACTGGAGCTTCCAAGAAACGCCGAAGGACTTTGCACAGCTCTGGCTGCGCTCAGGGTCTTGTCAGCCCTGTCCTCATCCAGCCCCGTCTCACCGCACTTCCCCACGTGGAGGCAACAGCCAAGGCCGAGCTGCTGCGTTAAACCAGCTCACTGCTGAATTACCACAGGGAAAAGTAAAAGCTGGAAATCTCCTTTGGCCCTGGAAGATCTGGAAATCCCACCCTGGGGGAGGGGTCCTTCGTGTGGCCAGTGTGGTATCTGCTGGTGGGGGATGTGGAGAGGCTGTGGGGACCCTGGGGACACGGCCCCCATCCGGTAGCCAGAGTCACCTTTGATCTCTGCCGGCTCGGGCAGCAATGTGGGGCTTAGGGAAAATGCTTCCCTTATCTCACATCCCACTGTCCTGAGGCAAAGCCGGCAGGCACTGGGAGCTGGATGGCCACCGCAGCACCAGGAGCTTCCTTGGGGGAACATGATCATGCTGAAGCGTGCCAGGGGCTTTTTACACGTGTGCCCACTGTCCCCATGGCCCCCTGCCCACCCAGCCTGGCGATGGGGACGAAGGCTGGAGAGACCACGGCAGGGCTGATGTGACACTTCTCCTCCCCTCCCCTGGGATGAGCAGTACATGCTTTATATGGATGTTTTTGTGCTGAGGTGGCGCCTCAAGCTCTTGCAGGGACTACAGTTGCAGGGCAGCAGCATATCTTTACCGAGATGCATTTTCTGAATTCTTCCTGTGCGCCCTGCGGCCGGGGCAGCACCAGCCCCTCTGCTGAGCCAGCGCACGCCCAGACCCCTCAGTCCCTGTTTCAGTTCGCTGCGAGTTTCACTCAGAGAATAGAAGCTCATCACTGCTGTCACTTCTGCTCCCCCCCTTTGTCTGGGCAGGCTGCAGGACCCGGTTTGTCCCCAGCATACAGGGGGGAGCGGTGTGGGAAGTGTCATCCTTTCCCCCCCACCGCCGCCAAAAGCTGCCTTCTCCACCTATTCCCTGAGGAACCCTCATTTCCTAATTTTCATGGACGTCAAGAGCAAGGAAATCCTGTGGCGAGGGCCGAGCGTCCTGAGCCGGGGCTGGGAGCCCCAGCTGGGGCAGCCAGCGGCGTGGTGGGGATGGAAGGAAGCCCAGCTGCCTCTCTTCTCGTTTGTTCTCCTCCCTCCTGCGCCGTGGACGGAGGATGTGGCTTTCACAAGTGACAGCTGGGGACCTGGCTGTCCTGCCACGAGGTGACCTGTGGCCGGAGCAGCCCCAGCTGTCCCGGGGTGCAGGGGAGCTGCTGAGCAGCCTTTTTGCTGCTAAGCCTTTCCTTCATTTTTTAGCCAAGTTCCTAGGTGGGAAGGAGTCGTGTTGTTATTTTTTTTTTTCACGAAGGAAGTGCATCTGTAGCTGCAGGGTGTTCAGGAGACTTTTGCCATGAGCCTTTGCATGCACACAGGACTGGCTGGGCTGGGCTGGAGCTGAGACCAGCGCTGGTCACACTTGGCCATGGCTGGGCACGTGGTGGGGTGACATCGAGGAGCTGGAGGTGCCAAACGTGGCACTCACTGCTCTCCTGGGAGGAGGGAGCAGGACTCTGGCTCTCTTTCCCCTGCAGAGGCCAGTCCCTCTGCTAGCACGGTGTGGTGACACTGGTGGGCACAGAGCTGGGGTGGTTGTGGTCCTTTACTCCACGTGTGATACCCAGACAGAACCCACGCTCCTGGGAGCAGGGCGAGATCCCCCTGCCCACGTGTGGGATTGGGGCTTGCAGGCAGAGCAGGGCAGGGGCTGCACCTCGGTTCGTGCCAGGGGAGCTGCCAGCACCAGCTCCTGCCACGCACGGGGTACCAGCACAGCGGGGCTGAACTTTGTCCAGCTTTAGTCCTCTGGCCTGATTTCTTGGCACTTTCCCTGCCTCGGTGCAAATGTTTGCAACTTCCACGGCCCTTGGCTTCCCAGCTAATTAAACTTTGCGTTCCTCTTGGCTCCCTGCAAACTGTGGCTGCTGAGCTGCTTCCCTTTGCCCCGGGCTCGGGGATCTGCGGCTCTGCCCGTGCCAGGTGTGTGCAGCTCAGAGCCACCTTTCCCCATCTTAATGACCAGGAGGGTTTTCAAACCTCCCCTCCGACAGCAGAAACCCCAGAGCTCTGCAGAGCTGGAGATTTCAACCACCAGCATCGTTTCTCCTTTCGAGCAGCTTCACACACAGTCACGACCAAACTGTGCTGATAATGAAAAGGGAAAAAAAAAAAAAATCGCAATTTTTATTCTTAAAAAGGAGGTTTCTGTTTCTGTGTGGGCCCCACAGGGAGGCTGGCGCATGCGGGTTTGGAGTGCTAGAACCCATTTCCCAGGTAACAGAACTCAAGCCTGTGAGAACTGTGTGGTTTTCTCAGGCTGAAAGGTTGGATGGTATTTGAGCTGCTTTCTTTTTTTTTCCCTTGTTGCCGTGTTCTTTTAAGAAGGAATAAGTATGTCTATTTATATATATATTTTGAAAATGAAAGCACGTGGCCTGTGTCCCCAGAAACCCTCCCAGTACATGCAGTCACCCAGCTCTGGGGGGAACACTACTCTTCTGGTGACCACCCCCCAGCCCTCCCCAGCTGGGGAGCAGCCCCTGGAGCTTGGGGCGAGCCGTGGTTGGTGTGGAGGACATTCTCTTGGGAATTCTTCATGAACTGGGGGCTTCAGGATGTGGAAGTGGATGGAGGAGGAAGGAAGTTGGTAGCTGAGAGGGGAGTGATGTCATGGGGGGGTGTTGGGACAGCAGGGATGGGAAGGGCTGGAGCTGCTCACTTTATTTACTCTTTTTGACTCCTCCAGCCTGTGCCTGGGTGGTGCTGCCTTCTCCATTCCTCTGCCAGGGCATCTGGGGTGCAGAGCTGTCCTCCCTGTGGAGAACAAGGCTGCCCACGAGGGTTTGCTTGCCCTGGCTGCCTCCCCTCAGCGTCCACCTCCTGCCTGCTGCCCAGAGGAGCTGGAGACCTATGTGCACATCCAGCTGAGTCAAAAATACATGAAAGGCAGATTATCAGGGGGAGACTGTCCTCATCTCTGCCGCTCGCTTATGGCAGTGCAAGGACCTGGAAATACAGCTTTCAAGTTTCTCTCTGTATTTATGTAACCCAAACGAACTCTTTTTTGGAAAGAGCCACTCTGTCTCATTTAGATACCTAAATATAGCAGCTGCTCCGGAGGGAGGATTAGCCTGCAAGTGCCTTGGCGGGTATGGGACCTTTGTGCACGGGTGTTATGGGGACTTTAAACCTCATTCAGTGGGGCCTGGAGGGATTATTTCCTTTGCCATTATCAGGATGGGCTTGCAGCGTTCCGGGTCAGCAGGGAGCTCACGGCAGTGACCGGGTTGGGGAGCACAAACCTGTGGAGATGTGGACTGCAGGGTTTCTTCTAAATGTCTCGATGCCTTTTGAGGCCAGAGCCCATCTATGCCCAAGCAGGCTTTTGTTTGTTGTAGTGCCATCACCTCCCCTTGGAGGGAGGATCTGTGCTCCAAAGCACTGAAACAGAGCTGAGCTATGGGGTGAAACCTCCACATCCAGCCCTGCCAAAGGGCCCCGTGGGGCTGCAGCACCTCGGGGTGATCAGCCAGGGCTGCTGGGGTGGAATCACCCCCACAGTGTGGGGCTGGGTGAAAAGGCAGGGAAGCTCAAGGGTACTGCCTGTCAGTGCCCCTCAGGCAGCAGAGCCTTTGAGCTCCTCTAGGAAAGGTGTGGGACCAAGCCTTTGAAATGCCAAGCTCAGGGACACCCCACAGGTGCCTTTTCCCCTTGCCAGGGATGTTCATGGACGTTCAGGGATGCCTGGGCACCAGAGCCTGTGCACTCCTCCGAGATGCCAGTGTTGGCAGGATCCGGGCGCTGTGCAAATCCCATGGACTCACTTCTGCTTCTTCACACACCTCAGCACAAGAGATGGGTCTGACCACACAGTGTGGGGGCCTCTCGTGCCCCCCTGGGATCAACCAGGCTCGCACCTTGCACCAAGCATTGACGGAAACTGAGTTTCTCAGAGGTGCACAAGGTGACCTTAGCTTTTGTCCCTTACCGTTTGCAGCTGCCCTGCAGTGAGGGTGCCATTGTCCCTTCCGAGGAGGTGGGGAGCAGCCATTTGTGTGTGTGTGTGTGCTGGTGTCCCAGGGACCTGGGGACACATGTCTGCCGCTGGCTCCTTACAAGAATGTGGAGAGATCACCCTTGTGTTCCCCTCCTGCTTTGCAGCGCTGATACAAGAGCGGCTCCTGGCCTGGTGCTGCTGCAGGGGCTCCCTGGGATTTGGACACACACGGGAGCTGCCTGGTGTTTCCTGCAGGACAGCAGAGGGTCCCTCAGCTGTTTGAGTGCTGTCTCTGTGCTTTTGGTGTTGCTTCCCCTGTACACAGCAGCTCTGCCTCCCTGCACACCTCATCCCCATCCCTGCCCCTGCGCTGAGCTGTGCAGCCCGAGCTGTGCAGGCTCCTCTGCCACCCCCGCATCCCCCCGGGGCAGGAGCCACCTGGCTGAACCGTGGGACCCCCGGGACGTGTCAGTGAACACCTGGGACCCCCGGGACGTGTCAGTGAACACCTGCACGCCGGCTTCACACGGCGCCCTTGGGCAACCTTGCGAGCCCCGGTGCGACGTCCCCTCGGCTCCTGCTGCGCTGCAGGGACCGGGCAGGTCCTGTTTGGGTGATGTCCCTCTCAGATCTGCGTTATTCGGCCCTGGCAGGGTGCAGGTGAGATGGAGAAGGCAGAGGCTGTGCGGTGGAAGGGGAGGAGGCGGCACAGAGGGGCTCCTTGCGGAGGGCTCGCAGTGTCCCCAGGATCCCCGAGCTCCCTGGCAGATGGCTGCAGCCCTCCCGCCCTGCTCCGAGGAATACAAATGTGCGGCAGATACAGTTACCCGGCCCCGGCAGCGGTGTTGGCTTTCATCTAGATCGATATCCCTGCCGGCCTGCGTCTGCGGGAGCGCTCGGCTGGCAGCGCAAGCCTGGCCGGGAGCAGACACCCTCTGCAGCCCCCGCCCGTCCGTGTGTCCGGCTGTCCGGGGAGGCAGCGCCGCTGCCGCGCTGGCCGGCTCCATCATGCGTAAAATGTAATAAATAGGGCCATAAGCCTTTTACAAAGTCTATTTCCACTCGTGGATCCGGGATTTAATGCATGGCTGCTTAGAGAGGCTGAGGATTTCAGGGGTCAGCAAGGCTAATTGCACTGCTGGAATAAAAGGGTGCGCGGTGAGGATCCTGCGCGTGGGCGGCAAGGGGTGCAGGGGGTCCCGGCCCCCCGCCCGCTGCCCCGGCCCCAGGGGCTCCCTGCCAGCAGCCCGGGAATGCCACGGCCACACGTGGCAGCTTGGCAAGGGCTGGGGTCCCCAGGGAGGGCTCTTTTGGGGCCGGGGAGGCTGAGCCAGCTGGGGAGTCACATGCTGCAGGTGTTCGGTTCCGCGGTGCTCTGCGGTGTCCCTGTGTGCCTGACAGGGCACGTCTGGCTGGAGCTCTTGATCTTAGATTACCTGTAAGCCAGGGAAAGCCTCTGCGGGGCCAAGGGCCAGTGAGGATCAGGGCTGTCCCGGTGCCAGCTCGGCCCCAGCCTGCAGCATCTCCTTCAGCTGCAGAGAGGAGCTGGGTACCACCCTGCCAGGCTGTGCCAGCAGGCCCTGGTGCCACAAGCTGGGGTGTGAAGAGATGCGTGTCCTGCTGCTGGGGAGACAGCCCCACCGGGAATGGGGATGCAGTGCTGGGGGTAGAGCCTGGGGCACAGACCCGAGTGGGTGCTCCTGAGCTGGGTGTGCTGCGTGGGCAGCACGGGGCTGGGGTCAGGACCCGGACAGCGCTTTCCTGGAGGCACCAGGGAGGGGTGGATGGCACGGGCAGGCTCTCTCTGCATCACCAGGACAACTGGCAGCCACGCACACGCCCTGTAAAGCGAGGGGGACCCAGATGCCCCGAGGCTGCCGGGGCTTCACCCTGTGCCAGCCACTCTCTCTTGCAGGGCTGGCAGGGCTGCGCCGCCGGCCACGGCAGACGGAGGACGCCAGCTCCGCTCAGTGACTTCGCTGGCTGATCCTGTCATCTCCATCTCGCGCCAAGTGCTGAAGTCGCCATGGAAACCGGCATGGCAGCAGCCTCGCCAGCAGCTCCACGGCATCCTCGCTCCGAGTGCCCGGCCGGTGGCGGGTGACCCACGGCGGGTGACCCACGGCGGGTGACCCACGGCAGGCTCGGCCACCGCTGTGGGTGCTCATTCCTCGAGGGTGTCAGTGCCACTGCTGGGCTCGGGGATGCACTCGGGGTCCTTCCCCGGCGCCGTGGCAGGGCCTGATCCCTTAGCACTCCTCCATCCCACAGAGCCTGGTGGGAAGCACAAAGGCCTGATAGTATTGCTATTAATAGTACCTGCTCACAAAGTTATCTTTAGCTGCTGCTCCCACCTTCATTCATAACAGCCACGGCACGGGCCTGACTCCTCACCCTGCTGCTAGAGTGCCTTTGAGGCAGCCCTGGCCTCCCCAGGTGCTCCACTCACCTGGGCTTCCACCACTCAGCAGCCTTTCCTTTGCCTGTGGAAGGGGATGGGCTGCAAACCTTTCCCCATAGTGGGAAGCAGAGCTGGATTTATTTTTTTCCAGGGTTCATTTTTCTGTGGTGACCGTAACTGTGAACTCTGCTTGCCTCTGCCTCTCCTCCCACGTTGCTCCTGTGCAGCAGGGCTGTGCCTTGCCAAAGGCTTTCTCCCTGGAGCATCCCTGCTGGAAGTCCACTCTGGTGCTGGGATTTTGCTTCATCAGTGCAGGAGGCAGTGCCTGAACTTGACTATTGGGGATGGAGTATTTTCCACTTATATTTCAGTGGGTGTTTTCATAGGTTTCAAGCTGTGGTCCACCCTTCCCAGCATCTTTCATCTCCGGAGCTCACACAGCTCCTGGGAGGGTGCAGGGCTTTGAAAGGGCTTTGAGGATTCAAGGGCTCATCCCACTGCTTTGAGGCAGCATCTCCCACCGTTGCCAGGGAAAGGCCTATTTCTCCTATTCTTGAACTCAGCAGCCACCGAGTTCCTCAGGTTCCTGGGTTAATCTGTTCCTGCCTTTAATGAGCTGCCTCATTAAAGTGTTTTTCCCTAATAACCAACCCTCCGGGCTGGGTGGTGTTCCACTGCAGACAACTGGAGACCTGCAGGCTGCAAAGGGCTGTTCAGGCTGCGTGTGGGGTGCAGGGTGAGCACCATCCCTCTTCTCCCACACGGTGCCAGCAAGGCTGTGAAGGGAGCAGCCCAAAGCACCCCAAACCTGCCTCTCCTGGGCTCCCCCACCTGATTTACTGCACCCACAAACTCCAGGGCAGGCTGCACTGGAGATACTGGGACTAAACCATCCTGCTGCAGAGTCTTCCTACAAAATGTTCTTCCCCAGGGATGTGCAGCACTGGGGCTGCTCGATGTCACCCCAGGAGCCCAACCTGTGGGTGCATGTCTGCACCCATCGGGCTGGGAGCTCAAACCTCATTAGGTTTGCTTGCCTTGGTGCCTGGCAGCTGGTTTGGGTAAATGGATGTGGAAATCTCCCTTCTGGGGGCTTGCTCTGTGTAGAGGAGTGCACACACAGCTTGCAGCTGTGGCCTCACGGGAGCATCCATCCTGCAGGCATTGCTCCCACCTGGTCCCCTTGTTCTGCAGGCATTGCTCCCACCTGGTCCCCCACCCCCGTGGTGGCTGCCCTGGGCGGGCAGGGTGAAGGTTGGGAGCCCTTGGAGCCATGGCCAGGAAGGAGCAGCTTCAGCAGAGGCTCTGGGGAGGCAGCAGTGCCTCACAGCTGCCACAGGCCCTGTCCCCAGGCCGTGGTTTTTAGGGTGGCAATGATGCAAGGCAGGAAGGTGCCTGGGACTGGGGCTGCTCCGTTTATATTTAGCTGACCCACTTGCTGAGCGGGGGCTGGCAGCCCCTCCTGGTGCTGCACTTGGGGTGCTGCNTTTTTAGGGTGGCAATGATGCAAGGCAGGAAGGTGCCTGGGACCGGGGCTGCTCCGTTTATATTTAGCTGACCCACTTGCTGAGCCGGGGATGGCAGCCCCTCCTGGTGCTGCTCTTGGGGTGCTGCGAGGGGATGCAGCAGCAGCAGCAGCAGCATCCAGCTGGGAGCTCATCCTGCATCCCTGCAACCCTGCATCCTTGCACCCCTGCATCCCTGCACCTCTGTATCCCTGAATCCCTGCATCCCTGCACCCCTGAATCCCTGCAACCCTGCACTCCTGCATCCTTGCAACCCTGCATCCCTGCAACCCTGCATCCCTGCAACCCAGCATCCCTGCACCCCTGATTCCCTGCAACCCTGCATCTCTGCACCGCTGCATCCCTGCATCCCTGCACCTCTGCACCCCTGAATCCCTGCAACCCTGCATCCTTGCAACCCTGCATCCCTGAATCCTTGCATCCCTGCATCCCTGCATCTCTGCACCTCTGCATCCCTGCATCCCTGCAGACTGCTCTGGAAGGGCTGGGCTGTGCTGACACCCACTCTGCAGCCTGCCAGCCCCTCAGCACCCCTGCCAGGCTCCCCCACCCACCAGCACCCCAGGTCCCCCCGGGAAGGGAGGAGATGGAGAGGCAGCAATTGCTGCTGGAGGGACCAGCCTGGGGCTGTGCACAGGCTGAGGCAGGATCAGGCAGTGCTTGATTCCCATTCCTAGAGGCATCCCATGGGGTTATCCTGCCTCTCCAGCCTCAGCTCGCCCCGCCAGCATCCTGCTGCTGTCTGCCCTGGGTGCTGCCGGCGTATGAGGGGCTTGAAGGAACTCCTGGAAAGCACTGGGCTGCCAAAACACATCCTCTCAGTGCCAAGCACCTGCAAGGCAGCTGCTTCCCCAGGGCAGGAAGGAGATAAAAAGAAAATCTCTTTCAAAGGCAGGGTGGCCTCCTCCCCGGGATCAGGGCGCCTGGCCAGGATGCTTTCCCCCCGCATGGCTGCCAGTGAGGGGCTGGAGGGGACATGGTGTTCCCATCCCCATGTCCCTGTGGCTGGGTGTTTCCAGGGCTGTTGTGGTTGGCACACCTGGAGAAAGGCGAAGTCCCCAAGGCAGGTCAGAGCAAAGCACTTGTGCGGAAAGGGAAATTAATTATGGGCACTTTGTTGCACTCCAAGTGACTGCAAAGGCTGATGTTTCTCCTGTTGGCCGATAAACTAATTGTAATGGCAAAACCTCAACAAAAGCCAGGCTCTTAAATGCTTTCTTAATTAATATTTCTCAATAATCACTTGACGTCAATGACCAATTAAAACTTTGGAGAAGGGAAGTTGTTGTTAAGTGCCCAATACCTTTGCTCCTCCACTCGCTGCGGCTGTGATGAATCCTGCAGAAAAGCACCGGGAAGGCCAAGCCCCATGTTTTTAAAGGAAAACATTTAGCAGGAAAAACGTGAATATTCACATGAGTGTCCGCAGGGACAAGAGGAGGGAAGCTGAGCAGTCACTTGGCTCTGCTGCTCCCTGCTGAGCAGCCAGCAAGGGATGGCAATGCAGGCACCCAGAGGGGTGGCACCCAGGGGTGCCCCTTTCCTGCCCCTCCGGTGTGCTGAGCCCCCAGGGGCAGCACGAGGGGAAGGACACCTTCTCAGAGAGTCTCAGGGGTCTTTAAGGTCCTGCTGAGTGCTCTGTCCTAGGGTGGGTCACCTCCTTTATTTGTCAGCATCTCCCAGCTCGGCCCTGCCAGGCCTGAAAGCATCACCAGCTGGATTTTATTGGGTGGGAGTTGAGTGGTCCCCAATCCATCTCCTGTGAAGTGGAGCCTCTGGAAAGCTGCCATTCATCTCCCTGCAGTGCTCCTGGCTGCAGCTCAGCGCTGGGAGGGTTAATGTCCTCCTCCTCCTCCTCCTTCTTCTTCTCCTCCTTCTCCTCTCAGCTTCACAGCCATCTTAAAACCGCTGGAGCCAGGGCTGTGCACTCCCTGCTCCCACTCCTTTTACAGTATGGGCTGGCTGGCCAAGGAGCCTGTCCTGCTCCTCATCCATCCAACTCTTTTCCTTCTTTGGATGTCCCCTGCTCTGGCTGCCCCGGGCGCTGCCTCCCTCCCCCGGGACCCGTGCCCCTGGCGAGGGGCGATGGCCAGGGCCGGGGGCTGCCCGGGGCTGGGCTCAGCAGTCCCAGGGTGAGATTTTTGCCCAGGTTTCTCCAGGACAGCGCTGGTGTCTGCCAAGGTGGATGCCAGCAGCTCCTGGGCACCGGCGGCACTGAGTGAGCACTTCGTGCCTGCAAATGCCTTGGCAGGCGTCAGGAAAATCCACCCGCGGGAAAGGTGGGAGAGGGTCACAGCCGGGAGCCAAAGGAGGATGAGGAGGGTGGCAGAGGGGGAAGGAGCCTCGTGGCAGAGTATCCCATCAAGGATGGGCACAGGGCTCTTCCCAGCAGGACGGCAGCAGTCCTGGAGCGGGGAAACAGTGATGGGAAGCCCTCCAGGCCAGGGAGCTGCAGGCAGTGAGGGCAGAGGCTCAGGCAGGCAGGCTCTGCTCCCCACTGAGCTCTTCCCCCGCCTGTCACCCCTCACAGCTGGGCTCGGGGGTCCCGGGGGTGTTGCTGGCGGCCGTGGGAGAGTTGCTGGAGCCGGTGCTGGTGGCCAGGCACAGCCCCAGCCCTCTGTGTGTCAGGACAGCAGCAGCACGTGCTCCTGGCTCTCTACCCCAGTGTGGCCTCTTACCCAAATACCAGCCACTGCCCAAGGGTTTATGCCCCTCCTGAAGCGGGGGAAAGCAGGGGAAAGGCCTCTGGGGCCGAGGGGGGAGGCAGAAACAGGGCGGCCCCGTGTCCCCTCTGTGCTGCTTCAGCAGAAGTCAGCGCAGGGAAGAGGAGGAGGAGGAGGTCACCCAGGGATCACATCTGGGGATTTTTTGGGTCGCTGAAAGTCCATGCCTGGAAAGGGAATGAGGGGAGAAGGGGGAGCAGCCCCAAAAGGCACAAGGGAGGTGTTTGGTGCTGCTGGTCCCCGCGGGTCACTGGCAGAAGCAGCCTCTCTGCAGCCCCCATGGCAGTGGGGACGCTCTGGGGGTGCCAGGGACCTGTCATTCCCTGGGAGTGGCTTTTTCATGATCCCCGTGCCTTGTCCTGCCTGTTCCTGTGTGGGGACAGCAGGCTGGGGTGTCCCTGGGCATTGGCTGCTTCTGCAGCCACCAGGCTCAGTGTCCAGCCAGGGGCTGGGATGCTCAGAGCAGGGACTGTCACCTCTGTCCCTGCCTGGGGGTGCTCAGGGGGGCTTGTCCCACCCTCCCAGTGCCCAGCTGTGCGAGGGTGGGTGTGCAAGGCTGGGTGTGCAAGGCTGGGTGTGCAGCAGGAGCACCAGGCAGGTTCCCAGTCCCCTCCCGGGCAGGTGGCACAGGCACAGCGGGCACCAGGCTGCCTCTGCTGCTGCCACCACTGCATCCGATTGTCCCCAAGGAGAGTTTGCTGCCGGTGGGATGAGGCAGCCCCAAGAGACTCCACATCTTGTGAGACCCTTAGTGGTCCCAGTACCAGCGTGTGGGGTGCAGGACTGGTGCTGCTGTGGGTCCAGCTGCTCTCCAGCAGGGACCATTAATGGTCTTAACTCCCCAGCCTCCAGCTTGGCTGGTGGGGCAGCTTTGGGGGGAAGGATGGAGAGCTGGGGGCTGTTTGCTGAGGCTGGCAGTGCTGGTGGGACAGGAGAGAAGGCAGGGGAGCTGGGGGCTGTTTGCTGAGGCTGGCAGTGCTGGCAGCAGGGCCCTGGCCACCCAGGGAGCAGGGTGTCCCAGAGTGACCCAGCTGGGAGCCCCGGCAGCAGGAGGGATGCCTGGAGTTCCGTCCCGCTTGGCCCTGTCTCAGTGGGACTCGGTGCCAGCAGTGGGGGGAAGGCTGCTGCGAGTCCCAGCAGTGCCACAGCCCAGCCTGGCTGCCTGGCCGTGCAGGGCATCCCTCCTGTCCACCCCTTTCTCCCAGCTGTGCTGATGGCGGCAGCCAGGCCTCCTGCCAAAGGATGGGTGGCTTTCCTTTGGCTTCCCTGCCGCCAAAACCCCGGGATGCTCCCTCACCCAAGCCAGCCACGGGTGCCAGTGCTCAGCCCGGCTGCACTTGCTCTCTCCCTGGCACCACAGGCAGCAGATCCTTTGCCAAGCACTGGGGTCACACCAGGATTTATCTCTCTGTTGCATATCCTGGAGGGAAAGAGATGGAGGCTCCATGGCACTCCCTGCCCCTCCTGCCTCTCTGCTCCGTCTGTGGCTGGTTTGGGTGAGGAAGATCTCTGGATTCTGGCAGTGAGGAAGCCACAGGAGAGCCACCCATCCTTTGCCAGAGGCCTGGGTGCCACCTCTGCTCTCACCAGGAGCAGGGGACCCCTTCCCACCCCGGCTGGACCCACTCATGCCAGCACATCTCAGCCCTTATGGGATGCAGAACGAGGGATTTAGACGCAGCCTCGTCCCTCAGGAGACACCCAGGGAAAAGGTTTATGGATTATTTTATGCTGTGCACCCCGTTTGGGCCAGCGTGGGCTTGTGGATGTGTCCAGGCAGTGCCAGCTGTGGGTGAGGGGAGTATCAGTGCAGCCCCTGGCTCCTCTCACACCAAACCCAGCAGCTGCAGGGTAATAAATGAGGAGTCTATATTTAGACACCGTGTCTGGAGCAGCGTCACGGCGTTGCCAGAGGGTTTTACCATTCACCACAGGCAGGTTTCCCTGCTCCTCCAGCTCCGTGCCACCTCTGCAGAAAAGCTCATCAAAGACATCCAGCTGGAAGAGCATCCCAAACAGAAAAACTGATACCTGCACAAAATCACAGCACCCGCCGAGGGATGACGGAGCAGAGCATTCCAGGGAGCCTTGGAAGGAGCTGGCTCAGGGCCCGTTCCGTTTGGCAAAGGCTTTTATTTTGTTGCACAGAAGTTTGTAGTAAAGAAAACAGGGATGGAGCCATCCCTTGTGCCACCCCAGCTCGGTGTCAGCTCCTGCTGCTGGTGCAGCCAGGACAGCTCTGGCCCCGTGGAGCTGCTGATCCCTGTGGTCCCTAACCCCCCAGAGCAGCCCTGGCTGTGCCACTGCAGCTGCCAGGAGCAGCTGGTGGTGGGGAGGGAAAGGTTCCCTGATGGAGCTGGGGCTGCCCAGCCTCCTCTGGCTCAGCTGGTGGCAGTTCCTGGCAATCCGTGATGGAATTCAAGGAGAGGCTGGAGGGTTGTGCAAAGGCTGCAGAGCCAGAGTGGCTTTCCTGGCATCCCAGAGCGTGGGGTTGGTACTGGGAACCAGGAGATTTGCATGAAGATTCCTGGTGCTCGGATCTGGGTTTTTTCCCGTGTTTTGCAATGTCAGAGGATGTTGGGAACAGATGCTGTCCACTGCTGGCTCCTCCTGGCCTGGGGAAAGTTTTTCCAGGCAAAGCCAAACGCTGAGCCATTGCCATGAGGTGTGGGTGTGGCAGAGGCAGCTGGTGACAGGAACGATGTCACCAGAGGCCCTGGTGACAGAGCTCTGCCCAAGCCCTCCTTTTGTGCCTCACAGCACCAGGACTTTCTTCCTGCATCCTTCCTTCCACAGGAAGTTTTTTGCTTGGGTTCCTGCACCTCCCAGGGATGGGAAATGCCAGCATGGGCACAATGCTGGGTAAAACTCACCAGCAAAGGGGCAAACAGCCTCTCCCCACTGCTGCACCCCGGGACTTGCACAGCCCCAGCTCTCTGCTCCCAGCTGGGCACGATGGAAGCTGTGGCTGCCCCTGGATCCCTGGCAGTGCCCAAGGCCAGGCTGGATGGGGCTTGGAGCACCCTGGGACAGTGGGAGGTGTCCCTGCCCATGGCAGGGGTGGAACTGGATTTTCTTTGAGCTTCCCTCCCAACCCAACCCATTCCATGAAGGGTGCAGTGCCTGAACAGCCTTCCCTGTGCCCGCCCATGGTGCCAGCTGTGCCTTGGCAGTTCGGGGACACTCGAGGACACCCCAAGGACACTCCACTGGCAGAGCTGGTTCACAGCTCAGCTGGGGGAGAGCAGCACATGGTGCTGGGGGTCAGTGAGCCCCCTGCCTGCCCCCCACGTCCCAGGGCAGCGCAGGGAGGGACAGCCCCTCGCCCACAGTGGGCATGGTGTGTCCAGCGTGGCGACAGAGGCGCCCGCAGAGCCTGGGCAGCTGCCCAGGGCACTGGCAGCCGTTTGGGAGGAGGAGGAGGAGGAAGGCACCTGACTGCCAGGCAGGAGTCCAGCTGGTTCAAACAGCTCTCGTTGTGGTTTGTGTAACCAAGCCCGGCTCACACGGTGCCACCAGGGCTGGGGACAGTGCTGGGTGGGCAGGCTGAGGGGCTGCCCGCTCTGCTGCCGTGCCCACCATGCCCTCTGCATCCTGCTGGGAGGCTCAGGGCTGGCAGTCCTCACCCAGCAGTGTCCCTGCGTGTTGCCCACGCCGAGCACTGCCCTGTCCTGCCGCCCTCTCTCCCTGCAGGACCTCCTCCCTCCGAGGTGACACTGGAGGCTCTGCCAAGGACACCTGGCCACACTCCCACAGGGCAGCACCAACACGGAGGCAGCAGGGGGAGAGGGATGGAGAGGGATGGACAGGGATGGATAGGGATGGATAGGGATGGATAGGGATGGATAGGGAGAGCAGGTGGGTAAGAGTGAGGCACAGGAAAACTGGAGCTGCTCACATGACTGGGGAGCTGCTGCCTGGCACTGGGGCCATGTGGAGTGCGTGGAGGTGGCACAGCAAGCCAGGGGTGAGGAGTCTTAGCCCCAGCCAGCCCTGCAGGGGGTTTCAGACCACCTGGGACATGGCACTGCCAGGGTAGAGGTGGCTTCCCCCGCCCCAGAGGGGACCCCTGGCTCTGATGCTCCCGACCCAGAGGTGGCTCCTGGGTCAGAGCAGTCAGATGCAGAGCTCAGGTTTAGATTTCAGGCCAGCCTGCCCTGGGGTCTCTGGCTTTCTCTTGATCCCTGGATTAGCTGGGGTCAAAAATAGGGGGGACAAGACTTGGGGGCAAGCAGGATCAGGGCAGGGTGGCGAGGGAGCCGGCACAGCACACGGAGCAGTTAAAGGATCTGATTTAGTGTAAGAGCTCATGCTTGTGGGCTTCACCCCAACTGGTTTGGGAGGAGCAGAAGGGCCCCCAACTGGTTTGGGAGGAGGAGAGGGGCCCCATCCCTCAGCTGCAGCCGCAGGGAGCGGCCAGACCCCTCCTCTCATGCCCTGTTGGAGCCTGCCTGGGGTTTTGGGGAGGGGAAAGGTGTGGTCCCTCACAGGAGAGAATCTGAATCAGCACAAAGCTTTGCGTTTGTGGGTTTGCACGTATTCCTGAAGGAGCTCCTTGCCCTCCTAGGGGTTTTTCTATCTGGAGATCTTGGAGCAGTTTCTTTGCGGGGTGAGTCAGTTGTTTGCAGAGTAGGAAGCCCGAGGAAAGGAGGTTGGCAGCACCAGCTCCAGGCTGTGGCTCCCAAAAACGCTCCCTGCAGAGCCAAAAATCAGGGACAGAGCCCAGCCCTGGGGGCAGTGGCCTGGCTGGGACAGCCGGCAGTGCTCGGGTGTGGACCCGGACACAGCAAAGCCTCGTGCAGCCCCAGGAAATCCCCAGAGCAAACAGGCTGTGCTGCTGGAAGCGCCTGCCCAGCCTGCCCAGAGGCTTCTCACCTCCACCATCCACCTGTGAGCGTGTCCACGCCTCCACAGACCTGCCAGGACCTGCCCTCCGCTCACCTTCCTCGGTTTTCCCACAGAATTGGAGTGCTATCAGTACCGATAATCACTTTATCCCAGTGACTCCCTGATGCCCATCTGGAAGGTGCCCAGCTGCCAGCATTGCCCTGCCCTGGGCAGAGGCACGAGGTGACCACGCTGGGTGGTGACAGTCCCCTCTGGCCCTGCAGGCTGTGCAGAAAATGGGCAATAATTGGTTTGGATGTGTTGGTGTTATTTTGGAAATGGGATGGGGCTTTAGGTGGACGTTTTAAGAGCTTTTTTATTATTTATTTGGGCATAGTTTTATTTACACAAGAGATGGCACACAGTTCACACCTGTGCTGGTGACTTGAAATCTCTTGATTACAGAACATTCTTAGAAGTTTTTCAGCTAACAGAATGCTTCTAAAGTTGGGGATGGAGGAGGAAAAGGAGCCCCTGATTGAGGAGGAGGAGTGGGGGCAGCCACCTCTTGCTGTCCCCAGGGGATGGGGACAGGGAGGAGCAGGGTGCCAGGGTTGTGCAGGGCAGTGCTGCCCGTGCCCCGCGGCAGTGAGGGGTGGCTGGCAGTGCCCACCCGCCTGGGCTGGAATATGGGCATGGACACGCATGGACAGGCTGGGCAGGAGGGTGAGGACAGCTCTGCGTGGCTTTGCCCTTTGCAAAAGGTGGTTTACATCCTCTGAGACCTCATGCCTCCAGCTGAAAACTTCATTTTCCCATGGGAGCCGGGCATGGTGAGGACTGCCACGGTCCCCCCTGGCAGGAGGGCCAGCACAGCCCATGCCCAGCAGGAGAAGGGCTCCTGGAGGATCACAGCGAGGGGTTGGTGGTGGTGGCCTGACCCCCAGCAGGGCAGGTGCTGGGGCTGGACGGGCTGGGAGGTCAGGCTAATGCGGGAAGATCCTCCTTGTGCCTTCTTAACCCCAGCTTGAACCTTCCCCGTCTCCTGCCTCGGCCTGATTAGCGCTAAGAGGCTGCTGGTGGCACGAGCAGCTCCGAGCAGTGCCAGCCCTGTGGCATCCTCCTCGGTGTCTTCCCTGAGCCCCTCGGTGAGCCTCCGAGCTGCAGCAGCCAGGAGGGCAGGAGCTGTGCTTCCCTCCCTGCCCTGCTGCCACCTCCCTGGCAGGAGGGACTGGCAGTGCTCCCAGCAGGGCACAGCTTGGCCAGGCAGCCCCTGCTCCTCACCAGGGCATCAGCAAGGTGTGAAAAGGCTCCCGTGGCTTGGGGAGGTGAAGGACATCCCGCAGGGGATGGTGACAGGGCTGGCAGGGGGGTGACACCGGGCTGGGATGGCTGGCAGGTTCTCTCCACCTGCTTGTCAGGTGTAAAGGGGCAGGACTGGGGCAGGGCTTGGGCCGGGCGTGACCTCAGCTCCATTTCACAGCCGCGGATGACACCGAGTGGCAGAGTGTGCTGGGAATTCCGAGCTGGGCAGAGCCAGGCTGGAGTGGTTCAGGGATTCCCAGGACTGCAGGCTGTGGCTGTGGCTCCTGGAAAGCCAAGGGGAGCTTTTGGGAGCTCGGAAGACCCCAGGGCTGTGGCTGTGATGTGCACACTGTGATGACCCAGCGTGGCACGAGGTGGTGATGTCCCCGTGGGCAGTGGCTCTGCCTGCCCCTGAGTGCCACCACAGGTCTGACTCGGTGGTGTGGGCAGCTCGAGGGACACTTGCTGCTTCCAGGCAGGGATTTGCTGTTTGAGAGGGGTGAGGAGCTGCCAGTGCCAGGGTGAGCAGTGCCCAGGGAGCCGAGCTGGTGCTGGGTGTGACAGGCCATGCCATGGGAGGATGTTTGTGATGCTCTCTGGGCAGAATGGACCTCGTGGAGCAGCCTCTGAGCTGGGCACCAAACCTCTCAAGGAGCTGGTGGGCACAGCAGGGCAGGGCAGGGATGGGGCTGCTCCTCCTGGCCCTGTGCCCACAGCAGTCATGTGGCTGCAGGGACATCGGAAGAGGAAGGTCTGAAAATAATCACCCCCTCATGTTTTCCTTACAAAAGGAGGGAGTTACCACCATGGGGAATTCTTGTGACCAGCAGAGCTGGCTAACAGTCAGCTCCTCAGTGAGTCAGGACTCGTCCCCTCTGTGCTGCCAGCCTGGCTCCTGTCTGGAGCCACAGCCTTCCCTGCCACCTCCATGTGCTTTGTGCCCAGCCTGGCACGTGCCAGCTGCCGTCTGTTGGTCCTGCCTTTGGTTTTGGGGGAGATAACAAGGAATTTCTTAGAAAACCCCACCAGTGTTCAGCCTCGGGGCCTGTGCTCTGCCTGGCTGATGCCATCGAGTGGTGACAGGGAAGGGGCTGGCAGCAGCCACTGGCACATGGGTGTTTGGGGGTGCTGGACCAGCGGGTGGGGGGTGGCATTTGCCAGGCTGGCTGCTGGCAGGGTTGGTTGCCCCAGGGTGCTGCTGTTTGCCCCCAGGGGTGCAGGACAGAGCTGTCACGCTTGGGGAGGCACAAGGTGTGCCCAGGTGTGCTGGCACTGCCCAGCCAGCCCTGGCAGGCCACAGGGACACAGCACGGCCAGCCAGGGCTGTTTCCATGAGGTGGTGTTGAGAGAGGAGGTGGCTCCTCAGGAACAGCCTGTTCCCTGCTCTGCCTGCTCCCTGCTCAGGGCACAGCCACTGCCTGCCCTCTCCTGTGCCTGGCAGCAGGGAGGGGCACATTTAGGGTGTACCAGAGTCTCCCTGGTGGGTACTGCAGCCCTGGGCTGGCCCAGAGCTCAGGCAGACCCCAAGTGGACTCTGTGATTTGGAAGCAGAATAAATGAGCTGAGCTCAGTGGGAACATGCAGCTCTGTAATCTGTGATATGCTTTGCTGCTGCCCTTCTTCCTAAACCCGACACACCTTTGTTTGAAGTATTCCAGCAGAATGTTGTTTATCCAGGGCATTATTACCAGTATCTCAAGGCTCCTTTTTTCTATCCTGTGACTCAAGGACAGTTTAGTGCAATTTCTTCCATCTCTCCTCCGTATCAAAGTTATCCTGGCAAGTTCATGTTTATTGTTTGCGGTTAATGTTTAATATTTCCCATTACTGGCATCTCATGGTTGATCTTAATTACACCCTTCTAATGTAAGACAAAAGTCAGCGAGTGAGACTGTGCTCAGCTGGGGCTGAGGCTCTGAGCCTGGCACTGGGCACCCCTTTTCCCACTCAGAACCCCTTTTTCCCACTCAGAACCCCCTTTTCCTACTCAGCACATCTCAGGCAGTGTTTGGAGGTTGTTGTCACAGAATCACAGAACCTTTTAGGTTGGGAAAGAACTTCTGAGGTCATCATGTCTAACCTTTGAGTCCAACCTCTGTGCCCAAGCTGTGTTGGCACAGCATGCCCAGCGTGGGGCCCAGCAGCTCCCACGTGCTGCAGCAAGATGGACCAGCAGAAGTTGGTCTGGAGTAGCTCAGGAGGAAGGAGGAGCTGCTGTTTGCTTAGTCTGGGCTTTAAATGAGGTTTTACCTCTTGCTGGCTGGGCTGAATCGTTAAAATGGATTAGCAGAAAGTTTAAAAAAGTAATTAAAAATTAACAGGGGGCAGAGGGCAGAACGGCTGGCAGGTCAGGGAGGTTCTTGCTCCGTGCAGCCCAGGAGGTTCCTGTGTGCCTTTCCCCCAAAGCTGGCGAGGGGATGGGGGAGCTGCCTGTCCCTGTGCCCCCCTGTGCCCCCTGTGCTGTGTCTGGGCAGGGTCCCCTCAGCTCCACTCGTCCTTCACTGTGGGGCTCTCAGGCTATAAATATCGGGGCTGTCAAGGGGCAGCAGGGCCAAGGCACAACCCGACACCACCTCTCCCTCATTCACAGTGACATTTTGTCAAATGCCACTGGAGAGGGGGGTGCTTATCTGCTGGCACACACTCTGGTGACCTTCCCAGCTCTGGCCAGGTGCCTCCTTGCTGTATTTACACTTATTTATAGCTCTCTCCTCCGTTCCCACCTCTGCCCTCCTCCCCAGTGCCGGAGCCAGGCTGCCCACCCCACACATCCCCCCTGGGCTGGCATGGGGCTGGGGATGGTGAGGGGCTGGCAGCACCCAGCCTGTGGGTGTGGGTGGTCTGACCCCATGGGGGCTGTGTCCCCTCGGTGGGAGCTGTGGGGACAGCAGGGTGCACCCCCAGGTTTGGTCCCAGTGTGGGTCATGCCCCCAAAGCCTCCTCACTCCAGTTCTGGGGCAGCTCAGGAGGGACCTTGCCTGCCTAAAAGGGGTGAGCGGCCGTGCCCAGTGCCACAGCAGCCAGTGCCACACCAGTCAGTGCCACAGCAGCCATCCCAGTGCCACACCATCCCAGTGCCACAGCAGCCATCCCAGTGCCACACCAGTCAGTGCCACAGCAGCCATCCCAGTGCCACAGCAGCCAGCCCAGTGCCACACCAGCCAGTGCCACACCCGCCAGTGCCACAGCAGCCAGCCCAGTGCCACACCAGTCAGTGCCACAGCAGCCAGCCCAGTGCCACACCAGCCAGTGCCACAGCAACCATCCCAGTGCCACACCAGTCAGTGCCACACCAGTCAGTGCCACAGCAGCCAGCCCAGTGCCACACCAGCCCAGTGCCACAGCAGCCATGCCAGTGGCACAGCAGCCAGCCCAGTGCCACAGCAGCCAGTGCCACACCATTCCAGTGCCACAGCAGCCATCCCGGTGCCACCTGCCCGGTGAGAGCCCGTCCCGCTGGCCAGCCCCGCAGGCAGTGCCCATCTCCCGTCTCCCTGCAGGGCTGTAATCCCTGTTTGGGGCAGTCTGTGATTACAGATTTCCCTGCTAAGCCCAGATGACTCTCCACAAAACCCCTGCCCAAGGATTTTCTCTTTCTTTTTCGAGTCAGGCCCAGGTGAGGGTGAGGAGGGAGGAACTCCCCGTGGGACCCCTCCCAGGGAGGGCTGGTGGGAGCAGCCCTTGGTGTCCTCATCTTCTGCTGCTTTGGGTCCCCCCCCAAGGCCCCTGGCTGATGTGGGGCTGTGCCTGCAGCACGTGGGGATGTGTATTTATCCCTTAATGCTTTGGGTCGGCTCTTGGCCGTGGAAGGAGGAGCTGAGTCACCATTTGCTCCCCAGTGAGGAGTGAGCTGCCCGTTCCCGGCTGCTTCCTTCAGCCCCTCCGAGGTGCTGCCTGTTCCCTCCCTTTCCTCGGTGCAGCACGGTGGCACACGAGTGACAGGGCACTGCAGAGTGCCCTGGCCGTGCCCAGCTGGCCTGGCAGGCTCAGGCAGGGTGAGGCTCCTGGGAGGTGCACTTCAGAGGCCGCCGCTCGTGCGGGCTGGCCGAGCACGAGCAGTGCCCGTGCCATCACCCCACTGCGTGCCCACAGCCCACGCCAAGGGACTTGGCCAGCACTTCAAGGGGTTGGACCCAGGGGTTCTGCAGATAAGGGTAATTTCTGCCGGTGCTGCTGTTGGAGTGAGACAGAGGAGAGCACCTGCAGGTCTCTCTGTCACGGTCACTGCGCTGTCCCCAGCTCCCTGAGCCAGTTAAGCGGAGCAGACAATGAGCTGAGCCCTGGCTTGACCTGGTTTAGGTTGCAGGGCTGTTCTGCCCTCCCTGGGCTCACGGGTACAGCCAGCAGCCTGACCCCAGTCAGCCTCTCCAGTCCTGCTGACTGGGGGGGGTTTCGTTTGGGGAGCCCAAGCTGACACTGAAAAAGAGGAAAACATTTCCTGTCTCGTTAATCCAGTGTTTGAATTGGAGTTGGGCTTGGAGAGGAGCCTCCTGTCTTTCCAGAGATAAGACCTCACGTGCCAGAGTTCACAGAGTTCCAAAGCAGAGCTGAAAGGGACATGTCCCACCTGCTGTCCCCAGCGTGTCGGGAGCCAGCCCTGAGCTGGGGCATCCTTGGATGTGGCTCCAGCCAGTGGCTGCAGGTGCAGCCCAGGACACGTGCCAGAGCTTCTGGGGACACTGGTGACAGTGGCCTGCCCTGACCAGCCTCACAATGGGGCAGGGAGATGGAGCTAACCCCTGTGCCAGCTCCTCGCCCTGCCTCGCCTTGCCACTGCCCCGGGAAGGACAGACTGGGGACACTGCCAAGAGATAGACTGGGGACACTGCCAAGGGACAGGCAGTGGGGGCAGTTGGGGCTCTGGTGGGTGCAGCCCCAGAGCAGCCAGGAGCTCTTCCATAGCCAGGAGACGAAGGGATGCTGAGCAAGGAGACAGCAGGACCTCTTGGAGTGATTTGCTCACAGGTTTCCAGGAGAAGGTTTAGGGCACCCACCATGCTCAGAGGGCCCACTGGCACTGCTCTGAGAGCGTTTAGGGGCAGTCCTGGCACAGGAGAGTTGTCAGGGTGACCTCTGATGTCCTTGTCAGACAGTTTGGAGACTGTCCCTTGTGCTTTCTCTGTCGTGGGCATGGACGGGGCTGGCACTGGGGTGGGCATGGGGCTCTCCTGCTCTCCAGCTGTCCCAGGTCCAGCAGCCTCAGCAGGGGCGTGGAGTGAGCACAGACCCTCAGTGTGAGGGTCCCTGATGCCTCCTGGGGCAAGCTCTGCTGCCATGATTGAAGTGACAAACCCCTCAGAGGGAGCAGGACTGTCCCAGCTCTGCAGCAGGTGGATAAAAGCCTCTGCAGGGGGAAGCTCCGTGCAGCATCCGAGCGAGGATCAACTGCCTGCACCCAGGAATTGGGAACACACCTCTGCTGGGGCTCAGGTCAGACTTGGTTCATGCTTTAAGGAAAGCTGAGGGAGATATCTCTGAGTGGAGGACATTCCCAAATGCTCTCCACCTTCCAGCTTTGGCTTCCAGGAGCAGCCTCAGGAGGGGGTGTCCAGGCTGGGGCTCCTGCTCCCCCAGAGGATGGATGGCAGCACTTGTGTAGCTGCCTGGGCATCTCCTCCCCGGAGCAGGGATTCATCAGGCACTGCCAGCAGCTCTCTGGTCGCAGCCTTGCTGCAGCACACCCGGCCCAGGTGTCTGGGCTGGAGGATGCCTCCGAATTTCTGAGCATGTCTCCATGGGTGTTTGCTGGCTGCACACCAAGAACCCATGGCTGATCTTCCTACAAAGTCCCGAGTAAAATTAGAACAAAAGTTCACTCCTCTCCCAAGGCAGCAGGAAGTGCAAAGGGTGGGAAAAGGGAGAGTCAGAGCAGATGAGGTCCCGTGCCCACGGGCAGCCTCCCCATGGCTGCTGCCACCCCCGACCCTGGGCCCTTCCCCAGCCCTGTGGCCAGCCCCGAGGGGCTCTGCTCCCAGTGCTGCTCAGGCCGATGGATTCTGAGCTGGGAGTGATGGATTCCCTCTGGAGCCCCAGCTCCGTGGTGGCTGGGCTGGGTGAATGACCCTGTCTAGGGGAGGGGGCTGGTTGGAGTGCCAGGGTGCCCATCCCCGTGCCCATGTGGGTGAGAGCAAAGGCTCTCCCCATGTTTTTTGAGGAGGAGGAGGCTCAACACAGACAGAGCTGAGTTTTTGGGCATTCCTAACCCGTGTTAGGCAGGAACCTGGGAGCTTCCCCAGCGTGGCAGTGGCTGGACAGTGCCCTGGAGTGCCCAGAGAGGGCAGCTCAGCAGCATTAGATTGCAGGAGTTTATTTTTACCCAGCCCTGTTGCCAATGGGGACATGTCACATCTGTGGAGTTGATCAAAAGACATCCCGAGCACTGGTGTCAGCTGCTCCTTGTGATCTCGGCACCAGGATCTTTTCCCTTGTGGCATATCAAAAGGAGCAGGAGGGTTTGACTGCTCTGCTATTTTTAATTGCACGCACACACGCACACACAGAGACACACGTATATCTGTGTATGTATGGCTGTGCTAAAAATAAAAGCCTCTGCCTGTGTTCCCATGGGAAGATTTGGGGAGAAGGGGAAGACAAAGTTGTCACAAGACTTTTTCTGGAGCAGGCTCTAGAGCAGGGGGCTCAAGGCACAGCAGGTAAGGCACACATCCAAAAGGCCAAAGGACATCTGAGCCCAGAGCAGTCCTGGCTGGCCCTGAGCAGAGGGCACAAAACAAGGGGAGAAGCAGCATCCGTGCCCCCCAGAGCTGGCAGTGGGGACTGTTGACCTGGGAACAAAGCTTTTTGCAGGGCAGGTGAGAAAATCCCCATCCCTGGGGGATGCCCAGTGAGGAGTATCAGCTCCCAGAGCCACTCAGTGTTGCCTGATAACACTTTGTGGCACCACTCTTGTGGTATTTACCTGATACACATCTCTCCAGCAAAAAGGTGAAGGGAGGGAGCGGGGAGAGCATCCCCAGAGTGGGGACAGCTCCCTGCAGCCCCCAGCCCCACTGCAGCACGGCTGGGACATGGCACAGGTTCACCATCAGCCCATAAAACCTCTCTCCCCTGCCCTTGCTGCGCCCTCCAAGGTGCTCCCCCTCTCTTCCACCTCCCCTGGGATTGGTCAGGGCGGGAAGCAGGTGAGAGATGCAGAATGGGAGTGAGTGTGAGCATCCTTCAGAGCATCCTGAACGTGGTGGGGAGCGTGGCAGGCAGGCTCCTCAGCCTGGGGGAACACGGGCAGTAATCCCAGATTATCCCAATTTGGAAAACAAAAAATGAGGAGCGAAAGAGAGAAAAGCTGTCTTTTCCATTCCTGCAGCTGGGTTTGAAATCCCTTTTCCTTCCCGTTGAGTGATGGAGGAGACCCTTGCGGGGTGCTGCAGGAGGAGGGGCCCCCACATTCCCCCGCAGCCTCTCTCATGTGCTCAGATGTTTGCTTGCTCCAAAATCCATTTGCTCTGTAAATAAACTTGCTTCCCTCACTGCCAGAAAACTCCCCTTGGGCGGCCAATGCTGGGAGGAGTCGCACCAGACCTTTCCCCTCCGTGTTTTAACCTGGACACCGAGGCAAAACCAGGCACGGTCCAAATGCCAGGGCAGGCAGCAGGTGCTGGTGCCAGCCCTGGCTCCCTCGGGTGCTGGGTGTAGCCGTGGGGTTTTGTGGCTGGAAGCCAGGCCCAAGTGGGGCAGGTGCCAGCTCCTTTCTGTGTTTAAATGGAGGTTTTTAGCTCAGCTCCTGGAGCTGCTGTCACCCCGTGTGCTCTCAGACATCCATTCATTTCCGTGCTCTTCTTCCCACCCCACATGGTGCAGGCAGCAGGGTCTGGATTGCCTTGGCAGTGCTTTGGGATGTGCAGCTTCCCCACAGGAATGTCCCCGAGCGGTTCAGGGCCATGTGGTGGGGACAGGGTGAGGACCAGGTGTGAGGTTGTCCCTGTGTGCTGCTGTCCCAAGGGTCTTGTGCTGATCTCCAGGCCACCTGGATAATCTGGGCATCACTTTTAGGGCAGCAAGGGCAGGAATTGCCCCTAAGAGCCCAAGCAGCCTGTGTGGCTGTGCTGTGCCCTGTGCCCTCTCGGGAGAGACCAGAGGCAGATCAATCAGGCTCTTCCCGTGCAGGTCCTGCTGTTCCAGGCTCTGCCACAGCCAGGACACCGGAGGGGTTCTGGGGCAGGTGTGGGGCTGCTCACAGCGAGCAGTGCCAGGCTGTGCAGACTGCCTGGGGGAAGAGGTGCCAGCCACACCCTGCCAGTGCCATGTCACTGCTCCCACAGCCGTGTGGGGAGCAGGGTTTGGAGCACTGGCCGTGTCCGCAGGGATGCTGCAGCCTTTGCTGCCTGCACCCCTGGGCTCACCCTTTTCTCTCCTCTCCTGTGCGCAGTATGAGGTGTCTGGCGAGGAGCACCTCTACTCCGACTTCCCCGAGATTGATCTGTCCCAGCTGGATGCCAGCGACCTGGACTCTGCTGGATGCTTCAGCGAGCTGCAGTGGGGCGGGGAGCACTCGGAGACCGACTCCAGCCAGTACAGCACCGACGACTCCGAGCTCCTCCAGGTACCCCCATCCCCCCCCAGGATGGAGGCAGGGGGAGAAGGGAGGGTGGGAGGAGGGAACACACTCTACTATTAATATCTCCTCCCCAGCTGATTAGTGCTCCATTAATTGGCGCACCGGCTCTAAATGGGGCAAGCGGAGTAAGGCTAACGAGGAGGTGGAGGAGGCTGCTGAGCCAGCCCTCCTGAGCTGGATTATTCACAGGGAGCTGCAGCCGGGGTGCAGCGTGTCCTGTTCCATTCCTGGAATGCCAGGGCGGCAGTGCGGGGGTCTCAGCGCTGGGAAAATTCCCTTCCCGGGAGCAGGAAGCAGCTCCTGCCTTTGGCTTCCCAGCTCTGGCAGCCCCTCCCCGTGTGGGGCTGGGGTCCCTTTGGCAGAGGGGGCAGTTCCTCTCCTCGGCTCTGGGCTGGGATGGATCCATGGCTGTGCCAGCATGGTGCAAAGCTGCGGCAGGGGATGCTCCTGGGCTGCTCCGTGTCCCTCTGCTCCTGTCTCTGTTTCACCTCCTGGAGCTGGGAGGACAGGGCAGGGCTGTGGGCATGGCACAGGCAGGTTGGAGGCAGGGAGATGCAGAGGGGACCGGGCACAGAGCAGGCTGGCACAGAGCAGCCTCCTCGCCTTGCCCAAAGCTCATGCCATGCCCTGGATGTGCCTGTCCTTGGGGCTGGGGGCTCTGTGCCCTCCTGAGCAGCAGCCAGGCCTTCACCCCCTCGGACAAGGAGGCTGTGACCCACTGGTACCAGCTAATCACCAACCCTGGGTTACATTTTGGGAGGAGGAGGATTTCTGTTTAAACAAGGAGATTTAAAAAAGCCTCAATATTTTCTAACCTGCCCATAATAACAACCCTCTGGCTTTTATGCTGGGCTGATGCTGTGCTTGAAAATGGTCCAGTCCAGCTGAGGGACCTTCATCACGAGATGCATATTTTCCGTGAACTTCCTGGGGAAAAGATAAACAGAAAAGAAATGCAAAAGCCAGGCTGATGAGGAGCAGTGGAGTATGATGAAATGTATCCCACTGAACTTGTATGCACAGCAATCTCGTGCCAATAGCAGGAGGAAAAGAAACGGAGCCAAAAATGGAGCATCCTGCTGCCTTTCCCTGGAGCTCCAGTAACTGTGAGCAAGGTTAGGGCACGGAACAAAAGATGTTTAATTTTCCAACAAGAGGAGAGAAACCCAGGAGGCTGTGTGCAGGCAGCAGTCCTGCCTCTGAGCCTGCCTTTACCCCCGTGCTAATTTTATCGCTGATGGTAGCCTGCTTCTCGTTGGACATGGTTTACATTCGGATTGTGATGGAGGAGGACCAAAAAGAAGGAACTCCTGGCTCACTCCAGCCATTCCTCAGCTTCTGCATCCTCTTCTGGGCTTCAGCGCTGTGTTGCCAGACTGGAAGGGAGCTCGTGGGGCTGCGTGGGACTGGGAGGGCACTGGGAAGGCTGGAGGGGCATCAGCAAAGCCAAAGCCCAGATGAAAAGAGGGACCCAAGTCAAGCTGGAGCAGTGGGCAGGGAGGAGGCAGGAGCAGCCCCTGGCCCTGCCTGGCCCAGAGTGAGATGGGCTGTGCACTGCAGCTCCCCTGAGCCAGTTCTTGGGTGAACAGCATCATCTGGGGATGCTGATGGGAGATTTTGGAGCGACTGGGGCTGTGCTCTGGACAGAGTCCCTCACAGAGCACTGGGACCAGCTTTAAGTGTGAGGGCTGAGAGCCCCTGAGGAGCTGGAGGCGCCTGTGTTTGGGGCCTTTTCGTGAGCACAAAACTCAGAGTGGTGATTGTCACGAGCTGTGGCATCTGGCCAGTGGTGCAGCCTGGGCCAAGCTTCCCCTGTGCCCTCTTGTCCACTGGGCAGCCCTGGCTGAGCTCACAGCTCTTGCACTTGCAGCCCAGAGTCAGGAGGATTTGGGCCAGGAGCCTTTGCATCCCAGATCCTTTATCTTGCTGCCTCATGGTGGGGTGGAGGGACTGCTGGGAGAGAAGAGGCTCTGATTCATTCTTGTCTCGCTGGGGTGCAGGGGGACAGACTGATGCTCCTTTTCTGGGTCTCTCCTCATCCCATCCTAGCGCTGTGCTGGGGAAAAGCTCTCACTGTGGGGTCACTGGGAAGTGTGGGAGCCGATGTGGCTCTGCTGATCCCTCTTGAACATCCCCTGGACCCTCTGCCCAGCCTAACACTCCCTTTCTTCTCTGCCTGCTCCTTTCAGATAATAGACAGCGAGAACGAAGCGCTGCTGGCAGCCCTCACCGAGACTTTGGATGATATACAGGGAGATGACATGGGCCTGGCTGCCTTCCGAACTATGGAAGAGGGGGACACGCTCAACCCTGCCACCACCTCACCTGCCCCCTCCCCCAAACCCACCGCCCCGGTCACGGGGGGGCCGCCCCCGGCCCCCGAGTGTGATGAGCTGTCTCTAGTAAGAACCCACTTCCTACTGTTTAAGGTGGATTTGGATGAGCCCCAGATAAGCCGGCTGCATGGGTATGATAGGAAGCCAAGGTCTGAATTTTTTCATTCTAGGCTTAAAACTCTCTTTAACCGTCAATACCAAAGCATATACTTGTATTGTATACGTATACATGTTCTGCATCATTGCTGTCACCTCCATCACCATCCTCACGGGAACGAGCTGTGTGTATACAAATCTATCTATGGACGGGGTGGGGGCGGGCGGCAGAGGGCTGGGGGCTGCTTTGGCAGCACCCACACCTGCTTTTAACCCCACGTGCAGGCGTGGGGCTGCCCGGGGCTCTCCCTGGCTCATCCCAGCCCCGTGCCCATGGGCGGTGGTGGCTGTTCCCCCCGGCTCTGCCCCGGGCTGAGCTCCCTGCTGTCACAAGAGGGGTTTGCCTGAGTGTCACCCCCTGCCCTCGGCTTTCAGTGGGAGGGTTTGACCCTCCCTGTGCCTTCCACCGAAGCCCCTCAGGGGCCGTGTGGCCTCCAGTCTCTCCAGATGTGGTGGCTGGAGCACCCCTCCCAGTCCCCTGCGATATTGGGGCTCCAGCCCCGCTCTCCTTCCCGGCCAGGATTAACTGGCAGCGTTTCCTGCCATCCCCGGCAGGTTCTGTGGGACAGGACACTCAGCCTGCTCCCTCCTGCGGCTCACAGTCCCCCCTCAGAGCCCCCCAGCCCGGTCCCGGGGTGTCCCCAAGAACGCAGCACAGGGGAGGAGTGACATCCAGTGGTGACAGCGCGCATTTCCACCGCCCACGCCCCGCAGGGGTATATATCACACATGGCCTCTATGTGTATATATAGGATGTATACGTTGCAGGGGCGGGGGGGAAAGGGTGCTGGGCGCTTCCCCCACCAGCAGCCTCACCCCTAAAGCTGCGGGTGCCCCGGCTGGCATCTCCTGGCAGACCCTGACCCGGGCACCCCTTTTCTATCACTCCCTAACCCCCCAGGGCTCCGTGCCCCCCGGGCAGCACGGGAGCCCCAGATCTGTCTCTCCTGCAGTCCCCGGTGCCTACGCAGTCGTCTTGCTGTTGAGCTGTTGTCGCCTCGGGTTGTTAGTGCCGCACGGGCAGAATCTCAAATGTTGTTGCTGGGTGCGGGGCTTGGGGTTTTTTTTTTCCCTCCCCCTGACCAAAACTGGGGTCGAGTAGAAGGAAAATGTTATGCTGGCCCTGCTGTCAGAAGTGGTGGCACTGCAGGTGACCCGGGAAAAACCTCGCTCCCAGCACCCATGGGCTTGACACAGAGCTGGGGGAGATCCTCAACAGATCCCACAGGGATTTGCATCAGCAAAAGGCCTTGAAAGCTCGTTAATGAGTCCAGGTCCTCTCTGGGTCTTTTGGCTAAATGAGCCTTGCACGGGGACCGAGCGAGCTGTCCAAACCCATCACTCACACCAGTGTAAAGCCTCTGTCACCTCAGGCCAGCACTGATGGAGTGAGAAGCTGGGATGCCATGGCAGCTCCTGTGTGTCTGACATGAGCTGGGTTACCCCTGGGAAGTAAATTCCCTCCTGTCTTCACCGCCCTGACCTGCCTGGGGGTCCCTGGGCTGAATGCTGTGGAGACAGGGCTGCACACAGCCAGGCACCTGCCCCACAGCCACGAGGAGGTGGGAAATGCTAACCCAAACTCTCCCTGCCTGATACTTTTTTGTGCCCCATTTTTGGGTCGGATGCTCGGTGCTGGATGCGCTCACACATGAGCCAAGGGGCTGTGGCCCCCCGGGCGTTTTCTCCTGCCCTCGCTGCGGTGCCGACTCCTTTTCTTGCCCCTTGTTTTTGCAGCTGAAGAAGCTGCTCCTCTCTCCGTCGCCTCCGAGCTGCGAGGCCCAGCGGGACGGGAGCGCCCGGCGCCCGGGGACCCCGAAATCCCGGCCCGCACGGCCCTGCACAAAGGTACTTCCTCGAGCCCCTGCAGCGCCCACCTCCTGGGAGCTGTCCCAAAGGATGGTCTTGGGAAGTGTGGGCAGCCTCTGGGCTGGGCAGGGGGTCAGGAGCAGGCAGGCATGTCACCCACAGTGCTCCCATCCCTCTCTGCTGTAGTCTGGGCTCTGCAAAACTTCAGACTTTGTGCTGTGCCAAGAAACATTCTGGTCTCACTTGAACCCAGGGAGGTTTGGCCTCTCAAAACTTCCCTGAGCACCCATTTGTGAACGCCCCAGGTACTCCCTGGTCACCTCCTCATCCCACTCCCAAGCCAAGGCCTTTGGCCAGGAGTCACTGCCTGTAACGCTGCAGAGCCCACCCCAACACTTCAGCTGATCTGAAGCCCAGCAGAAGATGCCATCAAAGATTTTCCTACTTTGCTGATGGTAATTGTGCAGTGCATTAGGCCTGGCAAATTAGATTTGCTGGGAAGAGCAGCAGATCCCTCCTGGGCAGAAGGAGCATCACTGCGTGCAGCAGAGCCAGCACTCGGGCCATGGGGCTGACCCCAGGGAGGTCAGGGTGCCAGGACTTGGGTGTTTGAGGGGTGCCAGAACTCGGGTGTTTGAGGGGTGCCAGCACTCGGGTGTTAGAGGGGTGCCAGGACTCGGGTGTTTGAGGGTGTGGGTGGCTCTGTCGGCCTCCCCCCAGGGCTCGGGGCTGACTTTCTCCTCTCTCCTCTCGGAAGGTGGAGGGTCCCCGGGACAGGAGGGCGAGCGTCCCGCAGGCACAGAGCCGCAGCTGCACCGAGCTGCACCGGCACCTCACCTCCAGCACCTCCTGCTCCCAGACCAAAGCCCCCCAGGCAGCCGAGGAGTGCCCCGGCAGCAGCCACCACCCGTACCCGGGCGACTGCGCCCATCACGAGGACGACAGCGACTGCAGCGAGGACTCGCTGAGCTCCGGCGACTCGGTGGCTGCGCTGTCCTCCGCGGAGGACGGCACAGGCAGCAGGTTCTCCTGCGAGGGCGAGCTGCACTCGGTGGTGGAGCTGATCCGCTACATGCACACCTACTGCCTGCCCCCTCGCAAGCTGCCCGCCCGCGACCCCGCCGACACCAAGCCCCAGCCCTGCAGCAGCCCCTTCAAGAGAGCCAAACCGGACTGTGCCCCCGCGCCGGGCAGCGCCCAGAGCCGGCCGGGCTGCGCCTGGCAGGCGACCGGCGGCTGCAAGAAGCCTGGAGCATCCTTCTCCATCCTGAAGGAGCTGCTGGTGCGGGACCTGCTGTGCGATGTGAGCAAGCCCTACCGCCTGGGCAGGCCTGTGTATGCGGCCTTGGCACGGCCGCCCGGCTCCTGCTCGCCCGTGCAGCCCGACCGGGACGGTGCCAGCGGGACTTGCACGGCCAGAGCGAGAGCGGAGAAGGGCGAGCAGAGCCCCGGGGCCGAGGCGGAGGCGCCGCTGGAGCTGTGTGGCCTCGAGGACGATGCCGGGAAGCAGGAGGGCAGCCCGGGCGCGGGGAAGGCTGCCCGCAAGCAGGACAGCGCTGTTTACGCCGTGCGCCGCTCCAAGAGACTCAACCCCGAGCTCGGGCACTGGCTCTCGTTCCTTGACGAGCCTCCCCCCGAGTCCTCGGCGCCCCTGGGCTGCAGGGAGGCCGCGCCGTGCCCGCTGCTGGAGGGCTTCTCTGCCGAAGAGCCGGCGGCCGAAGTGGAGGTGGGGGGCACGGCCCCGTCGGCAGAGCCCCAGCCCCTGTGCCTGGGCTCGCTGGGGGATGGCGAGGTGGGCACTGAGAGCCGGCGCTGTGCCCTCCTGGAGCAAACAGGTGAGGGGGGCTGGGGGTGTCACTCTGCTCACCCTCCCCGTGCTGCCCGTGCCGTCCCTGCCGTGGGTCAGCGATGCTGGCTGGGCGCTGGGCACTCAGCTGGCAGGAGAGCTGCGAGCAGCCCCTGTGCTGCCTGGCTGTGGGGTCTGTTCTCTTTTGGGGTGCTTTATCAATCCATGGGTATCTTCTGCCTCGGTTTCCCTGTCCTTATAACAAGGTGAAGGCGTTGGTGTGGGCATAACCCAGCAGGGGCTAGGTTGGCCCATCCCTCCATGTCCTTCCCCATGGGTTCACCCTGAGCCTGGGCTCCGGGGTTCAGCTGCAGTGGTGCCCCAAAACCACAGCAAGCTGCGGGTGCAGGAATGGCTCAGCCCTGGCAGCATGAGCTGTCCCTCTCCGGTGGGCAAAGCCCCCAGAGGGCACTGCAGGGATACAGCTGCACTGGTAACCTGCTTCTCTCCTGCCTTTCAGAAACCCCCAGGTGTCTCACGCTGTCCTTGGCACAAACGTAAGTGCAGATGGGGCTGAACGAACCAGTCTGGGGCTGGGAAGTGCCAGGGGTTGTGTGGCTGGGCAGAGCCTCTGCAGGCAGCACAGGGAGCTGTGCTTGCAGAGCAGAGTGAGCTGCACTGCTGGGCACGGGGCTGTGGGGAGCCACGGAGCTGGCAGAGGCCCATGCCCAGGGCAGGGCATTTTGTGTGTGCCCTGGAGCTGCTCACCTCGCTGCCCTCGTGGGGTTACTCTGTCAGGCACCAGCCAAAGTGGGAGGGTTCACTTGTGGGCAGTGTTTTCTCAGCTTTCTTTCGGGTTTTGAGGCTGTGGTTCACCTGAACACTTCCTCTCTCCTGATTTTCTGCTCCTCTCCAGTGACCCAACCTTTGGGAAGAGAAACTTTGAGCCCATGCTGACTGTGGAGCTGTGTGGGACAGCAGGTAGGACAGGTTTTGAAAATTTTTTAGTTTTGCAAAAATTTCCTCTAAGAGGGGGCGCATTTACCCTAAATTCAGCCTGGAGTCATCAGTTCCTTCATCCCCTTAGCACTGCAAACTCAGGAGGCTGCTGTGCACTGCCACATCCGAGCAGCTCAGGGGAATGCGTTTGGGGCGAGAGGAGCTGTTCAGGGGGCCCCTGCATGAGCCAGGCAGGAAGGGATCAAAGCATCCTTCTTGTTCCCCCAAGTGCCACTGGATGAGGCTGTGGGAGCCGAGTGTGCAGCCCAGGGCTGGGGTGGGACAGGGCAGGACGGACGGGACAGAGCTGACTCCTGCCCTTTTTTTGGGGCGGTTCAGGTCTCACACCGCCCACCACTCCGCCCTATAAACCCGCCGAGGAGGACCTGTACAAGCCAGACATCCCCCAGGAGCCAGGCAAGGAGGATGGGATGGCTCCCAGCCCCGGGGGCATCGGGGACACGGCAGCCTCGCGGAAAGGCCCCAGGAAGCACCCGGAGAGGACGGAGCTGTTCGCCCACCTGAGCCGGGCAGGCGGGCGCCCGCTCCCCGAGCAGCAGGGCTTGCTCAAGAGGCCCTTCTCCCGCTCCTTCGGGGACCACGACTACTGCCAGGTGCTGAAACCCGAGGCCGCCCTGCAGAGGAAGGTGCTCAAGTCGTGGGAGCCGCCGAGCCAGGTGGAGACGGAGCACAAGAGGAGGGTCCCGGCCGCCCACTACCAGGGGCTGGAGCTCGGCAAGGACACGGGCACCGAGATGCTGTGGAAGGATGGCGTCAAGCAGCTGAGAGACCAGGAGATCAGAGCCAGCTTAACAAAGCACTTTGGCTTTCTGGACAGTGCCCTCGACGACGAGGACATGGTCTTCTGCAAGACCCCCGAGTACGACACCGTCTTTGAGGACAGCTGCAGTGAGAGCGGCTCCCCCGTGGAGGAGGAGGAGGAGGATGAGGAGGAAGAGGAGGAGGAAGAGGAGGAGCATGGCAACACCAAGCTGTGCCTGCGGAGAAATCCCCTTTCCAGGACCAGTTTGCATTACTGCTCCCGGAGCAGGTCCAGCTCGGGCTCCTCGTGCTGCCGCTCGCGGTCACCTGCCAGCAGACGCACCTTCAGGTACGGGGGGCACGGGGACATCGGGACTGGTTTTGCCCCCTGAATTTTTGCCATGGTGCAGGGCAGCCCCAGTGCTCTCTGCTCTGCTAGCTCAAGTAGGAAAGGTGGTAATTAATGAAGAAAAACTATGAAAATAATCGGTGCAAACATCAGCCATGGCTTGGGGAAGCAGCGGCAGAGCAAAGCAGCTGGTGGGTTCCATGGGTGACAGGGCATGGGCAGGGACCTGAGCTGGGCTTGGGAAGGGGTGAGTGCTGGCTGGGGACACCTTGGCATCTATGAGAAAAAACTTCCCAGAGTCCTTGCCAGTGTTTCCAGACCCCAGTCTCTCCTTGGCTGCCAGTGCCCCCAAGTTGCCACCCCCTGCCGTGGGGGTGTCTCGGCTTCTTGCTGGTGTTTGAAGCTTTCCCCAGCAGCTCCCCCAGCCCTGGGCTGACCTCCTGTCCCTCCCTTGCAGGTGTGAGAACGGCGAGCAGTGTCAGGGCGGGAGCGGGCACCGGGGCCAGCTGGAGAAGAGACGGGAAAAGGCCATCGTAAGTGAGCAGGGACCCCAGGGGGACAAAGCAACCCCAACCCCTGCTCATCTCCTGCTCCAAAAAGCAGCAGTGGAGCCCATTATCCCTGGCTTCAGCATGCCTTGGTGCGAGGCCAGTGTTAAACAAGGACATGGGGGTGGAGGGGAGAGGAAAACCCAACGAGCAGCGGAAGCCGCCAGCGATTGGCAACACACGGAGTCCTTGGCACAGGGATGCCCAGAGCATCCTACACTGGTGCCTCAGTGCACTTGGCACCGGCAGCTTGTGGGGTGAGCTGGGGAATCCCTGAAGCTGCTCAGCTGTCACAGATGTGGCCCCGCTGCACCCTCGTGCACCAGGAACCCGTGGGCACACACTGGGAGCTGGGAGAGGAGTGGGCACGTGTGCACACACACACACTCACACGCTCTCACACATGCTGCTTTGGCACTTCTTCCTGCAATGCAATTGGATTTTGCCCTTAGCAATTCTTGGGAATATATCCCACGTTTGCCAGGAGAAACTGAAAGAGCTGCAAGAATGCAGGAGAATTTTAAAAGAGAAGAAGGGGGTGGTGGCTGGTTGTGGCTGTCCTGGGGGGACACTGTGACCTGGCTGGAGAGGAGACAGCCAGATCCTGGAGATGTCAGGCTGAGTCCATGGCAGTGTTTCCCAGTGCTGGCCTGCAGGGGCTCCTCCACAGCCCATCAGCAGCACGGAGGTGCAGGTTCCAAGCCTGAAAGCTTTTGGTTGCTTTGGCAGGGGGAAGGCCGGGTGGTGTACATCAGAAACCTCTCCAGCAGCATGAGCTCCAGCGAGCTGAAGAAACGCTTTGAGGTGTTTGGTGAAATCGTGGAGTGTCAGGTCCTGTCCAGGACTAACAGGTGGGTGGGAAGTGAGCTGTGGTCCAGGGCTCCAGCAGCTACAGGCAGCTCCTCTCCCCAAGCCCCATCAGCACTGCCAGGAGGTGCCACATCAACCCCCTGGGTCAGCCGAGCCCATGGTCTCGGTGCTTTAGACGAGGAGATTCAGTGTGTCCAGAGGTCCGAGGGCATCTGTGGGATGGAGGAGTGGAAGAATGATGGGCCAGGGGTGCAGTGCTGCATCACAAGGGCTGTGGGGCTCATCACAGCTTGAATTCTTTCTCTGGTTGCTCAGGGGAGAGAAGTATGGCTTCATCACCTACCGCTATTCCGAGCATGCCGCCTTATCGCTGAAGAACGGCCCCTCGCTAAGGAAGAGGAACGAGCCCTCCTTCCAGCTCAGCTCTGGTGGCCTGGGACGCCTCTTCTGGACCAGATACGCTGACCTGGGTGAGGAAGCAGCAGCTGCTTTGTCTCTTTTATCAGCACAGAGCTGTTACAGCACACTGCACCGCTGAGCCCTGCTCACGCAGGGATCCCAAACGCCTTCGGAGCCTGCAGGAAAAGCCCCTGGCTTTCCCATGGCTCGTGGAGCTGCTCATGGCTCAGACAGGTGGATTGGGAAGTTGGGGAGAAGAAAAAAAACTGGTGTGAGGCCTTAGGGTGTGTTAGCTGCAAAATGTAGCATCACAGCCCGGGGCTGCCAGGTCTCAGCTGAGCGCAGCCCATCCTGCCTCTGCTGGGTTCCTGCACAGTGCTGGAGGCTTTCCAACAGAAAACTCCCTTCCCAGGCATTAGAGAAGGCAGTCAGCAACATTTCATTAGCCCAAGAGGTGATGTGGGTGGTTTGCTGCTCTGCAGGACAGATTCACCACGCTGCACATGCACTCTGGAGCCAAAGTGACGGCGCTGAAATGTGCTGTGCTTGCATTAATCCTTTCAGTGCTTCAGCAAGGTCTCGGTGACTGTGTCACCAGGGTGCAGGGCTGCAGCCTGAGCTGAGGGCCAGGAGCCAAACCCTGTGCTAGTCCTGCCTGAGAAATGTGTCCCAGGCTTTGCCCAGCCCTCCTTGCTTCAGGTGTTTCACCAACACTGCATGTTTATTTCTGTACCCTCTGCAGGGGCTGAAGGGTTCTGGATCCTGCTTGATGAGTGAAAGACTGAGGTCCAGAAAATAAAGCCCCAAGTCTTGACTGACCTCCAGATGCCCAGTCTGATACAAGTACTCCTTGATTTTTTAGCACCTTGCAGTACCTGCTCTGCTTGGAGCAGCCATCCCTTGACTTTAGCTGTGGGCACAAATGTCCATTGTTCGTCGAAATAAATCCCAGAGCCTCCCATTTTGGGCACAGAGAAATTAGGAAGCTGATAGCAGCCCATGAGGAAGATTTTGACTGTGCAGTGCTGTGGGGAGGAAGGCCAGAGCTGCCCCCCCTGCATAAAAGAAGCCCCCTCAGTGCTCCTTACCTGATTTCTGCAGAGCCACCAGTCTCTCCCTTCCTGCACAGCTCAGCTCATTCCTAAAATCCTGCTCGTCCTGGTACAGGATGAGAAGAGGAGTCCCCAGGCAAAGGTGAAATGCAACCACGCCATTCAAAAATACACACCCAGGATGTTCAGCTGCTGTAAGATTAGGCAGCCTTAGTTCTGCTATGTGCTCAATCCCCTGGGCTTTCCAGGGGCTCTGTGTGTTCAGCTCCTGGCACAGGGCTGGCAGCGGAGCAGGCTGGCAGCGGAGCAGGCTGGCTCTGCCACCACCACAGCCCCCATGGATGGCTCTGTGTCAGCCCCTCCAAATTCAGCTGCACCCAGCAGATGTTTCCACCCCTGGTGGTGAATGTCAGCAGTGTGTGACCTGCCCAGCTGCAGGGCCTGGCTGCAGTCCCTCTGCCCCAGCTCTTTTCACTGTCCCCAGTGCTGCTGTTGCCTTTCCCTGGTCTTAAAATTAAAACCAAATTTTATGGGTTTATGGGGAAAAGGGGTTTTTACCTTGGTATTTATTTCAGGATCCTGGGGTACAGCACTTGGTCCAGGTTGAATGCCCTGAAAATGCATGCACACTGAAATACACACAATTATAGGCCTTGCAAAATTAACATATNGCAAAAAATCATCCTGGCATCATTGTCACCATCCCCACTGTGCCCAGCCTGGCTGTGCAGTAGCAGGGCAGTGCACAGTGCCCTGCCGTGCCTCAGTTTCCCTCCCCACGAGGCAGAGAGGATGCTGATCTCCCCCTCCCTGACCCTGCTGCCTTCTGTCCCTGCTGTGAAAAACGAGGTTCACTCCTGGTAAAATTTTAAAAGGTTTAATAAGGAGTTTAATAAAAAGGACAACAGGAGACAGAAATAAAGCACAGAGTTAATAGGGCCTGGTGCTTGGCACGATGCCAGAGGCACACCTTAGCTAACAAACCTCTTCTGTTAAATGCCCGAGTCTCAGACATATTCACAGATTTCTGTGCATCATTCAAATATTCCTTTTTTGGTGTCTCTTGGGTTTCAAGTCCCCCCTGTCCAGTCACTTTTCCTTCTTGCAGGTCTGTTTAAAATTTGATAATCCATTGTAGTCTAGTTCTGCTGACCACATCCTTTTGGTCATTTTGTGTCCCACTTCTGATCAATAGATTCTTCCTTCCAGAGTGTGATGCTTGTCGTTGTTATCTTCAACTAAATGGTCTAGGAATTTGGGGAACTTCTTTGCTTATCTTTGCTATCCTGAGTTAACTACATAAAAAGCATTTTACATATCATGATATAATCTTAAGAAATCACATTACATTTTTAAACAAACTACATCCATGCCACTTTGTTTTCTTACATCACACATATGACATTGATTTTAATATTTGTGAAAGGCCAATAATACAATGTGCACTTTTAACACCTGCCCTCCCCAGACTGCGGCACGGACGAGTCCTCCCCAGCTCCGGTGAAAAGCAAGTTCGAGACCATGGATTTCGACAGCTTGCTGCAGGAGGCCCAGCTCAGCCTGCATCGGTAACAGCCTTAACCTTGGAGGAATACCTCAATACCTCAGTCAAGGCACTTCCAATATGTTTACGTTTTCAAAGAAATTATTCAGTCTATGGCAAGCGAGAGAGCGAGAGAGAGAGCGAGAACACGCCCGCGAGAGAGAGACTGCTGTCCCCTGATCGATGTTTACATTGAACAAAGCTGCTTCTGTCTGTGAGTCCCCATGGTGTTGATGTCTCACTGCCACACGTTAGTCCCCCCTCTGCTTCTGACTGGTTGTTTTAGGGTGAGCCTAGGTGCCCCCCAGCCTGTCTTGCCCCTCCCAGCCCTCCCCGTGCTCCCGCCGTGGAGTTGCAGCTGTGTTCACCATAACATTTTTTTGTCCGTAGTGTGTGATGATGAAATTGTTCATTGTGAATAGAATCAGGATTATAAACTAATTTTTAATAGAAGAAGAGAGAAAAAAAAAAAGTATATACTTAAAAAAAAAAAAATGTATTTATGGCTCAGATGTACTGTAATTCAGATTTATTGTACCGCTTCCTTGATTTTTAACTATGCACTGTAATGAGGCACTTGCCACTCAGCAAATGGGGGGTCAGAGCAGTCTTGGAGCTGACATTCCCCTGCCTCCCCTGCTGGCAAACTGGGGTGCTCGGTGCTTGCCCCGGGGTCACCCACTTTGCTGTCAAAGCCATTCTTTGTGCTGACGTGGCTCGAACCCCCCAGCATCACCCCCATGCTGAGCTGGGTCCTGGTGGGTGATGGAGCCAGGGCCAGGCAGCTTTGCAGGCTGCAGAGGGTGGGAGAAGGATGCACTGCCTGCAGCCAGCACTGCTCCAGCCTCTGCTGCCTTTGGAGCCAGGAGAGAGGGGCTGGGAGCTGCACCCAGCCAGGCCTGAGCCGGTGGGTCCTGCTGGCACAGCCTGGGGGATGGATGTCTCCGGTCCGTGTGGAGAAGCTGGCTCCTCTCCAGCTCCTCGGATGGCTGGGAGACTGGCCAGGCCCTGTGGCTTGATCCACGCTCGCTTCCACACCCTGCAAAGCAAGCGGGGTGAGAAGATCCGTCTGTGCTCCCGCTGGGCAGCCAGGCCAAAATGCAGCCCCAAATGCAGCCCAAAGTCCAGCCCCAAATGCAGAGGCAGGAGGACACAGCACCCACACTGAACAGGCACCCAGCCAGCACCCTGCCCCGTAGCTGATAAGCCATACACGTCCCAGCACCCACCCGCGCCCCGGATCCGTCCCGCGCCCGCCAGCGCCCCGGGGCACAGCTCTGCCTCTGGCCAAGGGCCCTCGGGGCTGCATTTAAGCGTAAAATTTGCTCGTGGACTTGCCCTCCATGTGTGGGTGAGGTGGGATGGGGACACAGCCCTGCACCAGCCCGGAGCAAAGCCCACCAGCAGCCGGCCAGAGGCACTGTTTCCCGAGGGAGCGGGAATCTCGCTGCTCCTCAAGCCATTGCCACTGTCTCCTTTTACTTTTGAGCCCCAGAGACCACTAGGGATTCAGCCATCCTCTGTAGATAGAATATTATAGCCTTAACTCTGCCAATAGATAGATTAGAGTCTCCTGGGGTCTCCCCTCCCCATGACTTGGGGGTTTATCCCTGGTTCCCTGGGTATGTTCTGTCCCGCAGGGAGAGTGACCAAAGCCTCGGGAATGGCACAAGATGCGATGCCAAGAGCCGGAGCCCTGCCGGGGCAGCCCCTGGCTCGGGGGCAGGGCTCTGGCAGGAGCAGGAATGCCGGCAGCGCCGACACCAGCACAGTTCCCTGGCTATTCCCCTCGGGAGAGCCTGGTTCTGACAACACCCGGCAGCGCCAGGGCCCGGAGGCCACCGCGGGGTCCCCAACCGGTGACCATCACTGCCAGGGAACAGCCCTTGCGCCATTCCAGCCTCAGCAGTGACATCTGGCGTCTCTCCCGCCCCAAAATCCCTCCCCGGTTCTCATCCCACCTTAGCCAACACGAGCAGCTCTGGCCGAGACTGAGCATCTGCTATTGGCAATTGCCTCATTGTAGCTTTGCCTTTTTCTGTCCTAGTATTTCCTCACGATGATGATGTTTACATGTGATTGCTATAGAGCTTATGTAGAATGTATATAGCGACACATTTAGGGTGGGTAGTACTGTCCTGTGCTGTGCTGATGTTTTTCAGAAAACGATCGATCCAAAAAAAAAAAAAAAACCAAAAAAAAAAAACCAACAAACGAAAAAAAAAAAAAAAAAAAAAAAAAAAAAAAAAAAAAAAAAAAAAAAAAAAAAAAAAAAAAAAAAAAAAAAAAAAAAAAGAAAAGCAAAGTAAGTGGAATTCTTCCATCTCCCACTCAGCCAGGGGCACCCATGGCCGGGCCCCGCTGGGGATGCATCAAGGGTGGTGGAGGGGAAGGGTTAGTGCAGAGCTGGGTGGGGCTCCAGCCCACTCCTGGGGATCACTCAGTCCCTTCCCAAGCACTGGTTTTGGCGTACCCAGATATAGAATTTCCCAGCATTTCCCCGTGGCTGGGTGCCCTGGGTCTGCCCCAGCCCAGCTGCTGGGTCCCAAGGCCAGCGCTGGGGAAGGGAAGGGCTGGTCCTGCACAGAGCTCATCAGTACTGCAGCCCTGGGGTAGGAAGAGATGCAATAAGTGGTCTTTGTGGTGCCTGAAGCCTATAAGTGGGGTTGGGTTTTCTTTTTTTGGTTTGGATTCTTACTTTTTTTTTTTCCCATTCAATTAGGATGGTTTGTTTTTCCTCCTCCCCAAAAAATCTTTATTTTCCAGGACTTATGCACTATGCTTAGAGCCCCTTGGGCTGTGTGCTTTCCCCCACCTTTTAGGACTGGGTGAAAAATTAATTTCCACTTGATTTTTTTTAATTATTTTTAATTTTTGTGGGTGTTTTTTTACTCTAAAGGTGTCTTTAGCTCACAGTGCTCGAGTCTGCAGGAAGGTGGGTCGGGCACAGGGGCAGGTGAGAGCTCCCTCCTGAGCTGCCTAAGGTTTGGATGCTGACAGGGAAATGGGGCAGGAGCAATGCAGAGCCCAGGGAAGCCAGAGGTGCCCAGAGCTTTGCAGGAGCTTCCAGGGATTGGGGATCCCCCCCTTTTCCAAGGATTGCCTTTACACCCCACCCAGCCTGTGGCATCGCCGTGGGTGCCCCTCAAAAAGGGACCCCTCACACCCCAGCCCCTCCCGAGGCTGTGGGACAGGCAGGAGAAACTGGGGAGCAAAAGGGTTTATTCTGGTAGGCAATAAGTCAGAAGGAGATTTATTTTTTTAAAACTGTGTAAGTGTAGAACGTCCCCCAGCCGTTCCCTGCAGGTGCTGTGGGGAAACACTGAATGTGAAGAGTTCCTGATAAAATGCCCCTTTGCTTGTTTTGCACAGGTTTGCCCCAGAAAAACTCCTTGTTCGGGGGCGGGGGAGGACAGCAGGTTTCTGGCTGGAATCCAGCGTGTCCCTGAGGCTCCGCAGGGAGGAGCAAACGTTTCTGAGTGTGTGGGCTGAATGCAGAGGACAATCCCAGGTTTTAGGTTGGATGCTGCCCCAAAGCAAAGGTTTCTCCTGGTTCCTCAGCGCAGCTGCCTGGGCTGTGCACGTCTTTCAGCAGCTCAGTCACCACGTTACAGTCCTGAGTGTCTGATCTCAGCTCTGGGCCACGCAAATGAGTTTTGCAATTGCAGATCAACACGGTTTTCTCCTTTTTGGGGGGATTTTTTTTTTCTTTGTGGAGGTCTGCAGAGCGCCGAGATACATCGCTGTTGGAGCTGAACCCGACACCCTTTCTGTTCTAAGTCCATCCCTGACAATCTCAAGCAATATAGAGCCAAATGCAGCCTTGGGGTTTCATTTTGGGGTTTCATTCCTCTTCCCTCGCCCTCCCCAGGCCCAGGGGCGGCAGCAGGAGGTGGGGAGGGAGTGTGTGAGTGCATGTGAGAAAGAGAGAGAACGATTCAATTGATGCATTTCTTGAGAAAGGTGTAAGAATTTCACCTAAAAAGGGGCACATCTGCTTTGTTATTTATAAAAAATAAAGCTAAAATCTGTCTTTTTCTTCTCTTTTTTTTTTTTTTTTTAAGTAAAAGGACACTGCTCATAATTATTAGGGGCCAATTCTGCCTCCCTTGCTCATGCTGAGTAAGTACTACTTAATTCTGCAATTTTCTACTTGCGGAGTAAGTAAAAGCAGCAGAATTGATCCCTCTGTGATTAAGAATCAAGTTTTTAGTATGTTTTTTTTTAATTGGTAGCGGTTTTTTTATATTTCACTTAATTTTTTCCCCCAGTTCCGTTCTGTTGTGTCCTTATTTATGTAATATACTTTAACCTTAAGAGATGGCATGGATTCTTATGCCTTTCCTTTATTATTATTGTTATTATTTTTAAAAAACAAGAGAGATTTATTTCTAGTGTGATTTAACTGTCTACCTTCTAAAATGAGAGAACGTTTTCTTGTATTTTTACATTGTCAGATTCTATAGTTTCATAGATAATTTAACCAAATCGCTCAATGTATTCTCTATATCTATCCAGTGGGTATAAAAGTTCTATTTTAAATTGTGTAAATACTTCAGAACTGGCTTCTTTTTCCAGACTCCCCTGCCGTGGAGTTTCTTGTTTACATCAAAAAGACTGTAGAATCTCTACGCTCATGTACTGTAAATAGTGAAGTGATCTGCCTATAAATAAACAATAACATATATACTATAAAGTGGAAAGAACAAAAAAAGGAACACGTTTGTGCTGCTATACTTTAGTTTTCAGTGCCAGTCTGCTCGGGGATGAGGTGTATTGCTCTGCTGAAGGTGCTCTCCTGTGTCTGCCTGGCTGGCAGTGGGGCTGTGCCAGTGCCAAGGGGGTGGCAGAGCCTCCCAGCTGCCAGGGATGCAGCTCCTGCCCGGGAATATCCCTGTGTGTGGCTATTTTAAGTGTGGCTTCTTCCAGTTTAACTCATGCAGGAAAAACCTGGGCTCTGCACTCTGCACTTGGAGTGGTGCCACTGCCCCAGGACCCCTCACTGAAGAAACTCCCAGGATGGAGTGGGTGGAAAATGAAGCAGAGCATGCAGCTCAGATTTTCTGGAGTAGAATAAGAGGGCAGGAAAAAAATGGGGAAAAGACTCCAGGTAGTGATGCAGTAACTGTGCAGCTCAGGATGGCACCTGGAGAGCCCCTGGAACCAGGAGGAGCAGGCACTGGGAGCCAAAATGCTCTCCCAGGGGTACAGCCATGGTATCCCAGCACAGCCTGTCCTGCTGTCCTGCTGTCCTGGTCCTCGTGGCAGTCCAGGCTGTGGAGGGGATGTTTGGAAGGCCTGGGCGGGCCCAGCACAGGCACAGCTCCCCTGAGCACACAGGAGCCCCACACCAGCCCCACACAGGAGCCCCACACCAGCCCCACACAGGAGCCTCACACCAGCCGTGGCCCTGGGAGGGCTCACCAGGCCAGAGAGGCTGCACTGATTATACACAGAACATGGATCAGTGATGCTGCCGGGCTGGAGGATCCCAGCAGCCTGAAGGAAGAAGCTCTGCAAGGTGCCAAGCTGTGCCAGCTGCTGATTTTGCTGGGTTTTGCTGATTTGCACCGATTTAGGTAGCAGCTCTACACCTGCCTGTCTCCAGCACATCTGGGCTGTCCCCCAGCCCAGCCACAGAGCTGGAACCAGCTTCCCACCCCAAACCCAGCCCCTCATCCCTGCCACTGCTGCACCCTGAGTGTGGAGCTGATGGGAAGCCCATTCCCTGCTGCTTTCCAAAACCAGCAGGCTTCAAGGACACCAAACAGGAATGTTTACCTGAGATACATCAGCCAGCAGTGCCCGGACAGATGAAAACATGAACTTGGAGGGGGGAAATGTGGGAATGCAGCTGGGACAGCCAGTGATGGGGTGCCCAGGGTGGGCACATGTGGAGCAGAGACACAAGAGTGGGTTCCCAGGAGGTAAAGGGGCACACAAAGGAAGGGTCTGCAGGGAGGGACAGAGCCAGAGCTGAGGTTTGTCCTCCCAGCCCAACCTGTGCCTCTCAACACTGCATTCCCAGGCAGCCTCCTGGAGAATAAAGCACTGATACTGTTATTGAATACAATTGTTTAACGAGGATAATTCCTGCAAGCAGACCTTGAGTCTGAAGGGAGCTGTCCGTGAATGTTGACATTAGTTCAGCAGCTCCGTTCGTCCCAGCAATTACTTCCAACCATTTTGGAAAAATCCCAGCTGGACTGTTTTTATTTTGGCGTAACTTTGTGATAAAACAACTCCTTTTCACACAGACAGGCGCTGGGTTTGGAGTAGCTCATGTGGCTGCTGGAGGGGAGGGAGGCAGCATTATTTATCTCCTGGACTGGGCACAGTGTATGTGGGAGGGTAAAATCCATCAGTCGGGAGCTTTTGTGAACGGGGACAGCTTCGGTCGCTGCCTGGGCTGGGCTGGGCTGGCTGGCACCTGGCAGTGTGGGCAGTGTGGGCAGCACACCCCAGGCTCCTGCTCCTGACCAGTGTGGAAATGCCCCTGCTTGGTGTTCGTTTCACTGCCCGCTGAGCTGTCCTGGGCTGCTTTCTGGAGTTTCAGCTCCCACCTGTGCCCCGAGCAAGTGGCACCTGACACCAAATCCTGTCCTGGGCTCTGCTGGCACAGGAGATCATTTCAAGTAACATGCATTTACCCACTCCCAGCATCCATCAGTCCCAGGTTGTTGTCCAGGTCCATCCAGGTGTCTTTGCAGAGAGGAACAGGTTTGGTTCCTTTGCTCTCTGGCTGCTGGTCCAGCTGTCCCAGCCTCCCTGCTCACAAGGATTCTTCCCAGCTTTCCTTCCTGCCTCATTTCTTGACCCCCGCAGCCCCACGAAATCAGGGCCTGACCTTCTGCCGTGTTCCCCTGGAAGTGTCCAAGCCCTCAGCCTCGAGCTGCTGCATGGAGTTTGTCTTGTTGTCAACGAAAATGGGGAATTAAACTCTCTAACACTGTACTTTCAATATTAGAAAGTGGCATTACTTTACTTCAGCCCCAGGCATGTGGGGGTTAACTCCGTATTAGACACACCACACCTTGCTAACAGACCAGCTTAAATCTGTGTAACTTTTACATGTTTGATACATTTCCTACCTATGCTAAACACTCCCTGAATTTTCTAGATATTTAAATCACCTATCAGACCTTATTTTCATTGGAATAGGGTTCTTTTGAGGGGCTCGGGTGCTGGTTTAGGGAACGTCCCATTCCTCAAATCATTCTTTTTGGGTCACAGGCCTCCTAAAACGTTTCTTCTCTTCGAATGCATCCCTGGGTTGTGGTCTGGCCAGAATATTCCTTCTTATCAGCATTGCTCAGGCTCACAGTCTTTACGGCTGAGACAACCACTCGCACACAGGACACAGCACTGTCGGGCGAAGCAAAAGGAATTCCAAGACTTAAACGCAACTTGTTACACTTTTATTCTCAACACCAGACTGCCACGGCCCCTGCCAACGTGGCACCGAGGGGCAGGAAGCTGGAGAGGGAAGGGATGACCCTTGCAGGCAGGAGGAGGCAGCAGCTTTTAACGCACAGGAAGAAGTTTGTTTCTCGTCACTGCCGCTTTCTGTTTCGTTTGCCAGCAGAGCCCTCCCTCCTGCCTTCAAGCTCGCCCCGCAGCCTCAGCGCCATGACCCGGGCGGAGGCTGTGGCCGGGCTGAGGGAAGAGCTGACCTGTCCCATCTGCCTGGACATTTACAAGGAGCCTGTGTCCGTGGGCTGCAGCCACAGTTTCTGCAGGGGCTGCATCAAGCAGGCGCTCCGGAGCTCGCAGGGCCCTCCCCAGTGCCCGCTCTGCCATTCCCCCTGCGGGGAGCTGCGCCCCAACTTCATCCTCCGCAACATAGTGGAGAAGTTCATGGAGGATCCTGCGCAGCTAGAGGAGGAAAAGCAGGAAGCGCAATGCGAGGGGAGCGGGGCAAGCTCGGGCCAGCCGGGGACGGTGATCCTGTGTGATTTCTGCCTCCAGGAGCCGCAGCCAGCAGTGAAGACGTGTCTGATCTGCGAAGCCTCCCTGTGCCAAGCCCACCTGAGCAAGCACAACATCAAGAACGCCCAGCGGGACCATGTGCTGCTGGAGCCCTGCGGTGCCCAGGTTTTGGCCGAGAGGAAATGCTCCAAGCACGGCAAACTGCTGGAGTGCTTCTGTCAGAACGACTGGGAGTGCATCTGCATCCTGTGCTCCGTCGTCTCCCACAAGAAGCACAAAATCATCAGTTTGCAGGAGGCTTTTGGCGGAGCTCAGGTAAGAGGGTGTGGGGACAGTGGGACAGGCATGGATTGCACCAGGAAAACCAGAGAGAGCAGCCCATGGCACAGGGCTGGAACAGCTCCCGAGTTTCAGAACTGCAGACTCAGGGTGGGGCTAAATTGCAATTCTGGGCTTTTATTCTCTCTGGGTTTGGCCCTGAGGTATAAAACAAGACGTTATAAACGCTTTTTTCCCATCCTGAGGGAAGAGTTTGGCCAAACCGGTGGGACTGAGTGCTCGTGGCTACAGTTCTAGTCCTTGGTGCACTTCCAAGTCAAAGATGAGTCTAAGCTGCACTTATGCAAAGAAAATTAATGACAGAGTAACAGGAAGAAAGCTGCCAACAGGGGAAATAGCTTTATATGTGGCTGTCTTGGTTTGAAAGACAGGTGTCTGCTAAGAAAGGCAGGAGCTTCCCTTTGGAATGGAAGATGCAACCCCCCCTTCCCTCCGAATTATTATAATTTTGAAATCAAATGGCTATCAGGCAAAAATATGGGAAACAGGAATAACAGTTCTTTACTAATATATATATATATACACATATATATAAAAAACCAAGGCAGGAGAAATACTGGTTTAAACTGACAGAGCCAGATTCGACCTGACTATTATTATAATTTTGAAATCAAATGGCTATCAGGCAAAAATATGGGAAACAGGAATAACAGTTCTTTACTAATATATATATATATACACATATATATAAAAAACCAAGGCAGGAGAAATACTGGTTTAAACTGACAGAGCCAGATTCGACCTGACTCCCTGATAGTCAGGGCAGCAGTGGCAGTGTGATAAGATGGTGGCTGCAGTTATCCTGAAGTGATGGATGTGGTTCTGTTGGAGCAGGGATCCTGGAGAAAGGTCTGGTCTTCCTCAGAAGGTCCAGTGGTAGGTATATAGCTCTTGCCCACTGGATATCCAGTGGGAGAAGGCTGCTAATGGTTTTCAAAATCCCGGTTTATAACCAGGATGGAATGCTTGGTTCCTCCCTCTGGATGCAGCATCTCACAATGGGATGATGAATTCTGAGATAAGGCACTGATGGGCCATGAACAGGAGATAGTCCAGGGGGGAGTTATCTGTGAGTCATGGGCAGGGCACTGATGGGCCATTAACAGAAGATAATCCAGAGGGAGCACTGCCCCACCTGGAAGATGGTGATCGAATACATGCTTTTGGGTATTTTTGAGTTTTACTTTGCAACGCAGCACAGTGGCTATTGCACGTGAACAGTTTTCAGCTTCAAATTGTCTTTCTTGTGCTTGTAATTGTGGCATTTGTTCTGGGATAAAACCTTCCAGTAAACCTTTATCTACTGATTTGTCCTGAGAGCATGCAGTGAGCAAACCTTCTGCAAGTCTAACTTAACCCATGTCTGTAAAATTGCTGATCTCATCCATTATGCCAGTCCTATCCTGATACCTTCTTCGGTTATATTTGTAGACATCTTTTCCTGGAACTCTGGAAACACTGAAAAACCACGAAGCTGGACTGGATAAAGCCATAGCAAACCTCCTGAAACAAGAGGAGGGACTAAAGGTTTGTTTCAAGGTCCCATATCACCTCGGAGATGGTTGCATGCTGGTAACTGATGAGATAAAGTTTTATTTTGCCCTTCCCCAGATCATGGATTCTAAAGCTTTTTTAGTTCCTGGGTGGTTTCTCATGTATTTTTGAGGTTTCTCCTTTGAGGAAGGATGATGCACAACTTTTTTTTATCAGTCTGGGAGGTACATTCTTAGTTAAGCTTGGAAGTCTGTGCCTCCTGATGAGTGGCTGATGGGTGGCTTTTTTATTTTTCCAACCTTCAACTTTTAGTTACTTCTCTCATCCCAGAAAAAAAGCCAGATTTTTTTCTGAGTGAAAGCTCATGTGGAAAATGTCCCTTACAATTTTGAAATTGTTTTCTTAATAGACTGAGAAGAGCCAGAGGAGGGAGCAGCTGCAGAGCCTGTTCGAGGAGATGCATGAGAAGCTAGAGAACAAAAAAAGAGAGGTCCTGAAAGTTCTCAGTGACTATGAGGAGGAACAACTTTCTCGGATTCGAATAGAGATGGATCATCACGAAAGGGAGAAGGATTCAACCAGCCATGATGTTCAGGAGCTGGAGGCTCTGAGAAATCAGAAGGACATACTTCTTTTCACCAAGGTACCTACCAGAGACACACAGCTCCAGGGCTGCCCTGTGCCTGCACTGTGCTAATTCTGCTTTCACAATGTCTTTACAGGCTTTTGCAACAATTAAAACCAGGTAAGCTCTTCCTGAGGTTTAAAACCTTTATTGATGATCTGGACGAGGGGATGGAGAGCACTCTCAGTAAGTTCACAGACAGCTCTAAGTCAGGCAGCAGTGTGGATGTGCTGGAGGGCAGGAAGCTCTGCAGAGGGATCAGGACAGGCTGGATCCATGGGCCAAGGTCAGCGGTGTGAGGATCAATGAGGCAAAGTGCCCTGTGGTCACAACAGTCTCATGCAGTTCCAGGCTGGGGGAACAGTGACTGGAAAGCTGCCTGGTGGGAAAGAACCTGGGAATGCTGTTCCACGTTGGCTGAACATGCCAGGTGTGCCCAGGTGGGCAAGAAGGCCAGTGGTACCTGTCCTGTCTCAACAATAGTGTGGCCAGCAGGAGCAGGGCAGTGACTGTCCCCTGTGCTGGGCACTGCTGCGGTCACACTGNACAGGAGGAGAGGGAACAGCCTCAGGCTGGGCCAGGGGAGGCTCAGCTTGGACAGCAGCAGGAATTTCCCCATGGAAAGGGAGCTCAGGAACTGCCCAGGGAGGTTTGGAGTGCCCATCCCAAGGAATTCCTGGAGGTGGCACTCAGTGCTCTGGGGCTGGGGACAAGGTAGGGATGGGGCACAGCTTGGACTCGATGGCCTTGGAGGTCTTTTCCCACCGCAGTGATTCCATGGTTCTGTGATTCTTGCTGAACGTTTTAGGCAACGCAAGCCACTTCCAGGAATGGATGGTGTTAAGCTGCCACAGCCACCCATTACTTTGGGTAAATTAACAACAGATCATATAATGGGGCTTTTCCAGCAATTCCTCTTCAGCATGGAGCAGTCTTTTAAGCCAAGAATCACTGTCGTTCCTGACCAAGGACCTAGTAGTAAGTGCTCATTTCATTTTGTCAAAAGCAAAGATGGAGAAGTCAATAAAACATCTTTAAGAAAGGACTGTAACGAGACACCAAGTACACTGAGTACCTCTAGAAGTGCTAATTCCTTACACTGTATGCTTATTTGCACATGTGTGTGCAGCAAAGGGAGCTTGTCCTGGAATTCAGGGCTTTAGGGCATGCCTTGAATTGTTGGTGATTGAAACACAGACTCCTCTGGGTACATGCAAAGCCAGCTTTTGTTGTACAAAGCACATCTTACATACTGTTCCAAACCTAGCAGTTCAACAACCACAAACCTCAGCTTCTAGGATTACATCTTTAGCATCTCAAGCAGTTACTGATTAGAACCTCTTTGCCTAATCTGTTAACTATCCTACTTTTGCCTCGCTTTCTCCTCTTTATTTGTCTCCTACTCTTTTGTTTTGCCCACTGCTGGACCTGGGCTACGCCTGTCTCCCCCAGGGCCCCACGCCAACAAAAGCCATCCTTCCTGACCATATTCTGCACGCCCACATTGAATACACATTGTTAAAGCAGGCTATGGACAAAGAGGCTAGGAAGTGCCAGGAGTTTTCTGGGAGGATTAAGAGAAGATAATAGCAACACCTCTGTGTCATCCCTTCGATTCAAGGGGAAAGTTGAGAACTCATCACAGCAGCAGCAGGGTGGAGTTTGCTTAGGACATTAATACCTGCTCTTTCTGTGTAAATACTTCTACTCTTTTGCAATGCTTTGTAAGCTCAGTCTACAGTCCCAGAACTGTGCACAGTGGGACACTTGTCTAACTGTGATGAAATTAGGGTTCCTTGGGTAGTGCTCTCTGGATGGTGCTTCAGCCCTTGCTGGCAGCGAGCATCGGGTCAGGATAGAGGCAGACCCCAAATCTCCACAATGATCTGTTAATTATAATGTTTTTTTCTCTTTAGGTCTCTTTGGGCCCCCATTTAGTTTTGGTACACAATACCCATCTGGGAATGCGTTTGGATCTGGGTTTTCGTTTGGATCTTCCTCTGGCTTTTCTTTATAGTAGCCTAACAGAATACAAATTCAGTGGCAATCATCATGATAACAATCAGAAAAGAGGGAAGAGAGAGAGAAAACCCAAGCAAAACCAATGATGCACAGCACAATTGCTCCCCCATCACGTGCTCTGTGATGTCCAGCCACCGTTCCCAAGCAGCAATTGGTTCCTTCCAGCCATCTCCCCCCAGTTTATTTACTGAGCATGGTGTTCTATGGTGTGGAATATCCCTTTGGCCAGTTTGGGTCACCTGCCCCAGCTATGCTCCTTCCCAGCTTTTTGTGCACCTCCTCACTGTCCAAGCATGAGGCACTGAAAGGTCCTTGGCTCAGGTTAAGTACTGCTCAGTAACATCCAAACCATCAGTGTGTTCTCTACATTATTCTCTACTGAACCCAAAACTGTACCAGCTGCGAGAAGAGAATTAATTCTATCCCAGCCCAAACCAGGACAGGACTCCAATGTGCACAGTGCCATCCCAAACGTGCAGGGCGACCAGAGCTGCTGGGAGGAGGACACCAGCAAGGAGAGCTGCTGGAAGCTTGGATTTGTGCCTGGTTTGAATGCTGCCTGCGAATGCCTCACAATTACCTCTGTTTGTTCCTATGTCTAAGACATCAGTGGTAGAAGAAACATTGTCTTTTGATGATGTGTCTGTCAAGGCTGGAGGTCCTGCTAAGAACTTCAGGCTTACAGAGACAGGAACCATCCCTTTGAAGTATCCCCTCCGTGCTGCCATCAGCATGTTGAAGCCCCTGTAGTGATGTGGGGACAAGGTGTTATTTTCTATTTCTAGGTCTAGGAATGAACCTTGCTCCGAGACGGTGCAAGGGTGGCAAGAGCTCTCTTACGGCAAGAGCTCCTCTTTTTTTGTTCTGTTAATCATAATGGCAATCCCATTAAGTTGCTCATTTTTGCTCAGCTGTATCAAATACTGTGTTGGTTTCATGCTATTAAAGTCATGCTGTTAGCTTGCAAAACTCAATGGCAATTTATTTTATCTAAAAGTTGACAGCACAACGTTAACTGCTAGAGATCTAGGCAGCAACAAATGCTGAAGGTTGATCGAAGGCGGCAGCTTTTGCCTCTGCCACCTCTTTTCATCCTGCACATCCAGAGCAGAAACAAAGCAGCCCTGGGTGGTGAGGAGAGACTGAGCAGCATTCCCTGCGGGAGACTGGGGAAACTTCCCCAAGTGGCTGCCACAGCATGGGGCAGGGTGGGGCCGGCAGAGGGAACATTCCTCTGCCGGGCGAGGGGCGGAGGAAGGGCTTGAAAAGGAGGAGCTCGCAGCCTCGGGGCTGAGCTCCTGCCTCTGGATGTAGTTTC
>VZRF01013254.1:298298-386055 GCA_013396875.1 Vireo altiloquus | reverse complement strand
GAAATGGGTCTATTAGATGTAAACAGATTAAAGATGACGCCAGGGTACATGGACTCAGTGTTGACTTCCTGTTCCCATTTCACTTCAGCTGAGCTTTTGAGAAGTCCTCATTTTGTCTGAGATGAAGCATTTGCAGCTGAGTGCTTACAGATTGCAAAACACCTACCAATAAGCTTAGCAATTGTCCATGTAACGATGGATGACAACAGCAGGGGGCCATACCCAAAGATCTGCTTGGATGGACTCTGAAACCATCAAGATAATAATTCTTTTGGTTATTATTCTGCAGTGTCCCAGTTTAGAAAGGGGATAAAACACTTGATATTTTATATAAATAGTCAGCACAGTACTTAACCACATACTAAAGAAGCAGAACTCTTACTCCAAAGAATAAAATTTAACCAGTCACATTCACACATCTTCCTATTTTCATGGTGAAGTGGGGTAAATCCACTGAATTCAAAGACATTATCCATAAAATTAATGATTCAAAAGCCTTTTTCAAAGTTTCTTCATATCCTTCCAGTTAATGGTTCAGATGAGCAATTTGGATAAAATTAGGCCTCCAGCATGTCATGAAGTTTTCTGTCAAATCTTGAGAACTATTATCCTCAGATTGGTCCTTGGGCAACTTTCTCTACTATCTCCATAAGCAGAGAAAATACAAGACTGCTCTGATACACCAATAATCATGATGTAAAGACATACACAATAAAAGTGTACAGTCAAGGGAGTGGGTAAATTTGCAGAGGCAACATGTTTTTTCCAGAGCCAAGTGGGAGACTAAGCAGCAGGGGGAAAAACAGATTGAACTGTTTGAAGAAACCCAAGTACCTTTACTATTTCCCTCTTGAAGAAGGTCTAGCCTTCCGGGACTCCTTTCCCTTCAGCACTGCCTCCCAAGGGGCTCTGTCAACCAGTCTCCCAAAGAGGCCAAACTCTGTCCTCCAGAAGTCCAGGGTGACGGTTCTGTTGATCCCTCTGCTTACTTCTCCAAGAATTGTTATTGCTATGAGCCAGTCAGCCTCCAGCCACCACAAGTCCTTCTCTGTTCACAAACAGGTCCAGCAGGGCACCTTCCCTGGGTGGCTCACTCACCAGCTGTGTCAGGCAGTTACCTTCCACACACTCCAGGAACCTCCTACACTGCTTCCTCTCTGCTGTATTGTATTTCTAGCAGACATTTAGTAAGTTCAAGTGCCCCATGAGAACAAGGGCTAGTGATGTAGATTATATAGATGAAAACTGGAAACAGGAGTACATTTTTTACTTGCATTTATGTATGCCAAAAGGAGATCTATTTGTCCACAAGTTAAGCCCAGTCATTATAAGAAATTATTGAAGGTCTTCATCTTCTAAATAGTTGCTGAAGCTTAGATCTTTCTTCTGCTGTTTAGAACATCTATAGAAGTTTTTTACACATTTCCCTTCAAATACACTATCTATAAATTTATACAGTGGAAGTATCTCAGCACCATTTTCCTGCTGAAATCCATACACAGAGACCAAACTAGCTCTCTGATCCAGCCAAAGGAACTCTCTGAAGCAGTGTGGGTTAAAACCCACACACATATTTACCCTGTGACACAGACTTCTACAGAAAAGCTTTAGCATCCTTGCCTAAGCATGATTGACATTTTTATTACCCAAATCACTAGGAAGAATTATACTTTCCAGTGTACTGCTTCTGCTGGATCTGGAGTTTTAGGCAATACACCAATTACCCATCGGGAAGTGAAAAAGAAGGCGAACAGGTTATTTATATATGTTAGGAATCCTGTCACGAGTACAAGCAACGATTTTATGGATATCAAGGGACCACAAACTACCACAAAATAATCAAACACACCACATAACCCAACATATGTAACCCCTACATTAGTCAGACCCTGCAGTAAAGTGTTCTGTTCCAAAATGGTTCTCTTAGTGTAGTGTTAGAGAGATTAAAGTAACATAGGGTTAGAGAAATTGAAGTAACATAGCATTTAAACATCCTACTGACTAATCTTACTTCTAATTATTCCAGAGCAGAGCATTCTAACCAAAATATTACCTTAGTAGGATAAGAAAAAGCAAACTGTATTCAACATAACACTGTCATTACAGAGATGTGTCAAGGCCCTGGAAGAGTTGAAAGGCAACCTCTGGAATTACTTCTAAATGTCTTCTTTTAAATTTAGGTCAGTGATATGAAGTGCCAACTTGCAAGACTTGGAGAAAGGGTACCATATATTCAGGAACTCGGTACTTAGCAACACAAGAGAAAATATATCGATTCCTGTGGCTTTAGTCTCAATAAATGATAGCTAAGGATAGGAAACTCAGCTCAAGGAACTACAGCATACTTAAACACCCTTATTAAATTTATACCAGTTCTTGAAGTTATCACAATGACCAAGTCATTGCATCATCTCAGTCTCAGCTCAAAGTCCTAAAGCAGGACAGTGATGCCCAGCCCAGCTTTCCCCACCTTTCCTTTCAGCCTGCCAATAAGTGCCATGTGTATTTTCCCAGACACACCATCTCCTGCTCCTCACTGTGTTACCTGCAATCAGCACATTAAGCTTCTATCTCTGGCTGTCTCAGCACCTCTCTACAAATAATCCCTCCATGTCTTTCAAGGGTAGGAGCCAACGCTACAAGAATGACTTTTTACTCTCAAAGGCTCTTTTTTCCTTCCATCCACCCTAGTCTTTCTTGCAAAGTTCCTCTACCATACACCTCCTCAAGATCTCTATTCTTCAGTTCTCCTTTGATAATAGAAGTGTGAGGGACACTGTTGCTAGGGCACTTGCTCAGCAAGGAGGCTGAGAAACCCTAACTTGCTCAGTATGGAGCAGAGTGGTTTTGAGGAGCTCCTCAATGCCTGTATTAAGGTTGCTGAGGGTCTGGAACATGGCAGTGTACAGTGATATCTGTTGGAATGATGAGACAATGGGCATAAAATGAAACAAAGGAAGTTCACACCAGATATTAGGAGAAACTCTACATCCCACGAGAAGAGTGAAGTGAGTTGGCCAAAGTGTTTGCGCAGTCTCTATCCATAGAGGTTTTGATTATCTGTCTGGATAAATCCCTGAGCAACCTGGTCTGACTTCCCAGCCATCCCTCCTCACCCAAGTCAAAAGGTAGTGATCTGTAAAAACTGTACCTATACTCACTTTACAAAACATAATCAGTGCAAGGAATTTCTAAAAAAAGTTGGGTTTTCTCTTTAACCTCAGGCCCTCAGAGGTAGCATATTCATCACTGGAAAAAATTCATTTTTTATTAGGTATTAATTATCAGTCGCTGATGCAGTAGATGGAGTTTACACTTTCTTCTTCAGTCCAAGTTTCTGATAGCTATCAAAAAGCAAAGCTGCCACCTGGTTAGACTCTGCAGGCCAATGTCTTGCAAAAAAGTCTTTTCAGACTGCCAGAACCATGTCATCGAAGACAGGCCACGTCCCTAAATCTTACGCCAAGCCAGGTGCCCGTGGTGATAAAACATTCTCCCAAAGGCAACCTGACCTTGGCAGTCGCACAGGTGCAGTTATCAGTCAAAGTCCATAAACACAAAGCCAGCCCAGCGCCTTCCACCCAGACAGACAGAATGGACACCCTGCTGTTTGGACAGGCAGGTGCAAGTCACTTCACCTCCTAGAACCTGCTGCTGGGAAGCCCAGAGTTGGAACTCTGTGTTGACAGAGGAACAGACATGCAAAAATAGGTGCCTGAAGTACTAGTTGCTAAAGGACTGGCAAGGTGACAGATTGTTCAGCTGGAGGAAGATCTAGGGAAGAGAAGCAGATCAGGTTGCAATTAGAATTTAAATGCTGTAGCTAGTAAGCTATGTCATCCATTAGGCATCTGTCATCCATTAAGCATCTGAATTTCTCCTTTAGAAGAAGAAATTGGATTCCTGAATATTACTCAAAAAATTATACAGAAACTTCAACATATGTTGTCTCTTTGGCCCAGGAAGAGGAAAAAAGTTCAAAGATCTAGCAGTTCTGTATTGACCTCATCTGTTTTAAGGCACGTTTCCCATGGCCTAAAGTGGCCTAAGGGATTCCAAAGTTTATATTTAAGGTGGGCAGTTAAGTAGAGCAAAGACACAAAGAATAAACTATCCCATATACTTTTTTGAGGCAGTTAACCAGGAGTAGTGACTTAGCAGTAGTTTTTCCTTGCATACATGGAACTTTCCCTGAAGGAAACATGGACACTTCCTGGTAGACATTTAAATGAAAAAGCAACAATGAGCTCACACATGGTAAGACACCCGGGAATCTGCACAAAAAGGAAACAGAAAGTTTATGAACACACAGTGCACAAAAACTTTCCAAGCCCTACTGACAAGACAAAACCATAGGCCATCAGGCTTCACTTGTCCTAGCACTCCTAGGATTTCATAATTGAATGTAATCCCCCTCCATGAATCTAGGAGAGCCATGGTAGAGCACTGACACTAAAACCAAAACAGAGCATCCAAAGCATTTAGAGGTGGTAAAAACATGTCCCTGTAACTAATTGGAATAAAGAATAAGAGGAGTTTCAGTCGTCTGTTGGTTTTGGAAAGAAGACTTATTTTGTTTTGGCGGAATGCTAAGACTACACAAATTGAGACATAATTTTAAAAGCCAGACAACAAGCAACCTTTTCTTTTGCCCCATATCAAAAAAGGGTCTTTTCAAGAAAAAAAAAAGTTAAGTTTTGATAAAGCATTCTACAAACATTTCAAGAGTAATTAGCAGAAAAAATACAAATCTGCATTTCGGTACTGCCAAATTTGCTTTCATTATTGAAAAACAGTCAAAGCAACATTTTTTTATAATCTTGAAGCATATCTTTAAAGTATTTTCTGTCCTTGGACATGTGTTTCAAGGCTTCAAAGTCAGTTTTAACAGTATTTTTAAGACACGTCCACATTTTTCCATGCCAGTTTAGATTATTCAAATACAACCACAAAGTTACCCTAGTCTCCTGTTTTACTGATAGATGTCACGTGCCTCAATTTTCTCAAGTGGATTTCCCAGATTTGCAGGCAGAAAGTTTCAAAGAATCAGGAACAGGAGTTAACTCTCCTGGTTTCCTGTTCGGTCACTTAATGAAGGGGCCATCCTGTTGATTTTGCACGTGTACCTCATGTAGCTCCTTTGGGGACCCAGGGGAGAGTACACGTGCGTGTAGACACACATACATCCAAATGAGCCACTCTGTGTGATAATGCCAACCAATTTTCTACAGGACTCCTGCCAGAAACGAACAACTAGCAGAAGTCGTACATTAAAATGCGTTCACACAAATATTCACACCTAAACACTACGCATTTTACCAGGCTTTGCAGCCATTGGATTCAGGGACAGTGACAGTGACAACGCCAGGAGCCAAATCATAGAATTTACAGAGCAAATCTTCAATCATATGCAAATACTTCATTTAATAGCTGACCTAACTGTATGCATAATGGTCAAGTATACTAAAATAAAAAAAATAATTTACAAACCAAAATCAGGACCTATATTTTTGTCACAAAGCTTTCACTGCAGATAGCTCATCTCACTCTCACCACAACCAGACTTTGCCAAGACAAACTGTTCTGTACAATACTTGTAAAAGTTTGTGCATGCTTAAAAGCCAGAGAGGAACCTAGAGGGTCTACCTGTAGAGGTTAGCCACGCAATGAAAAGTTAAGTGCATCACTCCATATTAAAATCATTTTACAAATCCGCTTTTTTGTTTGCCTGTGGACTGAATTGTAAGGAGGAGGTTAATCATATTTCTCTAAATCACATGGGTGCTGTGGATAGTTATTAATTTATAGCAAATGCTTGGACCATGTACTGTAAAGCTGCTATTCAAGTTCTATGTATTCAGCAGGTCCAGTTTTGCTTAGAAATTCTTGAACTCTCAAGGAACCTGATCTGAGTTTCGACTGTAAGAAAACCTGAAACCAGTTGAGATTTGTGTGGCCTCAGGTTTCATTGAGTATTTAGCATAACTGATAATGAGCCTTCTCATTCACATTCCATCTCCTAGAGTCTTTTGGTTTACTTTCCAAACTAAGCAATATGAACATGTGCCAGTGCTTTTGCAAGAGAAGTGTGCCCCTACCAATTTACTCTAGATTCCTAGAGATTCAGGTGTTTCTTGCATTGTAAGCTCAGCTAGTACAGACATTTTTGATACTAAAACTGTAGTTTCATTAGGAGCATCTTGTTGTAGGGCCACTCTGCTGAGCAAAAAGCCCTACATAAATATATACCTTGTTGTCTGAAAGAGTGACAAAAGTGAATTGAGTTCAGTTGTGCTATGAGTACAGGGCTTTTCACATCCTCATTTCATCTGCCATCCTTAAAGATCCCTTAAGAGCCTTGTGGAGCGTAGGGAAGCTTTACAGAACTCACAGAACTGAACCTAGTACCTGACACCTAAAGCCAGCAGTAGATTCCTATTGAGTCACTGCTTTAGACTTTATCCCTCAGCTGACTCCAAACTACATACCCACAGCATTATGGATGCATTTCTGACTGCCCTGTTACAGCCAGGATGCACATTTTGTAGCCTGTCTGCCCCCATCTCAATCCAGCTCTGTTTGGAGGAGACATTCAGTTGAGCACTCAGAGTATCTCAGTAAACCAAAAGCACAGAATGGTACCTTGTACCTTAGCCACATCCATCTAAAACTCTCACACAGAATAAGTTAACACAAAGTGCAGCCATGCTTGTATGTTAGTTACTGAAAAGTTCAAACAGTTACAGGTCTCTCTAAACCATCCTTGTGCATCCTAGCCTATTTTTTTCCCTAAAGGGAAAAAAAATAGAGGCAAAAAACATGCTTTTTTCTTTAGCAGTAATAACATTCAGCCCAACGCTAGAAATCTTGGCATATCAAATATGCCAGTGAAGTCCAGAAAAAACAGTTAAGATCCCTTTTCCCATATCCATTTATGTAATTTTGCATCTCTGCTTCTTAGGTTTGTTGCAGCAAGTTACAGCCAGCGTCTTACAAAACTTGTGTATAAGTGGCATAACATCCAAATAAAATCTTAGTATTAGAGCATATCATTTTGAAGAAATGTCAAATACAAATATATGAGAAGCTTTTCCTTCTGTAAACCAAATAACTTTGCTGGCATTTCCTACCAGTCATAAATATCCAAGGTATGAGGCAAAAAAAAGATAGAATATTTTGCACCATAATTAAGAATGAGCAAACCTCCATAAAAAAAATTATGTTTAATGAAGCACACAGGTATCTTTGGCACCTCTGTTTCTCTACAGGGTGCTTTTCCTCAAGCCATGTTTCCTTGACCAGGCCTTCTCCTTCTAGGAAAAGCCATCTTCCAGAGAGCTGAAAGACCTCAACCTCACAGCACACCCTAAGTCAAACACTCCTCTCTTCCTACAAAGCCTATTTCCTACCATCATTTTTGTGGCAAGTAGTCCTTTATTTATTCCTTTTTAAGGTCAGTTCCCCTTGCAAGTCTGCATACAATAACACCTTCCTGAAAACTTCACCACGTGATGATGATTCCTACTCCTCCTAATATGACCTTCCCTTGAGTGTTTTTACTCCCTACAGCTCCGCTCTTTCCTGCACCCTCTTGTCTGCTTTCTATCCTTGCTCTGCCTTGTGTGGTTTTTTGAATCCCATCCAATCAGAACAATTTTCTGTACACAGAATTTATGTTTTTTCCTTATTCCGTATGACTCTTCTCACCTCCAACATTACCAAACTTCCCTGAGGACATTAAAAAGTTCAGTTGGAAAAGTTAATAGGAGCAACCTGATTTGTGCTTCTTCCATGACGAAATTGATGTTAAATGGTTGTTTGCCATCTGCCATCAAATAGAGGGAAAACTCATCTGATCTGAAGCAGCTGAACATAATGAGGAAATATTAAAAATTATTAATTAAAAAAAGCTGTGAACTGCTGTAGCTCAGCTATGGCTTTGCAGTGCATTAGTCTTTCCCACAACACAGGCAGACACTTCAAAAGTTCCAAAGGAGTGATAAACATAAAGAAAAGTATTGGGTTGGAATTAGGGCCCTTTGCTTCCAGTCATCTGCTAAAAGTAGGGGCCTAACTTGAGGCATTTGCAAGTTGCTTAATTCTCCACTAAGTTCAATCATTCAGCTCTAACAAAATCACTACCCTTTTTAATATGTCAGTTTTGGGTACCTGAAACAGAGACAAATAAAATGTACTGGTCACTTTAAAATCTTTATACTAGAATGATCTGAGATGATAAATAACTGGCTTGGATCCCTAATCACATAGCCTTTGAAAAACTGAGCTCCCTAATAACCACACCAGTTGTAGCTGAGATGATTCATAGATTTTCCAACCATTAAGATAATTCAATCTGTTTGAGTAACACAACACTTAAAGTCTTACATGGTTGTTCATGCAGCACAATAGATCACAAACCACACGGTAATTTTACTATTTCTAGAACAAAAACTAATTAAGTGACTAAAACTGAAGGAAATAAATTGAATTTGTAAGGCACACGCACACAGAACTGTCTTTAAACAGAATGTCCTTTGACAATGACTGAATCCCACCACAGGAGTTACTGAAAAAGCATTTTTAAAAGTCATCTGACTCCAAATTATCTTCTTTTCCTAATCTCAGATTTTAGTCTGCAGACAGTCGCACTGGCGAAGGACAAATAGTTTAAGTTTATCCACTCCCCAGAGGCTACAAGCTCGGTAGGGCAGCTGTGTTGCAGCAAGCAGGCTGCTCTATTATGTATCACAGATTCCTTCTGGTCTGTGCAAGTCCTGCCGCAGCAAAATGTAGCCAAGCAGGAGAGGAAGAATGTAGAGCTTTCAGCAGAGGGAGGTATTGACACAGAGTATAACTCTAAGGGAGGGGATCTGAGACTGTTTCAGAGCTTGGCTAGAGTCAGAGGCAATAAACCCCTCCTCCAGCAGTTTGTTAGGGGGTTTTGTCTGCTTTTCGTGGTTGTTTTTTGTTGGGAGGGATATTATTTTTTAAACAGCTTTGCTGAAGTTGTTTTTCTGTTTGCAGAAGATGAGTTGCATTCTGTTGTCAATGGGGGGGGAAAAAAGCATAAATGCAAGGGTGGGGGCAAAGGAAATACAGACATAAATTTAAAGAGAGAAGCCTTTGGTCACCAAAAATAGCCACGGCAGATAGTGTAACTAAAACCTGACTAGTGCCTACACTGGCAGCGCGGCGCACAGGGCAAAGTTACATAATATTTTCCACATTTATTTCAAGCAGGGCAGCCTGCCAGCTTGATAGATTTCTAGAAAGGGTGGGAGAGGGAGAGTGGTTTGATTCACAGACTGCTGTATTTACAGCTCACCCCACAGCCACTGCCTTCCCCTCTTTGGGCGTTTACCTTTACAGTTTGCCAGAGCACAGCGTGAGCATAACCCTGATGTAGAAAGCAAGTCACCCTTCAGACTCTCTAAAGCACTACAGCTGCACAAGTCAGCTTTAGTTTTAGTGTTTCAAGGGTGCTAACATGCAATGGTTTGCTGAAAGCTCAGCCCTTGTCAAAATCCAGAAATTAGCAGCAGGAAAAGCACCTTGACAAAAAAAAAAAAAAAAAGGAGGGAGGGAAGCTTCAGCTTCTGATCTTTCACTACACAAACTCTGATAGACTTCAAAAGCAGAGTCTTCAGAAACAAAAGGTTTCCAAAAAACTGTAGAAATGGAAATTAATCAATGATCAGTTAAGTTTAGAACTTGGCATGAATCTCTAAAATGGACATGAATTTTCTCAGAAGACAGGGCTGCTCTCTTCAAATGCCTGGATGAAACCAACTACTTTGTTTCCTATGAGAAAATTACTATTGAAAGATATTCATCAAACAGTCATGCAAATGGCTAAATGAACAGTTCTGTGTTATGTGTGACAGGACAATCCATAAAACAAAGCATTGACCTGCGTATTTCCTGCATTTATTCTATATTTTCTCTACATGTGGCAGGTTCTCCATTGGGACTTCTCAAATACCTCATTAAGATTTGACCATTGCTGGCAAGCAATAACATTGCAGCTTCCCATCAGAGATGGACAGGAAAAAATTACCAGAAAAATTACAAACAAAAATGTCTCTTTCTTACATCCAACTTGCATTGGAGGTGAAAGACAAGGGAAAGACAAGGGAAAAATAGAACACTGTTATCACTGTAATAAAGTCAGGATGTTGTCCATAAAACAGACTACAGAAAACAGAGGTTAGAACTATCCTTCTCTCTCCCATCCATAATGTATATACAGAACCATATATATGACTCTGTAGTTTTATTTGAACGGGATTAAATGGGAAAATGAACTGACCCAATTGTCACCAAACTGAAATGTATCTTCACAGCATAAAAGTTGTTAATACATTTATGAAGAATATTAGTGTTAGTATCATTAAATCAAATTGTTATTCCAAAGCAAATTGCTCTGACCACGGTTTTAAACTAAGAAAATAAGAAGATGCCAGCTAAATGCCAACATGTTATAATTTTAACCTGCAAAGAAGAGATATTCCCAGACTAGCATGGAGATAAAACAAAGGAACAATTCATGAAACAATGCAATGATGTCAAGTGAGGTGTTATATTTCCTCTTACTAGTAACAGTGTGTGCTTTTGAGAGCAATGCCTTTGAGCATGAAATCATCCTCCAAAACAAACTCTCTTTTAAATGTTGGTCTCATCAATAGTTTACAACTGGAGTTTGCTGGTTTTGGTTATAATTACCTCCCCAAAAATTGTAGGGGATAGTACATCTTTAAAGATCAATTTTCTTTCTTATGACTGTGCTCAAAAGTAATCCCTTCATTTCCTTTCTATCTTGGATGACATTTTAACATTTCCAAATTTTTTCCAGTCCAAACTTGGAGAAGCTTCACACTGGCAAATTCTATAAATCTACCCAGAGAGAACTCAGTATCCTCTTTTTCCCCCTGAAAAGAAGCCTAATTTGAAGAAATTAAAATAAATAGTACTGAATTTACAGGATCAATTGTGAGCTAAAGAAAAAAGACATCCTAGTATTTGGAAAAGAGTAACCTATTCACAAATTGATAAAACAGAATTAATCATCTCTAACACAATAAGCAATGAGATTATGTCGCACCATCCAACTGTAACAGCTTTTTCCACAATGCTATAGTGCCATTCATTGAATATTCTGAATATTTGAAGTTTAAATAATGAAGAGTGGCAAGAAGAAAAAACAGAAGTGGAGCCAGAAGTTTGCTTGAGGGGTGGGAACAGAAAATCAGAAAAAAATGGAGAAATGGAAATTGAGATGTTTGAGAAGCGCTGAGTCAGACCCTGAAGAACAGAGAGTGACTAGGACAATAGTCTGGGACACAAAGATGCTGGTTCAGTTCCAGACTAAGCCACATACTCTACATTCAAGCTGTGTGATTTACTTGGAGCCTCAACAACTAGTGGCAAAGAGGGCAAAAGGGGACAAAACCTTCAGTCTCAGGGAAGGCCTAGTTGTGACTATGAAGCATGAAGTCGCTTGGATGTATGAGCATCATGCTGTGAGGTGTGCCAGGAACATCCCTGCTTGGCTGCAGACTGTAGCTGCGGGGCGAGCTGCAGTGTCTGACAGCTCCATGCCAAAGTCAGGCAGCTCTGCTGAGCACCAGTGCTACATGAAATTATTGTCAGACGGGAACATGCACTGCAACTGCAATGCAAAGTTTGGGGTCACCATGTTGTACCTTCCTAAATACTCACAGTAAACTTTGCCAAAACTCATGTTTTGTACTTCTGCTGCAGAACCACACTAAATCATGGTTCTCTTTCTGGAACTTTCTGGACCTAATATATCTGCTTTGTGATATACTCTGCTACATAGAAGTAAAGCTACACACTCAAATGATTGGCTCAATCAATCACTCAAATGTGTTTAAAAGCAGAATATACACTGTATTTTTTCTCCAAGGGTGAAGAATTATCAGCCCATTTCCTAAGGCACTAGTAAACACATTACACACGGTAAATGCACGCTTTCTTTTGCTTTTGACTGTAACTAAACAAAAATTATATAAGATTTAATTTACCTTCTGCTGTTTCACTCCTTTAGAGTTCATACTCCGTACTATTTGGAAAAGGAAATTCGAAATCTGTGTCTAGACCGGAGGACACAGGAGGGAACCGCAGTTCCCAGGGGAGGGCATGGCCTTTCAGCACATCCTGACTGCATCCTTGGGCAGGACCAGCCTGAGCACAGCTCTCCTCACCATCACAGGCTCCCACCAGGCCCTCCTGAGGAGGGAGGTGTATGCAGAGCCATGCTGATGTCACTAAACTTGGGAAACCAGGAATAGCTGAGCTGCAGCCACTGGGCTTCACTACAGCCCCTTTTCCTGACACAGTCATAATGCTAGGACACTGGGCACAGCACTAGGTTTTGAAATGGTTGAATAATGTAATCTGCATTTACTACAATTATTAATCTAGGGCTTTCTATTTCCACTATTGAAATATTCTGTTAGCCCAAAATGCAATTACAGGCTTTAATTACATTCTAAACTTGAGGAAACTACTTGAAAGTTCGCAAGCAGCCTCTTTCTTTTAATTGAAAATGAACTTGGGTTTTTCCGGTGGTGTGGGAAAACTCTTTTAAAGGTAATCCTCTCTGTTGAGGCTGTTTTTCAATTATATATTTATTTTAATTACAAGGTAATATTACTAGACTAAGGATTATTTTTTACACACTGCTATAAATGTGTAGAGCACTTCAAAAACTATAAACCAGAGTAGCCTCAAAAGCACTTTTATGACACAGTGTAGCAAAGTGGCAAGGGCTCTGAGTTTCCACTGAAACTATTGTGTAATGGGAGTTCTCATCACCTTGTAGAAAATAAAGGATAGTTGCTTAAATACACTGCCAGGGGATTAAATATTGCTATAGGAGGTAATTTCATCTTGATCTGCCAGTAGCAAGTCTACAAAGCAATATGATGAGTTGTAACTCAGGAGGCAAGAGGGGTTTTTTGACAATTGGGGAAGTTTTGCCTTAGACATGACCAAGACGTCAGCAGCCTGGTGTTCCATGTTTAGCTGATGGCTGGTAGCATGCCTCCAACACTACCGAGAAGGATGAGGAGAAGATCTCTGCAGTACAGTCAATCACAATATAAAACTCCTCAAAACTAGAATGCGTAATATCATTAGTGCACAACCACAGTGAACTCACAAAATAGTATCTGACTAAGATCATTTTAGAGTGGTGTTGTCCAGGAAGACAAGTGCAATTTATCAACACTGATAAATTGCACCACACACCAAACAACTGTAATTTCCACCACAAGAAGAAAGAAGAAAAAATCTTTTTCTGAAACCAGTGGTGTTGTGTGAAGACACGTAACTCATAAACGAGTTACTCTTGCAGCATTATCATAAGCACAAACTATGTACTGTAAAACTACAGAAAACTTCCCTTGGCAAGGGGCCTCTCTGGTCTAAGCAAACGTGCTTTCACACCTACATCTGTGCTTAGGGTTAAGGGGTAAGGTGAGAATGCTGACTCCTAGAGAAATGTGAAATTTGTATGCCTCGTGACATGGGAGTTTGGGGTAAGCTAATTCTCCTTGCAAAGGGTTATACCACACTGTCACGGCAGTCCAGGACAGGGCAACGACTGGCCTTCATGTGGTTTCACAGTGTTACTAGATTAGCAGGAATTACAGAGCTTTTCACTGCCCAGTGCCTCTTATCCATAGGCACTGGACCTTTTTCCTTCTGGGCCTAAAGGAACAGATCTCCCAAAGGATGTGCTGGCCCTGGCATCACCTTACCTTATAGAAAAGGTCTCATGTTATACGTAGCCATTCAACACACAGAGAACATTTCAGAAAAAGGATATAACAACCACAAAATACAACTCCACTCTGTCCTTAATCAGGCACAGTCTAGTCTCAGTCTGACTTAAAATGTTACATGTTTTCTTTAATTAGGGTTCTCTGTAGGGAATGGACTAATACGCCAAAAGAAAACCAAAAGAGAAAAATGCAGTACAGAAAACAACTGAAAATGGCATAGATATATGAGTAAGTATATAAATCTCACTTCAGGTTTGTACCCACCAAGTATAGCCCTGTTACACTCATTTCTCATGGGGACAAGCTGAAGATTTTCATGCATTAGAAGTATATCATAATATTTTTTTACCTATCATCAATTTTCATTTTCTCTTTGGCAGTCTCAAAATTTCACCTGGGAAAAACATTTTAAAATCTAATTGTATATACACCTTATATACTTATGTATACCTTCCATCTCCATATTAAAAGGTTGTCTTTATTTCCTTATTATTTGTTTGCATTCTGCAAACAATGTGTAGATCTAAATTCTTCTGGTACATAAAGAAATGGAAAAGAGAACAAAAAACTTTCACTGAAAAGAAAAATTCTCAGCTGATATCTTAATTATAGTAAGACCTACATCTGGGCATTTGGTGAACAAATCAGATCTAATTCAGAGTCCAAAAGGGGAAATTCTGCAGAAATGTGGCTAGATGCCTTTTGTGTCAGACAAAACCAAACCTTTTCACTCCAATGTGTCAGAAGACCAGAAAATTGCAGGGTTTTTTTCACTCAGTTTTTCATTTACACAAGTGAAAATTAAAAGGTACATATGACCACACAGATCTAGGGAGTAACAATTAAAAACAGATATTAGAGTCTCCTATCACATACAGCTTGCAAATTCATTCAGCCTAACTAGGAAAAGAGCTTCGTAACAAACCAACATAACCACTAAAACTGAAAGCAGTTTGAAACCCACAACATCCAGAGGATGTTACAGCCAGCATTAGAAGACATCAGAAGAAAACAGTGAAGAAACTGGTCCCCTTCTCTGCAACTAGAGCCTAGACTAATACAACCTCATGCAGCTGGGGGCTTCTGACTGTGCAGTCTCTGCTAGAAAACATCTATCTAGCAGAGTCAGTGGGCAGCAACAACCACATGGCAGCAACCAGTCCTGGGTACCATCCTGAAATATGTGAAAATGCACATCTCAACCAGATCCTTATTCCTTTTCTTGTTTTCACCATCCTGAAATATGTGAAAATGCACATCTCAACCAGATCCTTATTCCTTTTCTTGTTTTCTCCTTTTCCTTTTCACTGAAAAATTGAAATACAACCCTGTAGGCCACTTTTATGGTTCTCCCATTTAAAGGTTCTCATATTCCTTGGAGACATAAAAGCATGCTTGCATTTTTTGTGAGGAAGAGGGAAGAAAATGAAACCAGCCAAGAAAAGAAAGACAGAAAACTGCCCACATACTTATATTGAAAAAAAAAAAAGTGCAAAACCCAAGTGCAGGAGTAGGTAAGTAGGACAGTTCTGGTCAAAACTCTTATCTAAAATGCAGTTTTCACCACCTAAACACCCTAAACAATCTCTGCTAGGTTTCAGTAGCACATGACCCTTTCACAGACTGCTTCATCTATGGAAAGCTGTCACAAAAGGCTCCCACCGGATTTACAGCTACATGTGCAAAGTGAGCTCTGTGATCTTCTGCCTTGGGGACACTGTGAAGAGAGCACTACACCAGAGCCCCACGTACCCTGAGGCTAAACTATAACACCACCTGTGTTAAAACTTCATTCCAGTTAAATGTTCATTCCAGTTTGTCAAAGATTTACATTTCACAGATGAAGAACCCAAAGCAAAACTGGACCTTTCGGTACTGTCCTTTCATTTGTGAAAGCTGAGTCATGTTCCTCAACCTAAACACATTCCCAGAGTGATGCATTCACTCCAGAGAACATCTTGTTCTTTAACAGCAGCAAAATAACATGAATAGGCACATCTACAGTCCCTGAGATAACACTGCTCACAGCTTCTCTTTTCCCACAATGAATTATAGAAACATCCATCCATCTTCTGGTCTCATGTAGTACAAAACATGTTACTTATTTTCTGATCATGAAGGTGGTGATTTTCTAAATTGTGCAGCACCACATCTCAGCAAAGTATTTAAACTCCCATCATTTGTAATTATTGCAGGTGGTAGGAAGCGAGATCCTGCAGAAGGCACAACTGCTGAATGCAAAGAGAAAGAAAAGAATCAAATCTATATCTGCTAGGGAATCATCAGTGCCTGCACCAGAAAGTCTGAGAACTATTTCTTGGTTCAGTGACATACACCTCTAAGGAAATGGTCACTCATTATGGAAGATCTGAACTAAATAAAGGTACTTTGGGTTTGTATGCACTGAGTTCAAAGACAACAAAAGGAAGCCCTGACAGAGGCTCGCTGTGCAGCGTGCAGCAAGCGTGCCACAGAGATCAAACCTCAGGTGCTGCTGGAACATGCTGTGCTCCTCAGCCTCTCACCACCTGCTGCTATTGGCTGGCTCTGGGTATCAGATGGAAATATCACACCGCAGCTCACCCAAAACTGCACCCAATCTTTCACAGCAACACACATTTATGACTTGCAGTTTACGTCATCTATGCCCCCTAATAACAAGGGCCTGCAAATCTGTCTGCATTCGCAAAGGAACCAAACCACATTATCTAGAAGTGCATCCTTTCTTGGGGCTATTTAAGAAAATTTTGACTTTGGTATTGTTTTAGGGTATTTTTTAATAGCTTGATTTCACAGTTACCCTAATGTTCTTTTGAGAGACATTTTGTTCACAAAATTCTGCTTTGTTTTGGCAATATTTGCTAAAATACTTGAAAAATAAAACAAAAATCTGTAATTTCATTCCAAGCCTAGACAACTTGAGGCCTTATGTTGCACAGGTGATTCTGTACATTTACTTCATAAAATTCTCTTTTTGCTCTCATTTGCTTTCCCAAGGACATCAGTTCAAAACTTTCTTCCAAGGGAGAGGAGCAGGAGTCCTTGTTCTCTGGGACAAATTGCACTTTACAACTGTAATTTACAATTACAAATTATGAGTGTAATATGTAAAGCCTGGCTTTATAGAAAAAACTGAAACAACTTGATGCCTGCTACACTCACCTGCTAGAGGGAACCTGTGCTCTAATTTCTACATTGATAGGATTTCTGTTCACTGTGGCAGGGACTGGGACCTGGATCTTGTTTATCCCTACTGGTATGCAATATTAAGAGAAAGTTACCAGATGAATAAAGTGGCAGAGGAAGCAGGCAGAAATCACCTCCAAAAATAGTTTCAGGGACATTTTTACATAGCATTTCTGAGAAGTAAGTTTATGTGCTGATACTGTGTCTACACGCCAGATTTTCACAGTTACATGGGAAGCTACAACTGAAAATTTTACATTTACTATCAGAATTACTGAGATCCAGATTCTTTTAAAATCTGCCTATAAAAACAGGAACTGATTACCTAAAATTCATTCCTAAATTCTTTTTGGTGTGGCCACTTTCAGAAGAGATAAAGGCAGATACCTAACCGTGGGGAAGAGATTTAAGCTGAATAAATTTCTCCCAAACAGCTCAGGTATGTCATTCACTTGCTAACAAGCTTTTGCACAGCATTCTTCCATGTGTTCTGCACATATCAAATAAATAAGAATCATTCAGTATTAGAAATGTTTCCAGTTCTAAAAGATAAAATATCAAAGCTGTACAGAACCAATTACTGTCATGGATTCAATTACTGACAAACTTTATTTCCAACGAAAAGCAATATACATTTCAAAATGTCAAATATTTCTCTTATAACAATATTACATACAAAACAGTATTTTGAGTACGATTGATTTACTGAAATATTTTGTATATTTCACAGTTCACATTAGCAATTACGTCAATCTCCCTTTTTCATTGGCAAAATATGCTATCTTTCCTAACCCTTCAGTTTTGTAAGAAAACATCCTTATTTCTAAGGTCCAGATGCTCCTCTAGGCCCTGGAATTCAATAAAGCAGATGGATTCAGAAAATATGGCTGCAGACCAAGGCCATCCCAAGTTTGCAATGTTAGAAAGACACCCTTGTGAGCAGTGTGCACGTTGGGCATTCAGAGGTGTAAAATGTGGTACCATATCACAGGGTGACAGAGGCAGGATGTAAGCCCTGACACCCAAACCTTGCAGGATGTAAGCTATTTCCAGTACTAGCAGGAGCTGCAGACAGTGAATTTGCTGGCTGGTGGAGCACCAGTGAGGCTTGTGCATGTTTTGTCTCAGAGCACCAGCAGATCCCAGCCTGCCACCACCTCCTGGAAAGTTTTGAATGATCCAGCTGCCAGAGTCATGACTCAGCTTTGTCCTGACATTGTTCCCCACTTCTCTGCAGGGAGCTGTGTAAGGCTCAGGAGTGGGGGCAGAGTTTTGGTTTTGCAGCAGTTCAGAGAAAGCCAGTTCTGTGGTGACACGCTCAAATCATTCCCAAACTTGGATAAGCCTTTCCCTTCCTCTCTTTGGGAAAGAATGGAAAACCAAGCAGGGTTCTTGCACCTCTGACACCTTGTTCAGTGACCTCCACTGGATGGAGCACGTCCAGCAGAGAGAAACAAAGATGACTAAGGGACTGGAGCATCTCTGTTACGAGGAAAGGCTGAGGGAGCTGGGCCTCTTCAGCCTCAAAAAGAGACAACCGAGAGGGGACCTCATCAATGTCTGTCAGTGCCTGCAGGGAGGTGTCAGAGGATGGATCCAGGCTCTGCTCAGTGATGCCAAGCAATAGGACAAGAGGCAGTGGGCAGAAACTGATGCCCATTTCAGGAACCTGAACATGAGGAAGAAATTCATTACTGTGCAGGTGACCAAGCACTGGAACAGGTTGCTCAGAGAGGTTGTGGAGTCTCCATCACTGGAAATATTCAAGGGTCCTGCACCATGTGCTCTGGGATGGATGGCTCTGCTTGAGCAGGGGAGGTTGGACCAGATAACTCATTGTGGTCCCTTCCAACCTGACCCATTCTGTGATCCTGGGATTCTGTGAATGATGAGCATGCCCATCAAATTCCTCTGCATTGTGTTTTGTGGAGTGAGCCATTCATTCACAGTACAGACTAGAGCTATAAATACACAATGCCATAAAAGGCTTTTGTGTAGGCCTTTCTCCTGGAAAGAAAATATGTTTTGAAGATGGTTTGGCTGATAAAAGTTTGGCAGCTTTATCTGCAACTCTAATGAAACCACTGTTTGGCTAAACCTACAGAAAAGCAAAGTGACAGTCCTTCAGAAGATACCAAGAGTTCCCCTTGATAAATGAGGATCAAAAAGCAGACACAATTTTAAAAATCTTTTTCACCTAAGACATAAATCTGTATAAGAAACAGCAGCCTAAAAGTATCCAGAAGATTTGAAAGATAAGGCTGTGCTCTGCAACAGGCCACACTTTGCAGTATTTTATAGTTTGCTTCTAGACTTTCTGAAAGCACTGTTTATCAGAAGGATAGATTTATATATCTCTATCTAACAGCTTTAGGTAACAGCCTTCACATAAAGCTTTCTGCAGCAATTTGGTAAGAAATTTGAAGGAAAATTTAATGGTGTGGTGGACTAACATCGGTTTGATATTTTGATACTACATCATCCTCTTTGTAAATCCATTCCTTAATTTACCTCCATTCTTTGAAACTTAACTTGGGAGATTCCTACAAGTCTGTGAGGTGCTGAGTATCTCCAGTGAAATGCTTGGTATATGGTGGGCATGACTTGAGGTGGTCAGTAATTACCATGATTCAATTTCTCCACCTTTCTACCATCTAGAACCATATTTAGGATAATGGTCACTAACTACAGGGATTTGTTTCTGGCATATACCACTTTTTTTGTATTTTTAACACAGATATTTACAGTGTTTGTCTTCTATCATTCAATCTGAATGCCTGCAACTAATTCAATAGGAAATCTCAGCAACATACAACTTTTGTTCTCCCCTCTGAACTAAAAAAGTGCATGTGTTTGCCCTGCCTGGACGTCTGGGAGGACATCTCCCATCCTCTATGTGCTGATAGAAAGCAGCTTGTTGGGCTTTAAAGGAAGCAGTCTGTCTGCACTGAGACTGGAAGTGAACTCTGACGTCAGTCAGTCTCTCTGTGCATGTTGAGTCAGGAGCTTTGCAGTGACCTTCAGAAAACATCTAGCTCTCCCTCCACAAAGTATGACACATCAAGCTTCAACCACTGTTGTCTCCCCAGAACTTCAGAAAATTTCTCAGATGCTAGGCTCTGGCCATTGTGGAGAATCTGCAGGCAGGCACACAGACACCCAGCTGACTCGCTGGGATCGGTTGCCAAGCAGTGGATAGAGTAAATCATCTGCAGTGTGGCTGAAACACTAACTTAGGGGGAATTTGTCTTTCTTTCCCTTTCTCTCATGCTGCAGTAAAAGTTGCTAAATGCCCAGGATTTATACGCAAATAGTCCTGGTTGTTCTCTGGTTGCAGAGGAGAACCAGCGGGAGTAAGGGCTGCATAACTGGAGCTCATTGCCCCTTTTATCAAACACAGTTCAGGCATGCTGATGGTTAGATACACATCAGAATTTCAAACTGTGGTTTATATAGCTCCTAAAACTCACTAAAACAGCACTCACAAATTTCCTTCTCTTCTCTCAAATCAAGAGCCCCTGACAAGAATCAGTGCTAATCCTAGTTTGCGAGATGGTTTTTATCCGTCCCAGAGACAGTTTACACTGCAGTCCAGCTCTGTGTAAGCCGCAGAGACCTCTTATGTAACGTATCTCTTTCACAGCACGGTGTGCATTTCGCTTAGGCTTGCAGTGTGCATTGAAAACCCTGTCAGACTGCAACCCATAGGAGGTACTGAATCAAAAAAATACAGAATATAGCTTTTCTTTAGGAAAACTGCAGGCTAGGCAGGAAGACTTCTGGCATTAGGAGACAAAAGATGACGCATTCCATGTTTTCATACACACTTCTGCGACAACAACACACGATCTACTTAGAATAGAAAATAGTTCACTCATGTATTTCCCATAGACCCAGTAACTGCTGAGGACCCTCCAATACAGCTATTCTGCCTTTCCTCAAAATGCAGAGGATGCAGTATAGGATCAGAGTGCAGATACAAAACCTCCCAGCATTTAGAAAGATTCATTTCTGTAGGTTAGCCCAGAGGTATCACCACAGTGAATTACCCTGTGGACCAAGTATAAATCAGTCTAAGCATATATGAAAATTTGGTTTTCTGCTATGCTCCACCAGTATCACTTTCTTGTTCCAGCAGTCCAGAGACAAAGCACACTCATCACCCAAAGATGACACCTGCATATTATTTTCTTGTATTTTTGCACAGAGGTTGTGGACTTGGAGAAGAAATTCTTACAGCAGCAGATCTCTCAGGATGATTGTTACAGCCCATGCAAAGGTAGCAACTGCATGTTGCTAAATTAGGAGTAGCTATATTCACTTGTACCAACAGCATAGGTGGGGGCAGGGAAAGGGGAGACTCTCCAGAGCAGCTGAGTTTAGACTTAGCAGTGAATACACAGCCTTCAATGCTGACTCACTTTTTCCATTTTAAAATAAAAACATTGGCAAAGATATTTTAAGTAGTTACAGTGCTTTTCTGCTGCAAGCAAAGCATTTTCATAAGTTTTAACTACCCTCACCCCCTCTACAGTAACATACTTTAGTAATCACTCCTATTTAATAAAATCCTTTTAGCCATAAAGCCCAAGATACTTTTAAATGGAGCAGTTCTTAGTCCATAACTTATTGGTTCCTAAGGGAAAACTATTGTCCAGAGAAAACGTAGGAGCCCGGGAGCCAGGATCCCTTGGCTCTAGCCTTCATGTTTCTGCTGACATATTGTATTATGGAAAAATGAAACAGTCCTGGTTGCGAAATTGTGGCCTGAACTATACAAGCAGATTTCTGTGCTCGCTGAAGTTAACAAAAGCTCAGAAGTTCAGCCATAGAGATCAAAATTCTTCAAAGACAGCAGCTTTACTTATGCTATTTACCTCACTTTCTAGCATTGTAAGAGCAGCAGTTGCAAAAATCTTGAGTCAAATCACTGCAGGAAAAAGAAGAAATACTGTGGCAATTCCAGAAGGACAAGCATATAACTGGTAACACCACCAGACTTGGGCTGTTGAGTTGTGGAGTGCTCTCCAGGTAACTAAAGGAATTTCAGTAGCAGTTCTCAGAAACTCACAGGTCAAGGCCTCAGGAGCACAGCAAACCTGGAGATTAAGCAGCGATTAACCACATCTCTGAGGTACAGTCTCAGACAAAGTGGATCCTAGAGAGCCCAAGAGAGGTTGAGTGGCATCTTTTTTGACCTTTGGGGCAAAAAGCAATTTTTCATATGCTCCATCACTCATAAATGGTGCCCAATTAGGCAGCTAAAGAAGGCTCAGATTTTTGAAAGTGTTCAGTACCGAAAAGCTTACAGCCAGACAGACACTCAGGCCTCTGTCTTTTGTAAAAGGTACACTAAAAGATTTTGAACGCTTGTCACATATCTTAGGATAAAAGTGGGAATAAAAGTATTTTGAAACTTGCCTTTTATTGATGTGGCAATAGGTTCAGAATAAGCATTTTCCCTTGAACTAACTGCAAGCACAAAGCAACAGACTTAAAAAGAGAAATTTTTTTTTATGTCCTATTTAAGGTTAATTTAGGAAGTCCCCACTTGGAAATCCCCATGGGTTTATATTTTAACAAAACAATTTTGGTAAAATTCTCTTCCATGTACTTTTTAAATTAATATCAAGAAGGCTCACATATTAGAACAGTATTCCTCCTGTAGCCTTGAAATTACCAGCATTATCCAGCAAATTTTGAGATTTCTCTTGCTCTCTCTTTCCTCCTCTTCAGTTGTGTATTTGTCTCTGTATTCTTCAGTCCCATATTTTTTCAGTAATTTGAGAAAATCTCAGCTATTGTTTTAAATAACATCCATTTCACAGAGGGGAAGTCTATTTTTCCTATTCCTATTCCTCTCCAATTGTGCATTCCTCTGCACAAATAGATCCTGGGGTTTGTTGCGTGGCAGTCTGTCCCTCTATATTTCCCCCAAAGTTCCCACAAGAATCTTGCATTCCTGTCTCCCATCCTATCCTCTGTGGTTGCCATGTACTGTTTAACAGTTGCCATATTCCACCAAAAAGTCGAAGAATTTCTCAAAATACTGAGCAAGTGATTTTAGTTTGCTCAATACCTCCAGAATTTCCTTCCCATGTGACTCGTTTACAACTGCGTTAAATGTAGTTTTGTGGTCCTCAGAATGATTAAGATGCAGAAAACATATACTTTCTTAAGCTCTCTCACCCATTATATGGCTAACAGCTGAAGTCTTCCCCAGCTGCAATCTGGCAGAAATTCAGGCACAAAATATAAAAATGAAAACAAAAAAAACAAATTCAGGACAAAGAGCAATTTTTCATATGCTCCATCACTCATAAATGGTGCCCAATTAGGCAGCTAAAGAAGGCTCAGATTTTTGAAAGTGTTCAGTACCCAGAAGCTTACAGCCAGACACTCAGGACAAAGAAACAGATTTTCTTCTGTCAGGAGAGGAAAAAAAAATGCTAAAACAAGATTGGAGTGCATAAATTCAGGCTATCAGACTTATGACAACTGAATTTTCCCAAAGGATTTAACTCTGGCTCAGAAACCTGTATTTCCACCTCTGAAGTAAACACAATATAACAACTGGGACTAGTTTCCAGAAAACAGTGCATCCCCTCTCAAAAACTCCTTTCTAGTCAGCTTCATAGTTGTAAGATGTTCTCACCTAGTCCAAGGGTGCACAGACCAGCACGACACTCCTCTCTGCATTCAGCATGCCAGAGAACGTAACACTGATGGCTGCATCTCCAGCTGCCAGGGAGGGAGAGAGAGAGGTTTCCTCTCCATCTCTCTGTTTTTATAAAGCATCCCTAGACACTCTGAGAAACGGTGTCTTCACAGTATGTACAGAAAGCTCAGACCTTTGTCTGTCAGCTGCAGAAGTGAGGGTCCAAGTGATTTTTTTTTTCCTCTATCAGTACTGATCCAGCAAGAGTAATGGCGCAGCAGATACAGGTGTCTTACTAGGGTTCAAAGCCAGGATATTTTCCTTTTTATTCCCCAAACACACACACACAGACTCTCACTGTATCTTTTGATAACAGAGATGCTGACATCATCTCCTACACAGTTGTATTTCCCGTCTTTCAAGACACCACAGAGGTACAAAACAAATGCACTATGTCAACCACTGCTAAGGAGGGGCAAGTGGGGGTTCAGATATACCCCAAGCTGCTAAACGCCTTTTAGATCCTAATTTTTTTAATTCACAATAGTCAGTCTTTGGAGAATTTGCTTAGCACACAGATTTTCATTTTTTATTCATTTTAGAATCCATCTTTTCATTTTACACACTGAAAATAACAATTAATGCTACTCCTCTGGAGCTCTGATGAGTCCTTGCAGAATAAAATGCATTTGTGAGACAAATTAACTGTGCCTCTGTTTTTTAATTGTACAATTAATTAGCCACTTTAACTGCACAGTGCTCCACCTCTGTATGTGAAGAAACAGCAAGATCAATATATGTATATCATGAAGATGGATATATTTTAGGAAATTAATCCCTATTGTGTGATTGTATTTCTTTGAACCGTATTTACTAAAAAGGTTTCCTTGTATCTCTGTTTTCTACCAAAAATCGTACCTTTTTCCTTCTCAAAAAAGTGCCTCCTCAAAAGAAATGTGGGTAATTTCCCATGCTGAGATCCATGAAGCAGCAAAGACCCAAGGGTTATTGATATGTTAGAAGCCACAAAGGCACCTGAGAATGGTCACAAAGGAATTAGTGCTCCTCCCTCCCAAAAAAATTGCAAGATCAAGAGCTCAGTGGAAGTGCATTTTCACCAATGCAGAAGGAGCTGGAAGCACTTGTGCAGCAGGAAAGCTATGACATAGTTGCTATCAAGGAAACATGGTGGGAAGACCCACACAACTGGAAAGCTGTGATGGATGGCTATAAACTCTGCAGATGGGATAGACAAGGAAAAATAGGTCACAGGGTGGCCCTGCATGTTAGAGGTGGTTTTCGTTGTCTAGGGCTGGACAATGGTGGCCATAGGGTTGAGTGTTTATGGGTAAGAATCAGGGAGAAGACCAACAATGTGGATGTCATGGTGGGAGTCTGCTCTAGACCTCCCAAGCAGGATGGAGATGCAGACAGAATGCTCTATATGCAGCTAGGACAGGTCTCACAATCGCTAGCCTTTTTTCTTGTGGAGGACATCAACTGGCTAGATGTCTGCTGGCAACACACTGCAGCAGAGAGGAAGCAGCGTAGGAGGTTCCTAGAGTGGAAGATAAGGATGCTGTGAGGTTATGCAGGGAGAAAATTAGAATGGCCATGGCCCAACTAGAATTTAACCTGGCAACTGCCATAAAAGACAATAAAAAAGGTTTCTATTAACACATTAGCAACAAAAGGGGGGCTAAGGAGAATCTCCGTCTTTTATCGGATGTAGGGGAAACACAGTGACAAAGGATGAGGAAAACATTGAGGTATTTAAAACCTTTTTTGCCTCAGTCTTTAATAAAAAGTGCAGTTGTTCTCTGGGTACCCAGCTTGGGTTTAGTCTCAGTTAAACCCTTTGTTTTGATTGCTTGTGGGTGTTGGTTTTTGTTTTTTTTTTTTTCCTTTATTTTCTTTTTTTTTGTTTTGAAATGTCATTCCAGTTCTTTGAGTATGCTCCTCTCAACTGTAGTTGTTTACCAAATGGGTGCTCCTGGTCAGGTCCAGCTCAGACTGTCTTTGTGGAACTAGCAAGGTAAAGTAAAAGGGGTAAAATAGATGTTAATGAGGTCCCTATTGTTTTGTACAGCAAAGAAGGAATTTCCTACATGTGAAGGCAGATGTCAGCTGCTGCTTAGGACATGGCAATAGATAGCACTTTCCACTAGAGGCCTTTCTTTTTTAAGCCTGAAAAATTTGTTGTGTGAGTATATATTAAATATAGAGATGCAGATATCAGGACAGTCACATCAATTTCTATCACAGACCACTGAAACATGGCTAAATAGTCACACCGTTTCTTAAAAGCATATCACACAGTTGCTGAAGTCTCAGTAACTGCTCTTTTCATCATCAAAAATAGATTTAGACATTTTTAAGATCTGTATTGACTTGGCTGACACTGACTCTGAATTACCACATCTATATTTAGAAATCTCTGTACGCGCAATTTACTGCACCACAATCACACTTAGCTATTCAAACATTGTTTCCAGAAGTGATGGCTTGCACCAATGGCTAGGATTCATCACATCAAGTCACCAACAAAACATTTCATTGTGCTTCTCATTGCCCTTAATCAGCAAGCCTTGAAACCCAAGATACTTCTGATATTTTGGAAAGAAAAAATTAATACATGTGCAGACTAGATAGATCCATATGCATACATAGATTATGTACTTTCTACATTTCTAAATGCTAGAACTCTCAGCTTGTTTTATCTATAATGATAATGAAGAGCAAATGCAAATAAAATTTTTGCATGCAAAATATAACTCAGGAGATCTGCAAGCAGATTCCACCCCTGAGAGCTGTCCATGGAGTCTGGCTTACATGGAAATCTAAGAATTACAGAAAATTTTCATTTTTGGTTGTACAGAAAACAATCATAGACTGAAGATCAGGGCACAAGAAACAGAATTACAGTAGGAAAATAAAGTCATCCAAGTTTTCAAAAGTCACAAAGTGCTTAAAACAAAACCAGACAGAATGAATCTCTAGCCCTTATTTTAAGAACATATGCTTGTCATATTAATTTCTTGTCGGTCTTTAAAGATAAAAACAAAATATAAGCATTAATCAATCTTATTTTCAGTGTAGAACTTAACTGCAGGATCTTATTAATAAACACTAAAAGAGAAAAATAAAATACATTTAAAATAAATTATGTCATTAATTTGGTAGTTTGTGCAACTGAAATAAAACCAAACTGTCTATTCTCATCATTCACTCTTTATATCTTGATGCTACCCCAGACTTCAGTTTTTGTTCATATAGGTACAGAAATAGCAAATAAAGAGAGAGAAAACTTCTGGGAAGTTTTGTTTCCACTCCTTCCAAAGAACTGTTGTCTGAAATCCATTCAAATGTACTTGTTCCCCAACAGCTAGCCCTTTTAAAGTTACTTAAATCCAAATATTCTAAATTATTTTATGACCTAATTTTAGAAATGCCACTGAAAAGTAGAGGAAGTATGAAATAAATTTCTAGAATAGAATGTCTAGTCCACCTTAAAATTAGTTCAGGCAGGATTTTCCTGTATGTGTAATCATTTATTTGAAGATTTAGCCTGCATCCTGCATATTTTCTGCATACTTTTCTGGGTAAGATTTTGGGTAGTGTCTAGAGTCAACTGGTCTAACAGAGAAAAATACAGAGCAAATCGATCAGGCCAAAAGGTTGGTTTTAATTAGGAATTTTCAGCTTACTGCATTCTTTTCACAGGTCACAGACATGCTAGTGACTCTAATAATTACATCCCACCAACATACAGTCTCCAAAAAGATGACTCTTTTTTTCCAGAGTGGGTCAGAAGATCATTTCACATAGCTCAATAAAGATACGCATTTGGCACAGGGCTGCAGTTTTTGCAGAACTTTCTCAGTTGTTCACAGCAGTGAACTCTCAGGTACAAGCATCAGAACAAAGGAAAAAAGTCAGTCAGAACAAAATTTCTCCCTCTTTCAAAAATGTTAAATACAAACCCTAAGTGCTACAAAAGTGATGTACCACAGTTTAAGCCTGCATAATTCATACAAACTACTTGATTGCAATAGTAAATTAAGTAATATAACTCTCCAAGTTTCACCAGATGTTAAATTGTATATCTTATTGGAGGAAAGCTTACCATTCTGAGCATTGCATTAGCTCTTCCTTTAGCAGTATATAGCTAAAAACTTAATGCTTCAGAGCCTTCTGTTGTGACTGAGGTGTCCAGTCATGATGATCTTGCTGTAGCTTTGAAAGCTCTTTATTGAGATGCATGTGAAAGGTTTGTGAATAATTTTCAGTTTGATCTTAAGTCAACAGTGAAAATACCTAAAAATATTTGAAAATATGGCATAAACTGAAATTCCACTTACTTCAACTTTGACAATGTAGCACCATGAATGGGTAGTGGTGTTATCATTAGCAATCTGCATGCAAATTAACCAAAAATGAGGGTAAATATTTGCTTTCAGTTAGACAGCCACCAAGGTGCATATTCCAATCACAGCTTATCTTCATGTTTTCCCCCATAACACAGTCCCTGTACTTCAACCTGTGATGATGCTTTCCGCAGATTTCCTGAAATTCCTGGATTACTTCACCAGACGAAGCATTACTTTAGTCACTGTTTGTGCCACTTATTGCCAACAAAGTCTCAACAATTGACAGAAATTACTTGATTAAAAAAAGTTCTGCTATTATTTAAATACCTATCAAAAAATAAATCAGAAAACTTAAAACTCATGTTTGGACTTTAGCAAGTGACACTTCCACAAGTGATTCAGAAATCACTTCCATTGATTCAAAATTGACTCTTCATGGAGTCATAAAACTACATATGGAGTTTTGAAAGTGAATACACACAAATCACTCCTGTCAAGAGTCATTCACTAAGCAATTATGTAGCGTTCACCTTTAAATCTTTGTTCGCTCAGTTTCGTACCACTTGAGAAATGATTGATGTCTTTTCCTATCCAAATAGGACAGTGGAAAGAATATTTTCCTCATTTAAATAGATTTAAGCAGATCATAGAAATGCCCTGAATATTGATTAGGAGTTAGCTTGAAATTAAAATGAAATTCAGCTGTGACTGCACAGTTCCACAGCACAACTTAAAAGAGTAAAGATGAACTGAAATGTATTAAGATTGACAAATACATTTTTTAAAAGAAACTGGAACTAATAATAGCTGAATTGTGCATTTGTCACAAATACCCATAGGCAAAAAAACATTGTGCTTGCACAATGCATTACTGAGACAACAGGCCAGTATACTCTTCTTTACATCTCATGTCCTTCATAGGAAATTCTGAGCTAGTATGGAATATGTAGTACCTCAATGTCCATTACATCAGACCAGAGGAACGATGCCAGCAAATCCAGTAAATCACAGCGAACCAACACTGTTTAAAATTAGATTTTCCATGAGTAATCCACATAACAATTTTTTTCACGTCATGATTCTATTGAAGAGATTTTGATCTCCATGCAGATACTTCACGATTCATAGTCACAAACTAGGTCCTTAGTGTTACCAATTAAAGACACAAAGAAGAGTGAAAGTAAGAACTTTTCTCAGCACGGGTCTGTAAGAATTGTGCAGTTTCTTCCTGCCCTCATCCTCCCAGAAAAGTCCCTTTAGACATCTGTTTGATTGAGGGCAAAAACTATCAAGTAACTCAAACCCTTCATTTTCAGGCTCAGCCATCAGCTGAAACAGAGAGAGCACCAGGTTTGAGTTGTAGTTTCCCCACATTACAGACCGGTGAGATGTTAGAAAGCCACAGTGGCACAGCACTTGATTTGAGGTCCTTTCAAAAGCTACAAAATTTACTTTGCTATGTCAGGACTGCCGGAGCTGAAGAGCTTCAAAAATCATCTCCCAAGAAAAGCCCTGCTCTTGTCACTGGCTGTCACCGGAGGGCCAGACCCTGTGACCACCTTCTGCACACCCAGAGTGGGCAGTCCCTACCCTGGGCACGGGGCACCACCCTGGGGATGGGGAGAAGCCAAGGCCAGGCCAGAATCATGGAATCAGTTCAGTTGGAAAAGACCTCTGAGATCATCAAATCCACCCTGTGACCAAGCACCACTTTGTCAATTGGACCATAGCACTAATTGCCATGTCCAGTCCCTACTTAAACACCTCCAAGGATAGTGACCCCACCACCTCCCTGGACAGGACAGCCCATTCCAATGTCTAATCTCCCTTTCTGTGAAGAAAATCTTCACAATGTCCAACTTAAACCTCCCCTGACCCAGCTTAAGGATGTAGGCCTGTGGGTGGGCATGGCACGGGGACACCCATTGCCAGCAGGATCATGGAGATGAGCCCTGCTGCAGCATTCATGTCTGGGCAGGAGCACAGGGATTTCTGGCTGCCCCCAGGGACTTGGGATTTTCCTGAGAAAAATTATATTATTTCAGTGGCAGAACCACCTACTCAGGCCTTTAGAAAAAAGCAGACAGTGGTTTTATTTCTGATTCCTGGCCTTTCGGCAACTTTTTTTTTTTTTTCTGACTCAGCTGACCAGTTTATGAAGTGAGCAAAACAGTACTTCCTTCTGAAGAAATTTGATACCCCTGATCCTCATGTTCTGAAAGTGGTAAATATTATTACATTGCCGAACTATGAGTAAGAAGCCAAAAAAATTGCCTCATTTTACCAAGGCTAGTTGCGTCTTTCATCAGAAATGCATTGAATAAGGAGAAAGAGGAAAGACATACTGTTGTCCTTCCCTTCTCCCTCTCCCAAAATTAATACATTTACGGTGCTGTTGAAATATAATTTACACCTTTTAACCTCCATCTGTGTCATTTGCAGGAATTATGACAACACTTCAGCAATCCTCTACTCCCATCCCCATGGAAACTGCCATCAAACTGCCAAAAATGGGACAGAATGCTTTAAACTAACCACTTTTCAATGGAGGAAGGCTTTTTTTTTTTTCCTACAGTCGTTTCCATGGGATCAGAAGCCATTTCTGGTTGCCCAATTGTTTAAAATCTTGTCAAGTGCACAGGCAAGTGCTCAGATTTTTTTTATGTGACTTTTTGTTTTGAATCAGGCTTCTAAATCAGAATTTGTGAGTCGGATTCTTCTCCTATCCCACCAGTTTTCAGCCATCAAAAAATTGAACTGAGTGGAGTTTGACCAGCTGGAAACAGGGAAGAAGTTCCATCATTTAATTTTGAAACAAAGTTTCCAGTGGAATGAATGAGAGGACATGTATTAGTTTTATTCCACCAGGTAGCTCAGTACCACTGCAAAAGAAAGAGTCCCTGGGCTGGTTCTGTCAGCTAGCATAGAAAAAGGCTACGTATCAGGAGGTGGGGACTGCAGCCAAAAAGATCCAATAGACTTCCTTTGAGAATTTCCATTCTTACCTGTGCCTCCTTTATATAAATTTCCTAATACTAAAAAAAAAAAATAAGTAAAAATTTGGAATATCAGATTTTCTTGAGAAGTGAGAAATAATACCAACAGGCAGCTCTCCTGGCTGCTCTGAATTCAGAGGGCATATTTTGCTATGCAGTTCCTTGAATAAGTGCTGCAAGGCAAATCAATTATTTCTAGGTTTATAGTTTAGCCCTGTGTTAGGAAATCTCCTTTAGTGTAAACATGAATTTTCATACAAATATGAACTTTCTGAGTCCAATGTCTGTATTAATGGCTATGATACTAGCCCTGCAAGGGGAACACAAAAATACCTTCTCTCTGGATCTCCTGAAACCTTTGCATTGACCATAAAGTTAGCAATTAGCTCTGGCACAGGACAGATGCCAACCACACCAGAGAGCCAAAGTAATTTGAAGCAGCTGATTTTGAAAAGAGTTTCTTCAGAACAGGTCAGCACATTCTTATTTATCCTGGTGCATTTAATTGTCAGAGCAGTAATTCAATTTAAAAAAAAACTCTAAAGATTGTTTGGCAACAAAAATCAGATCAGCTTCTCTACTGACTGTTTCATAACAAGTTTTCTAAAGATTTTGATCTTCACCAAGGCCCAAATGGCCTTGGGCCTTTTCAACAGTTGTAGAAAAGCACTGGTGAAAGGTTTTCAGGTAAAAGCAAAAGAAAGCAAAGAAAGCCAGCCTTGCTTTCCTCAAATTGATGTTAAATGATCAATTCTATTTTTCTGGAGCTAGATGACCACTGGCTTTATTGGGCTCTTTACTCTCTTTTCTCAGGCCTTTTCTGACCTTTTTTTTTTTTCAAAAACTTCATATCTTTATCCAGCCTCCTCTCAAATTCAAAATACAGTATCTCACTCCTTAAAAAACACTCCTTTTTGTTCTGAAAAGTGCACAGGAGCTGAAATAATCTTACACTCCTGACTTATAATTTAGCTTTTCTCTGGATATTGTTTGGCAAGCTTGTAAAATTCCACACGTGCTAGTTCTGACGTAGAAACTGCACAACAAAAAGCAATGCAATCATTTTGCCTGACAACTTACCTGGGAAGGAAAAGCAGCATAGTATTAAAATCCACTAGTCAGTATTAAAGTGGGGTAAATACTACAATATTTCCTTCTCAGTTATTCTACCCTATACATATTTCTGTGATTCTAGAAAAGCTGATATAGAAGTAAACTAAAATTTTAGTCCAGGATTTGGTGTCAGAGGTTTTGGTTTGTATATTTCTTTTTATTCATCTGTATCTTCCTAGCAAGAACACTGGTATTGTTTGCAGCAGTCGTTTTTCTGGGTCTCATCACTATGGGTCTTGATATTGGTTTTTATTAATGGGTAATCACTGTGTATCAGAATCTTGCTCATTTGTTCCATCTAGGAGATAATTCCTGTACTCAGATGCCATTCATTTGACTAGGAGACTCCTGCATACATCCAATACTTTGTTATTCCTGTTTGTGGGGTTTTGTTTTAGTACTTAAAAAAAAAAATTAAAAAACACTCTGGAAAAATAAATCACATGTATGTAATGATAGACCGTGTCCCCATCCTGCCCCCCCAAGATGGGTTATTTTGGGTCACAATTCATTTTCACATCAAGAAAAAACTGGATGAATAGTGAATGGGAAAGTATCATTATAATTGGAATCCTGCTGGTTTATGCAGGCCTGCACATCTGGAATAGGGTGGGAAAAGAGAAACAGAAGAGTGGGATTCTTCTCACTAGACAAAACCAGAGAGTCTGGAAAGCACATGTCGTCTGGTTTCTTAAGTTACAGCGAAAGTTAGCATTCAGAAAAGAAAATATTCAGCAACAATCCCTTCCTCCCCACAGATCTCAGTTCAGAAGTGCTCCTGCTCTCTCTTTGAAGCCATACCTCAGCCACCTCTGTTAGTTACTGTCTATGAACATGCAGAGGGCTATTCTCCTCCTCTGTGGCCCCAGTGAACACTTAACTGGGGTATCAAAGCGATTCCTCTGCAGGCAGCCTCCTAGTTACAGATTAACAGGAACTGCCCTCGTACCACAGAGCAATTTAGACAGGCAAACACGTTCATTCATGTGACTGATAAAACGTGTTTGCTTTGTGTTAAAGAATCTATAAAAGCCTTTTCCGACGCTGTATTGAAACAGTCATGAAGGTTTCATTAGTGGTAAACAACTTCAGTGCCTTATCTGGGTCACTGTGGTGTTACACACGTGGGTCTGTGCCCAGGGGCCTTTACAGCTCTTTGGAAGCTTCATCTTGAACTCCAGCTGAGCCCCCAGGCAGGGAAAGAGCAGGGGCACGGCCTCTCTGGAACTGTGAAATTACACTCAGCCTCACAGATGAGAGGGGTGGCACGTCCACCCCAAGAATGCACGTCTGCATTCACTCCACAGAGGTGCCAAAGGGCTCCAGAGAGCTCCCAAGCATGCAGCCAAGTCACTTCTACACCAAAGTCCAGGAGAGGGACAATGCATGCTGTTGGCTACATATATGCTACAGGAAGAAGCCATAAGATTACATTAATCTGTTTTAAAAGACAGTGACAGTGTGGTGAAGTACTGTGAGGAAGTATCACATAACCTAAGCACTATTCTTTTTATTACCATTATTTTGTCATCTCCATCTTATTTAGCTCTCCATGTATACTTTCCAATCCATCATACAGCATAATTACATTCAACGAATGAGCTCTCAAGTTACATTACAAAAAGAAACTCATTCTTAGAAGTTTCTCAACTGAATCGTAAGCAATTAAAACCATCTCTGAGTGCTTCGTTTAATTTTCTTCAATGGAAGAAGTCTCAGAAGTAGGTAGGAGTAATTTCCTTTTCAGAAGGGCCATGAATTCATATTATGGCATATGAATAATGCATTGTTCTATTTAAAACATCTGAAGAGCCAGCACGGTCTGCTGAAAGCTGGACCTACTGGCAACATAAAGCAGGGGACTAAAGTTCTGCAAATAAGTCAAACACAAGCAATGCAGTGCTGAGGGTTGCCTCATCTGTCAGACGCAGGGGGCCTATAGAAGAGGGGACCTTGTCTTGTTCCAAGCACAAAGTTGGCTGGAGACATATTAAAAAAAGTAACTTGGTAAGACTTGTCTACTTCATATAGGGCAAGTTATTTGTGTGTCTCAGCCACTTGACCATGAGCAAGATCCAGATATTTCCCACTGAAAATAGAAAACTAGTGAAAAAAATACTTCCCTCAGTGCTAGTGTCGCTGAAGCAGCATATCCATCACAGTCAGCAGAGTCAGTTTTTATAACTCACCACTAAACAATTTTATAATTAACTCTTTCAGATCTTGGACAGAGAACACATCAGGTGTATTAATTCTGCAGCTGCAATTCTGCATAGTTCTACCACCCTTAACATCACTTTGTCTTTGCTGGGCTCAGTAATCCCTACTAACAGGTTCACCTTGAATATATGGTCAAGAGACTGGGGCAACTGGTGCAGAAGAGTATTTGGAACTGCAAATGGGTTTGGGATCTTCTCCTACTTCTGGGAAACAGTGTATTTGTTTTAAAAAAATACAGCTATAACAGCCAAAACTTTGTTTCTGAATAATGTTTGCATAATCAGGACTGACACTTAGGTATTTTTCTGCTCTGGCTAATCTCAGTGCCTTCTGCAAAAAATATAAAGTGATTCTCCATGATTTCTATTGGCTGTCTGGACAAAAGGCTCTTTGTGCACTGCAGGACCAAAAGCATTACATGAAGTAAATATTTGATCTGAAGGTGTGCTACTGATAGATTTGTATGCACTATCGTTATTTTATGTTATTCATGTTGTTGGCTTGCATCCCACTTTGTGGCCCAGTAAAGTAAATGACTGCTCAGAAAGCTGCTGAGCAGGAAAGAACCTGCTACATAAACACAAATTGTAACAGATGATTGCTACTTCAGGCAATAAAAAGCTTGTTATTTTTAATAGCTGGGAGAATGTATGCTTCTTGGACTACATAATATACTGTAATGACTCGAGAGCCATTTTTAAATACTACAATACCATCTTAATTTACCTCAGATCCACCTAGCCAGGTCAATATATTAAAAAAAAAAAAATCTATCATGCTTAGATTGAGGCTCCTCTCACTTAGCCCTAACTAACCAAAAGATGAACAAACTTAGTCAATTAGATATTCCTACAAAGGGGTGAACGTCTTTGATAGACCTATTACTTTGCCTCAATTTTAGGAGACAAAGCAACGGCTTCAGATGTGTTCAACTTTTAGGCAGCGAAAATATATGAGATTAATTCATTCCTTATTGGTGTTTTTGTTTCTCTGCTAAATACCTTACTATAGTTGAAGAAAAATACCATTGAGAATGAGGAAAGGAGGCAGAAGTTGAGTCTTTATTAAAGAGGAATTTATTTTACTGTGTAGGGACAAATTAAATCTAAGTTACTTCTGCTGCCATTACTTGCCTAAATCCTCCTTTACCCAAAGCATAGCCCTATTGAAGTATCACTGGTATTAGCTAAAGGGTTAGGTAAATAAAACTGGAAGAGGTGACAGCATGATGTAACACTGCTCTTTTTTCAAATACCATATAAATATAATTCCTATCATGTTCTTCTTCCATTTAAGCACCCAAAACAAGCCAAAGATCTTAAAGTCTTATCCCCTATCTCACGACTCGAATAAATACCCAGTCCTTTACATGGTGGATAAAAACTGAGCTGTGTGCATTAGATCATTTCAAGATCAAAACAAAAATCATGCTTGAATCTCTACCATGGATTTATCTCACAGAAATCCTAATAGATGCCCTGGAAAAATATCACTATTTATTCTCTTCTTGTAGTTTTGGCAACTTTATTCCATCAATATAGCATTTATAAGAACAACTTTAAAAAATTTCTTATAAAACAAATTGGTTATTTTTTAGTATTAATCATTACAATGAGATAATGGGAACTTCCAGATGCTAGACCAATCCATGTCTGGAAAATAATGTGCCACATGTGGCCCATAACTAACCCATACTCTATAAGATGTGCCCCAATGACTTAGCAGAAACTTCTTTGAATAAGAAGAAAAGACATTACATTTAATTTAAGGTGACAAATTAGTAATACTGAGATAGAACCAAAGACTGGACCCATCAATATTGTCCTCTATATTGATATTTCACTTAGCAATCAGGGGATTTTTTAATTCTATTTGGGGATGTTTTCTGGAGAGAAAGGAGGAAGAGGAAAAAAAGCAGAGAAGGGGTAGGAGGTTTTTAATTATACTATGAGTTCTGTAATGGAGAACTTTGAGCTAAGATGTCATCTGTTTTTTAAATCATAAGCATAATTAACAAAATAGTTATAACAGGATAGAATTCTTTAATCAATGTTGTAAGAGTTTCTATGAAATATGTGAATCTACTAAAATAAAATGTTTTGGCTTCCTTAAGAAATTACATGACACAGTTCTCTAGCGTAAGGTGCCAGGGGATCAGAGAATACCTCAGGTTGGAAGGAAGCTCTGGATGTCTCTAGATCAACCTTCTGCTCGTGGTAGGCTCAGCCACGTGGTCAGACCACGAACACTCAGGGCTGGGACCAAACGGGTTTTAGAAACCTCCAAGGACAGAGACCACACAGCCCCTCTGGGCACCTTCTTCACTGCCTCACTGCCCTCATGGAAAACAGGTTCCTTCCTGTGCACGGTTTGCTTCTCTCTTGTTTCAGTAAATACCTGCTGGCTCTCACCTTCCCACCACGCCCTGCTGTCCATAGTGGCAGCACCTTCTCAGGCACTGTGGGGCTGCTGTTGGTCTGCCCTTGAAGCTGCCACCACCCCAGGGTGAATACCCATTATTTATCTGCAGCAAGTCCACGATAAGTAACACAAATCATCATAAATCCTCCTGCACTTGGGCAAACTTCAGCTGACATCACCCCTAGGAGTGTCAATCAAAGAAAATGCTGACAAGTGACACGGAAGCTCCAATCTGTCCGCTTCCATCAGCTGGATTTCATGAATCAAAAATTTACTCCAATTCCTCATTTCACTTTCTCTCATTGTAGCCTCCAGCAGCACCTCAGGCATGCCACGAGAACCAATGAACTTTTTGTGCTGTATTAAAACACGCTACAACTCTGAGGCATTAATATGACTATGAGGGTAGTGAGTTAATTGAACAACACGAACTGTTGACTGCATTACAGCTTCCCAATGCCAAGAAAATGCACCTGATGAGGGAAAAGGTAACACACAAAGTCTGCTACAGATCAGGCAGGTACCTTGCCCACATAAAAATTGTCTTTTACTGTGAGTGTAGTCTTACGTGCAATTTCATAACTTTCTACCCACCTCTAGAGAGGCTTCAAAGGTCTAAAAACTCAATGATTGTTGGGAGGATACAAAGAATATAATGATGAGCTTTCTAATGAGTACATTCTTTTTCTAGCCCATTGTACAATATCCTAGTTTATATTATAATGGAAATGTCTCTGTGTGCGCATTTTGGCTTACTCCACCATGAGACCAGCCAGCCACCCCTAGGTAATCATCTCCCTGCTAAACCAGACACAGATGGCTTCTGCACGAAGGCAGGTGAGGAACTTTCTTGCATCCCATTCCACCACCTGGCTCAGAAATGTGGTAACAAGCAGCCAGGGATACAGTCACATCTGATATTGCCACAGCCGCTTTTTCTACCATGAATATTTATGACTGAAGTGTAACCAAAACATGGATACACTTATGCATATGAGAAGGAGAGAGCAACATTGAAACAAAAGTAGCTCACATCCTGCCTTTAAGACACTGGTCTGAAATTTCAGTTTAACAACATATTTCAAATTTTTTAGCATGATCCTATATGAACCATTCAGTCTCTCTTACCTGCAAAAATACATTTAAAAATACCTCTTTTGGTGCTTACTATTTGTTTACTGTTGTTGTTTAATACTGTCAACCTTTTGGGGAAAATACATCACTTCCTCCTTGCAAGAGCTACACAGTATGGAAGAGTAAATCTGGTTCAAGTAGATGTTCATTTGGAAGGGCCTTAGATACTAAACTTGAGCAGGACAAGTGCATAGCATTCAGCAGAAACCAACTGCCTGAGACTCCTTCATGGTGTTTGGGCAGGGATTTAGGTCTACTCCAAGCACCAGAGCTCAGAGCAGTCTCCCCAGCAGCCAGCTTTGCACCCGTGAGCTGCATTCAGTTTGATAGGTCCTCCAAGCAATAATGTTAAATGAGGTCAAAGCACAACTTACACCTGAAGCAATATGGAAACCTGAAGATGCATGTGGAAACACAGGATACAAATAGTGAGGAAACGGCAAAAATTATCTAGTAAGATTAACTCTGCATTTATAGCCTGTCAGCATTCCACTGGTCACCTAACAAGGAAAAACAATTTAGGAATGCTGTTGGCGTTCACAAAGCCATTTGTAGTTCTGGAGACCGTTTTTATTGGATCTAAAAAAATAAAGTTACTCTGCAGCAATGCGTCCAGAGAACATAATGAACAAATAGGGTGGCAGGAGTGAGAGGTTTTGGTGAAATACAACATTTAAAACTCCTTTGATAGTCTGAGCACTCATAAGGAAAACAGAACTTAGCCAAGAAAGCAATTAAAGTTTCAAGCCAAATCCTCTGTGGGCATAAATCAGTTGCACTATTTTATACAAGGTGAAGAGCTGGTTCTGAAATGAATTCACCCTGCTGCTGTGTTATCAAAGAGCTTCTATTCACCCCTCTTGCTCAGCAGTGCTTGAAAGGAAGCATCCCATGAAGTATATGCCAGAATCCACACGATATATCTCACTGCATTTCCTCATCCTATCCCCTCTGCTGATGACCTCTGGACCCTTTCTTTCAAATCGTCTGTGTTCTGATACCCCCACTGCACAAACATGGTTACCTATTTCCTACAGAAATAAACTTTGTTCAGTAACCATGGACATAGCTTATCCAGCCAGGAAAACACAAAAAACAACTGTCCATTGTGAAAAAAAATGAAAACGCTCCTGTTCCCATTCAGTGACCCCATCCCCACTGACACCAGAGCGGCAATTTTTCTTATCTGAGGAAACATGACCACATGGGAGAAGATTACACGCTGGAATATTGCAGTCACATTGAGCAATACCTTTCTTTTTCCTCTTCTGTAATCACAGTACTGAAGGATAGATCTGACAGGATTTTATTGACACAGACTTTTTATAGATCCAGTTAAAAGGTCCCCAGACGCTCATTCAGCTTCCTGAACATATAGTACAAAAGCACTGCAGAATCATTGTTAATGAAAATACATTTTACTGTGAATAAGCAGGGGAGGAGGGAGGGGAATTCCAAAAGACCTTAGCAGACACCACTTCAGTGCAGCACATTACCTGTGTTAGTTTGCCACAACCAAATAGGAATACTTTCTCTTATCATTAAGGGAATTGTAAGACATGGCCTCAGTCCTTAGCCCGCACCTATCTGATTGAACTTTGGCATATATCTCCTTCACCTCATTTCCCTATCTCAGCAATAAAGACTGGTTCCTTCACTTCATCTATCTTGTCAAATTAGACATGTACATGAACCCTTTCACCCTACATAGTGTGGTTGGAATAATGTAAGTGAGCCCTAAAAGCCACAAAGAGATCCCTGCAGTGAAACAGAGAAGCCACTAAGATTACAGAAGTAACACACTACATCACATAACAGCCTGATCTCAATTGAGCTTTCAGAAATACACAAATTAATTATAACTTTAATTTTCTATACTTTGAGATCCTTAGCTGAAGAATTCAGCCAACTATCACAGTAATAGTATCAACACTAGTTAAAAACCTGGAAAATAACTGCTTCCTTAGCCTCCTGGCTTCACACATTTATCCACTTTTGAACCTGATTTTTTCTATGCTTTAAGGTAAAAACAAAACACAACATCAGTGTGCATCTTGCTCAAATGGGAGCAAATTCCCAACAGCTTTTGTGCTATGGAACAGTGGGAAACAAATATACACACACACACTTTTCCCATTGTAATGAAGCTCTAAGCATGCTTGTTTTTCAATAGAGCAACAGCGAAAACAGCTGAAGTTTGAAATGTGACACTCAGCACACACATTGTCCTTAATAAGAAGTACATGGTGTGCTGTGTTTGAGGAAGACAGGGGTATTGGTTTTTTTCTCAGGACTAATTGACTGAAAAAAAAAATCCCTTCCAATTTTAACAGAGCCTAATAAAGCTGTGCCTTTCTGACATCACAACACTTACCTTTGCCCAGATAGACAAGCTTATGGGCTGCTGAAAAGATTTGTGTGAGGGAAATGTTCATACAGAGATAACATCATACTGTCTGATTCATAAAGTGATAGAAACCGGAGTAAAATTACCTAAACGTGGTCACTGATCCATAACAGACCAAAGGTTGCCTCTGGCAGCTCAGACTTAACTCAGTCTAGATCGTAGATGAAGTCAAAACACCCATTTCTTCTGGAAAAACTTGGGATCGTCTGTGAACGTCACTATGCCCTGAATTGCCTTTGCACCAAGTGGGAGGCCTTCCTTCCCCTTCTCCAGTCATGAAAGACTTGGAAATTATGTTTCTGGATGTCCCACTTTCTCTGTAAGTAAGCTTAAGACCCCTTTCCTACCCTTACATGTTGAGAAAAAAATACTGGTTTTGACTGGATACTGCTGCCACCACCTTCATCTACTTTCAGAGTGCAATTCTCCTCAAAGACAGATAACTACTTCCACAGTACTCTTCTAGTTTTAACCCATTTATGGCCATATTTATTCCTTCATCTCCATGGCCACTAAAAGGTCACATCTGTAGTGTACTAAGTCTGATCTGTCTCAGCATGAGAGTGGTCCCTGAGCAACCTCTTTATCCTTTGGATCAAGGATTTGAAAGGGAAAAGGATGGCTATAATGACTATTTACATACAGTATATGCCATGGGGACCACCAGGATCCTGAGCCATTATAGATCAAACCACAGGCACTGAAGATTACATGCAAGACAGCAAGTCAGAACAATGTCATGACTTAAAGGATTTGGAACTTGGTCACATGTAATCCAGGAACATGATCATTTAAATCTCTCAATTTATGGACATCTGAAGGAATCAGGCTGGCAGGGAGGATCACTGGTCCAAATATCTAGGACCTATTATCTCTAGAGAGATCAAGTGCAACTCAAACACAAAGGTACTGGAGCATTCATTATAATCTAGATGTGTCAGAGTAATCTGTCCAGGCAGAAACAAGAAAGGGGACATATTTACAGGATTGTGACCATGCACTCTTATTTTATGTTGTCTTTTAGTCATGGAAGCTACTCATTTATGGAGTGCTCCATAAATAGTTGTAACTTCCCCCCGCCACACCCTGCAACCACTCTAACAACACTTTGCACACTCCCTGTTTCACCTGCACCATGCAGCACCACAGTGAAACCTCAGCAGTGCATGGTCCTTCACTCACAGGTCTTAGCTGGTTAACTTTTCAGTTTAGCAGATTTAAAACATTGCTAATGCTCATAGTTTAGCGTTGCAGCAAGCCAAACCCAGGTTCTAACCAGAAAAACAGACACCTCATGCGTGCTGCTCTAGCTTTCCAGCTCAAATAATTGTCTTGTGTCTGCCAACACAGGACACATGAGTAAGACATTGGCACTGAAGTGAAAACTGCAAGATCAGTTATCAGGGTTTTCAAGCTTTTCTTAGCAACAGAAAAGGCAGCCATCATTTTCTGTCTGTGCAGGATTTCAGCAGAAAAAGCCTCTTTCATTTCATGAAGAAGAGAGAGTTTTTCAGTCCTACACAAGAGGTCACATACAGAATTCTAGCTGTGCTGCCTGGATATAATAAAATATAGAAATGCCCACTGCCTTTGTCTTTCATTTCTTCATTTCCCATCTTCTAGTCACTTAAGACTTTAGCTAATTACACTTTCTGCTACCTTTTGATTAACTTTGAAACTGATTCTAAGGTTATGTCCAACACCATTACGTGGTCTATACCAAAATCATAGCATCTCCTTGCAACCCTCAGTCTAAAGTGTCTGACACTGCTTGTGATTCTGGGATAACAGTCTAAATCCTGATCTTTATGCTGAAGCTTTCCAAATTAAGAGAAAAATATTTTTCTCACCTGCAAGTCTTCCTAAGCTCTAAAGATACTTGTGACGACTGCATGTTAGAAAAGGATCAGGACTTGAATCTCAGATGTGCTAGGACAACTGTATTCTTCATATCTGCTGAAACATGTCATTATAAGGCATCCACTGTGGCACAGCCTTTAGTCAGAATACAGGTTTAAAGGCAAGATGTGATGCCAGGGATGTTGGCAGGAGGTGTCACAAAGCTGTGCCAGAGAAGACAGAAAAAGCTGCTTAGTGAAATTACAGAGGTGATCTTCCATATCCACCATTCTCAGACTATAGCCAATACCAGGTTGGTGGCAACACATGGCAAAAATCCTGGGGATAAAAAACTGTAGCAATTACCAGCAAAATGCACACTCCACCATGACACATGTGTCATTTGCATCTTTCAGCATCCTCAGTTCCAGCTTTGAAACAGAGAAGCAAAGCTAAATTTTCTTTATACTTTTCCTATTCTTCCTCACCTGACATGATTAAAAATTCAGAGTATAATAGATCCATACCTGTGTTGTTATGCACCATTGCAGGAAGATTACTTTTCTAGATAAACACATAAGTGTTATGGAAATGCTAAGAACTGTCCTATAATTCTCAGGTCTGCTCCTGTTGGTGATGGTCAGGACCACTGTAACAGACAGAAAGCAGGAAAGTCTCAATTCTAATGTGCTGCACAATCTGAAGAAGACTTTAGTCTGTTCACTTTATGGTTTACCTCCTTTGATGACCTTGGACACAAAAAATTGGGCTGCAGAGGCAATCGCTCACACGAATTAACCCCAAACTCACAAAGCAAAAGAACACTTCTTCCACCAGGCACTGCTGAAGCACAGATACAGATATGTCTTGTAACCAAGCTCTTGCTGCAGTACCAGGCCTCTTCAGCTTCAGAGCTAGACCCACAGAACCACCCGAGCTCTTGCAAATCAATATGGCATCGAGTCTTTTGTTTAAAATATACATGCTCCTTCTCTGATGAAAGAGAGCATTTTGGTAAGGTTATATTGGTAATTCTAAATTACGAGTTCTTAGAAAGAGATATTAAAGACTATTTAAACTCTGGTGCTTCTTCTTGAATTTAGTAGGGGATGAGGTTGCTCACCACTTTGCAGATTTCCCCTTATTGTACAGAAACAAAAGTGTGCTCACTAAATGGTTGTAAAACTTCATTGTGCTTTACAGAGTTTTAGAATAGTTTTCGCAGAGGGGGATTGAGGGGAAGAATGTTAGGTTTTGGCTGGAAAATCATATTTCAGAACAATGCTAATCAAACTACTAATGACTATCCCATGAATAAGCATGGCCAGCATTGTTCTTTGCAAATATGTACCAGCATTGTTCAGAGACACTAAATGAGGATTCTTTTGGCTTCAATTGACAGTGCAACATGTCATCATAATATCGTTCTGAGGAAGAAGGCCTAATGCTTTGGATATTTACCTGAACATTATTGGTACCTCCTCACTGGAAATTAAGATATTGGCAATGCCACTTTTTGACAGCCTTTCTTCCTTCAAAGCAAATATAGTGGACTGCAAGAACAACTGTTCAGTTCCAGCAAAATGAGCAACAAGTCAGCTCTAAGTATAATAACTATAAGCTCTAATCATAATAACATAATAAGACATTTCTAAACATCCAAAAGATTGTGTTTCATGAATAAGCTGTCTTAAATGCTATTTAAACAAACTTATCCACCACTAATACTGATGTTGACATTGCCCTGGATTTATAATGCATTTTCAAAGGTCATTAATATTGTCATCATCAAATATTCAACATTTCTTCTCTGAAAGGAGAGGGGTTTTGTTTTCTTATATTTGATCTGATAGTGTCAAAGAGAAACATTTCAAATTTTTTTTCTGCAAACACTTTTGACTCAGTTCTAATTCAAGACAAAAATAAGCTACATATACTCTGAAACCTCAAACATCCCAGCAGGCCAGAGCTCAGTTTTCTAAGCAATCTGTATCTTCTGTAAAGACGAACCATTTTGAGTCTTCCTAGGAAGTTTTCTCAATGCAAGCTAGCTTGTGCTACCAGGACACTTGGTGTTATGGAAAAAGTATACCATATACAAAACACTCAGGCAATATTCCCTGTGTGCCTTTGTCTTCCCTTCAAGATATGACAAACGCTCCTGCTCTCCATCATACTGATGTTCCTTCAGCCCACCATTATCACAGCTGAGCACCGAAGCAGTTGCTGAGTTTCCTTTATTTACTCCATGTACAAAGGAAGGAAAGATTATTTCTGCCACAGAGAGCCCATCTTAATGTCCCTAATGAACATCATCTAAGATACCTGGAAGGAGCCCAGGAATGCTGGAGACAAAAGTGCAGAAGTCCTGGAGTAGGTTGTTGTTGTGACAGGTCTAAGTACAAATGGTGGTATCAGCCTCCTGTTACCTCATATCAGACTGATCCTGAATTCAGACCTCTTTCCATCTGGAGTCCTCTGACAGGTCACAAGGTAGCAAGGTGAACATTTTCATTTTAAGATAGAAATTCTACAAACCAAACTACTAATGGGAGCTGTCACGGAGTCAGATCATTCCAGACTGATAACCCGGCATAACTGTTCTCAGTACTGTGGGTGGTGGCACTCACATCTACCTCTATTCAGATCTCTACCTTGTTCACAACAAATAATCTTACTACAATTTGAGAGATGGCAATAACAGAACAAGACTGGATGAATTTACTTAAAAATTATTCTAAAATGTATTAAAGATGAGATGCATACAAAGATTATTAAATCTGAATAGGATATCCTAAAAAGATTCCAGTAACTGATGAAAAAATTAGTGTTCAAAGGAAAACAGGTTTACATTTTGAAAATGTTTTCCCATGTGTTTTCAGGTTGTTTTAAAATCAAATAGAAAAAAAAATTAATCTAAACTTTGAATAGTTTAAGCCAAAAAACATTGTGGACATCCAAGATTCATGGACATCACCACGTGAAGATTGGATTAATTTTCTGGTGTTATCCTTGGAACTAGGATGAAGCAGAAAATTAAATGCTCAACTGCATTGCTTAAGAAGAGAAAGGTCTGTGGGACTTACAGTCTAATGCATCAGACGTTCAATAAAGAGTTGTAACTGAAATGCCCACTTGACCACAGACTTTTGGCTCACTCAACAGCTACTGGAAAAGGTATTACAGGACTTGCAGACTCTTGCAAAAATTCTACTTCAGAAGGCAAATACCTCAGCCTGGCACAAGTTTAGAAAAATAACTAGGCCAGTACAAAAGGATGTTTACTGTATTATATTTCCCTTTTAAATGTGAGCCTTGTTTCTTTTATTAAAATAACATTATGTATGTGCTTTATCTAGGTTAAGTTATCATTTCATCAACAAACAAGTGCTGTACAGCCCATCCGCCCAACTTTGGAAATAGCCCAAATAAAAAGAAAATAACAGCAATAAAGAAACACATCAGCTTTATTATTTGATTTTTCTGAAGTAAATCTTTTGTGCGACTCACATGCTTTGTCCATGACACCCATTTAACAGCTGGGGTGTCTACAGGAATCACTGAATCTGTCTTACACTTGCCTTTATCAACTTGGCTGTCTCACAGACAACCCAGGAGTTGACACACCAAGTGTATCATGAGGGTCTAATAATAAGCATATTTATGTCTGAAGCTGCTATTCTGGCTTTCAGCACAGCAGGTAAGTCGAGTTTTGATTGTCCATAGGACAGAAATATATCTGTTATGTGGTATGAGAAGCTGTTGTTCACAAAGAGGTACTCAGCCTTCGATATCACTAAGCTTTCTTTCTTGAGAAAGGTGACACAAGGCCAGAGAACAGGAGAGTACAGGGCCACTTCTCCTAGAGCAAAAAGATAGTGCAAAACCTGGAGTTCTAATCTCACATGCATAAATTGGTGTCTAAAGAGTAGTGTGTACATCCCACAGTTTTCTGCACCAACTGGAATTTTTTTATTCAGAAGGTTCTTGCTTAGTGACACGAATACAGCCCTCCATGGCATTAACTGGGGAGGATGATGTTTACGTCAGAGGATGTCCACTACACCAGCTGACCTGCGGCGTGAGAGAGACACTGACCGCAGGGTCAAGCCTTGTGTTCAAATCAGTTCGCCACAGGAAATCTTGTGCAAAATAGCCAAGGGTATAGCACATTAAAAATACATTCTGAGAAGAAAAAAATGTCATGTTTTATATTGCAGCTACCAAAGCCGCCTATTTCTCCTTTGCCATGTGCAAGCCATTGTTAGAAGAGCCTCTTTGTTCAGGCCAAGAAGGCATAAGGAAAGGGAGGTGCCTGGTTCCTCAACATGAGATCCCATTAATATTACTGATAGACTATTCTTTAAAGAGATCCATCTGTTTCTTATTTGGCATATTCAGAATAGTAGCTTGTTACATTTTTACAAGAATCTGTGTGATCCAAGGAAAGCAAAACCTCATGTAATGAAAGAAAAAGAGAGAATACTTATTAAACAATCCCATCAATGCTGTGCAATTTAAACATCCATCTCCAAAATGGCTTCAGTCTGTTCCATTCACAGCTGTCAAATTTCTTTGCTACAGGGGGAAGGGGACAGAAGGCTACTTATTTCCCTTTAGTTTTGCAAAATACGCATAGGAGTAACATCTCCTAAGTACATAATAAATCTTCTCTTCTTGTCAGTCACTATGAAATGCTGCTCTTCATAACTGCATTATGAAGTTATGCATTACAAAAAGGTTTCTTCACTCAAACTCCCAAGCTGCCCTGCAAGAATTTAAGCTGAAGGTAGGATCTGAGGTAGGAAGAAGTCATGTTAGGACCAGTCTGTGATAGTAGGTATCTTTGTTGGGGTAACAACAGAGCTGAGTGGGGAGGTCTAGAAGGTGTGCTGCCAAAGGTGGGGGAAAAAAGTGTCCCAGCATAAAGACTAGGTCAAGAGTCAAGTATGTGATTTCCTAATAACAGAAAGAGTTTGTATTCAGCTTGTACTATATATCTGTAAGATTGTTCAAATATCTGAAACAGTCAAGAGCATAATTTCTTAGTGAATGTAGACAATATAAAGTTATTTGGAATCAAACTCTTCTGCTAATAAAGAATTAAGCCTAACTATTCATAGCATTTATCAGCACTGCCCCTTCTTCTGGCTGGTGCTTGAATCAACATTGCAAAATGTTATATGCCTTCCAGACTTATAAAGTCATTTAATTGTATTCTAAAATACAACTAAATGATCTTTAAGGTCTCTTCCAACTCAAGCCATTCTATGATTACAGGGTCCTATTCCGATTTCTGGGATGCATGTTATCTATTGACAACAATCATGCATAACTATTTATACAACAGTTAATATACTGCTTGAGCAAGGCAATGACAGGATGAGGTTGCAACAGGCAAACCTAATTCTGAACCAGCAGTGAGAATTCAGTTGAGTTTTTGAACAGTGAGACCTACATATGATCAGAATAAAAGTTTGGTACTAAGACTAGGTTCATGATGGGTTATTTGATGTTCAGAGACAATATTATTTTCAACAAGGTTTCTATGACTTCTATCACTTATTTTATGTAGCTGCAGATTCAGGACACACCAGGAGTCAGCTGTAATCAGGCCAAGTAGATAATGCAGTTAAATGCCATTACCATTAACCTCCAAATAATTGCCTTTTTAAAATTGCCATGCAACTGTGTACAAGAAACATTCTTCTTTTTATAGAGAAGTACTTAGTCCATAGACATGAAGAGAGAGAGTAAAGCTGGTGTCAGATAATAGCTGCTGAAGTTTTCATGAGTCTGCAGGTACAAAATCACATATCAGCAAAATCAAATGATTGTCAGGATTCAGAAACAAGAATTGCCATTGAACCAAATTTTAGTGGTAGAACCACAAGCTGATGTGCTTCCTTTTCAGTTTCAGAATGAAAGTGCAGTTAGTCACTTTCATGGTGCAGGCGGAGCAGGAAAACAAAATTTCCTGCGCCTTCAAACGCAAGCTGCTTGTGCCTGACAGAAAGAGGAGCACAGCCCTGCCTCCTGTGAAAAATCCAAGAGCAAAGGGCAGCAAGCACCACACACCCCTGTTGGTCCCTACTCCATTGCCAAAATCTCTCCATTGATCTTCTACAATGCACTGGTGCTCAGTCAGCCCAAAAATAACACTGGTGTTATGCTTCAAATTTGGGATTTGAAACAATGCAAAATGAATTGGTTAGCAAAAGAGTGCTACTGATTAGCACAGACAGCAAGGGATGAAACGCAGAATGGTCTGTGACAATGGAGGCTAGTACAGGAGCAGGGCGTTTAATCTTGGTAAAATATTAGGCTAATGGGATATTCCACTAGCCGCTCTTTGTGCATTGCCAGTTTGCAGTATGGGTGGAAGGAGGTCTTGGCACAGAAAATAGAAAAGACCTCTGGTTTCCAAGGCTGGAAGGATCATGGAATAGATCTTTCAAAACTATTGGAAAAAGAGGCATCATGAGGCATCATTCCTCTCTGGGATTACAGAGAAGTGCTGATGGTTTGCAGAGACCATTGTCAATTCCTCCAGCTCAGAAGAGTGCTCCTCACAATAAATATATCCTCCTCAGGATATACAGACACACTTCAGTGGAGACAATGTATTTCCTTTCAGCTGTCTAGCAGTGAAGACATCTTCATCCTAGAGGCAATGTTAATCAGACTCCAAAAGGACCTCAGCCTACCTGTAATTTCAAAACGTTGCTTGAAAGAAATGAAAAAAGAAAGTAAAAAGAAACCTAAGAATGCAAATAATATCTACAAGTGTACCTTGACACCACTGGACCTTCAGAATGGGTTGTACTGGAACTTACTATGACTGAGTAATGCACCAGCAACTCCACAGAAGACAGGAATTCCTACACAATGCCTTCATCATTTTTTTGTGGGAAACTTGTGATATAGCTTATTAGCTAAATTTCATATCTGCTTTAGTAATTCTTCATCCTTTCTCATCTAAGACTGAAACAACAGAGTAGAGCTATTTTCAAGTCTGAAAAGTGATAAACCTGTACTTATATGGGTACTTTCCAATACTTGCTTTCACTGGAAGTGTGATTCATCCCTGAGAACACGAGACAGCACACCTTCCTTGAGGAGTCACAGAATAAGCTGGGTTAGAAGGGACCCACAAGGATCATCAAATCCAACGCTTAGCCCTGCATGGGACCACCCCCAAGAGTCTCAGCATGTGCTTGAGAGTATTGCCCAAATGCTTCTTGAATTCTGTCAGGCTTGGTGCTGTGACCATTCCCTGGGGAGCCTGTTAAAGAAATTAATTTCTAGCACACCTGTAACCTGCATCTAATAGTTTACAAATTGTGAACCAAAAATTGACATGAAATACCATATACGTGGAACTTAGGAACACGAACCACAGAACTATTCTAGCTCAAGTAGTTGTGGAGAAAGAAGAATCCCAATTAAGATCATCAGACCACTCTTGATGTTGTCTTATTGCACCAGTGAGTAAAGATAGTTGCCCAAAATCTACGTCTTGTTACTATGCATCAGTAAAGTAACTAAGAGAATCACAGTTTAGACTTCTGGAAAGCATTGGGAGCCTGGGTTCAGAGCTGGGAGTGAACATAGGGTTTTAATAAGAAGAGACACACAAGTGACAATTCATCAAAACTAAAATTATTCCCAGAAGAACTTCCNAAAAAAAAAAAGAAAAACCTCAGATTTTGAAATTCTAGAAATATGCCATTTCAACATTTTTAAAACAAAAAGTCATGGTTTTGCAGTTAAAAGCATCTTCTCCCGTTGAAATTTAATTTAGTTTATATTAAAAGGTTAAAAAAAGAAAAAAAGGGGTCACCATTAAAATGAAATACATTTGTTTGTTTCTTAAGTCACTCATATATTCACTGAGTCCCATGCCAGGCCTAAAATTTCAAAATCAACAGAATCCTTGTGAGACAAGGAAGCTGTGTTCTGTATATCCGCACAGCAAAGGGAATATTAGCAGTTCAAGCTCTTCCCAGTTTCCTTGCAGTGCAGCTCAAAAATTACTTTTGAGAACCCCCCTGATGAATGGAAACAAAATCTACTTCTCTCTTTTAAACGTTTGGAGACTTATTTTATATTATCTATATTATTACACTTTTTAGAAGAAAGTTACACAGCTAGTCTTTAGGGGAATAAAATGGAAGAGTTCCTTCAACCAAAACAACCCCAAATTGTTCTTAAAGATTAATGAAATCAAATCATTAAATATACACACCTATATTTTACTATGTCCATTGCATGGCAAATAGATTAGTAACTATTTTGATGACAGAACTATTATGTCAAACTAGGTTGTGGGGTTTTTTTAAAGGATAATATATTTGAAAAATTTAAGATCAATGAGAGGCCACTCCTCTTTTTCAGCATCCATCTTTTCCAATCATCTTTTCAGAAAATCACAAAACACAGTAACAAGAGAAAGTTGAACTTATTTGAATCAGTGTGGGTTATAAATTTATGAAAGTTAAGACCAGAGAAGACTGCTTGATAAAGCAATCTGAGTGCTTCTGTATGACAAACTATCAGTTTCTCCTGGGCTCTCTCACACGGCACTGCCATCTCTGTATCTGACTGACACAGTGCATTTGGCTAAAGCAAGCCTTGACGACAGCCCTCCACCACCTGAGGGACAGCTGAGACATTTATTTAGGCACAGCATACATATATAGAAGAAGATTGCCACTAAGGGAGTTTAGACACAGACACAAAGGTAACTGGCCACTGACTACAATCTAAAACCTGAAAAACTCCCTCTGGAATTATGCCTATCCATTTTGGACACAAAATCATCAACTTTCCCTGAAATAGTTGAAAAGCTATACCATGATGTTTTTTCAGATCTTCTAGGATTATCTAGGACATCCCAACTATGCAGTCCTCTCTGGGCTGCCAAACCCACTCAGCACTGAAGAACTGTTTCTTCTCATGTCCAGCTGTTCAGCCAAAGTCAAACTTTCAACTGTCCCACTGCGTTTAAGTTTCTGCAGTGCCCAATGCCCCAAAACTCTTGAAGGTTGGAGCAGATAAAAAAGCTGTTTTCAACTGGAGGACTGCTATAGGAAAAAAAAATCTTCCTTTAAACAGTGTGCTAGTTTATCCTACAAGGAGAAAAAAATGAAGGTTTAGCTTAGAAATCATCTACAATAATGAGAAATATCCTCAGATTTCCTTCATGGGATGTCTTTTATTTCACTGAGTAAGTCTAGGTTATTGATTTTATTGACTGCAGTAGATCAGGTAGGGAAGCAGCAGCCTGTGTGCTAACTTGTCTATACACTCTTTCATGAACTGAAGCACATTCTGCTCTTTGGGGAACAGGAAGGGTCTCTTTAGACCCCAAAACCAAATTTCCAATAGTGTAAAATTATGCTAGTAATATGAGTTGTTGTGATAGAAACATGTAGAAACATTACAGTCCATAATTTTTTAAATACTGTGGCATAATCAACCCCAAATCAGGAGATGGATTCAGATTTGTGCTCTGAACTGAATCTCTACTTCTAAGGAGTTCTTTCTAAGGTATTTGTGAAATTATAGACTATGGCTCTTAAAGCTAGGAAGGACCACATAGGATATTTAATGTACTTCTCTGTAGTACAACAATATAATTTCGCCCAGCTGTGTATCCATTGTTTGCTAAGGCATACCATCCCCTCTCGTTTGGTAAGCACACACTCTTCATAATTTGTTCCAGTACCTGATAACTTCATTGTTAGCAACAGAGGAGTAACACTAATCTAGGTGGCAACCAAAAAATACTGGGAATAGCACCACCTGTTTAAACAATGATATTTGATGTAATTAGCGTCCTCTTTGCCAGCTCTGTTCATTATAAAAGCAACAAGGATTTAAGATTTATTTTTTTAAGCAAACTTTTTGCATTTGTTTCTTATTCACTCATGTTTCTAGAAGCTTATAAAATTTGGAGGCAAATCCATGTTCTGGTTTCCATCTCCATAGGCCACAATGCTTTCAAACAATTACTGGTACTTTCTTCTGTAGCTTTCTGTGATTTCCACGAAGCTTTTTTCAGGATAGAATGGAAGCCGCCTTCTCACAATGAAATTATTCCCATATGGATCCATAGCTGAAAGTTCATGAGAACCACACATACACAAAAAAGGAATAAGGAACGTGAATTCTGTATGGGATGCCACAGAACACATTTCCAGATAAAATAATAGCCTGCATTTTTGCTGATCTTTTCATCTTCAAAGTATTGGACATGTATTCATCATAGGATATTAAAAATCATAAGCACTATTTTACTAAGGTTCAGCTTGACCATCACTGTCAGATTTAGGTGCTGCAGTTCCAGGGGTGATAAAAACTGTTGTGTATGACTGAAAGACTCTCTAGTGCACCCAGCTTTGACAAGTATATTGCCAGCAGCATCCTCGGAAATCTCACTCCCTGAAAGAGGGGTGGGATATGGAAAGAGTGTGTGGCACAAAGGCTGACTGCTACCATATATTAAGACCAGGTGGTCTTGATGGGTGGGCTACAACCCCCCTATCCGCCCTCCCTCTGCAAATCTGCACTTACTTTGAAGCTTTACCCTTACAACTTCTGAGTCCTTTATTAGAAGCTGAGGCTCAGCAGCACAGAGGATTAGCCTTTATTGTCTCACTCATGGCCAGGCCTATCCTAAGGTCCTTTTCTTCTGTAAGAAGTGGTTATTGACGGCAGAAGTCCTGTGGAGGATAACTCCCAGAATACATCCATACACAGCAATGGACCACGGTGCAGTGACTCCTGAGCAAACCTGACAGCTGAGATAGTCCTGGAGCCCTGCCCAGGGAAGCTGCTAAGGTCCCAGAGGAGACTCTGCTGTGTTTATATGGCCCTGCACCAAAGTAGTCAGCCCTAGCTCTAGTTCAGAGTCACCTTGGTACAGCTTTATCAGCTCAATGCCCATCTCACCATGACTACAGCAACCCATGGCCAGGAACTGCCCACTGCAGGGGATTGTTACAGCAATCAGCACTTCAGAAATGAATGCACAATAAAGACATAAAGAAAGCAAGAATGTGCTTTAAAGTTTTGTGTTTAGCATCTGTTACACTGGCTGAGAGGGAAGCCTAAGTTCGATTGATTTGATCGAGTAAGCAATTCAAGCATCTTCTCCCTAATTTTAGGTGAAAGAAAATTGTAGCAATGCAGAAGCAGATGATAAATCAAAAGCAGAAAAATAGAAATTAAAGCTCAGTTCTGGCCTTTCATCTTTATTACCCTTCTTTATGTGCATATGGTAGGTGTTCAGTTCTTTCCAAGTCTGTATGATATTCCCTTGTGCTTCAGGAGCTCTAGAGCTGTAGTTGTCTATAAAAAGGCAACCTAACAGTTTCCTGTGACTAAAAGTTGAATGTGTTATTTGTTACCAGCTGGTTCACGGATATCTTGAGTCCAAGTCTTGGCTTTAAGTGATCAAACTGACTTGAAACCACTCGCTTATGGGGTGCATGCATGTATAGAGAGAATTCTGTTGCAATATTTTATTTCTGAATTATGCTATATGACCTTTTTTTCCTAAACCAATATTAAAACCAGAATCTATAATACACCAAGTGCAAACTGCATTTTTTGGAAAGCTGATACCAAACATAACAGTAAATGAACCCTTCTGAAAGGTTAAGACTGCTTTCATATAAAACATTTTCTACCAGGAAATGGAAGTGGAATGTTGAACTAAGCATTTAACTTGAAAGAACTGTGCACAGACTCCAATGGTTGCATTATACTTTAAAATAAAAAAAGCAAAAGTTTTTTATGAGCATACATAGTTCTAGCTTCATAAAAAGGGTATTATGGTGACAAGGCAAAATGAATCCCAGTATTTTGGATGCTTCTTTAAACTTTCTAAAAGCTCCCTCCCTGTTCATTAACTACTCCAGGGTGAGCTTTTGCAATATGGTTAAATTCATGTAACAGTTCTGCTCTCTTCACTTCCCCTGCATCCTTTCTTCCCTGACATGCAGGCCCATTCCTTCCCTTCCACTTTCTGATTTTCATGTGGCTCCTCAATAAATGTAATTGGATTACTAAACCAACAGAAAGTTACTCATGGTTTCATTTTGCTGAATTGGTTTCCTACCGGCTGGCAAGGTGAACCAGCTCTAGGGGTTATACAAAAATTAGAGCTGGTGCACAAGCAATGGTTGAGAACAGCACTCAAGATTCTCTTGGGAGGCCTCAAACCCTTAAAGCACCTATTCTAAATAATGTGATTGCCTCTTAAAAACACACTTCCTGTTCGAGATGGTGGACCTCTTGCAGTAGATTCCACATAAAAACAATGAATGAAAATAATCATACCAGATTTACAGAGATAACAAAGATTAATGGCAAACAATCACCATGGGGTGGTTGCCCATTCTCAGGAGCAAACATTCCTGCATGAGGGCACTGACCTCATGACACATCTTTATAGAAAGCCATCAAAAGCCATACTGTTTCTTGGGTACAACCTTCTGCTTTGGGGGGCAAATTAAAAAAAGCCAACTATATACAGTTTCCTTGAACCTTGATTTTGATGCTGTGATCATTCAGGAAGGGAAGAAGCCATCCAGATGAACCTGACACATTGAGCCACTGCTGATTTGCCAGATTCCAGTGTCCTCCAGTGTGACACAGCGTTGTTATTCAGTGTTCTGTATTTAAAATCAGAAGTAATTTAATCTGGCTCTCTGCCATACCACTTGCTGACATGTTGACACCATGTAAATAATGCACAGCTCTGTGACCACACTACTTTCATGCCTCATGCTGGGAAAAACAGACAACGCCTGCTATTATTATTAGCCACATCTTAAATACCTTGGAAATTTGAAAAATTAACATCAAAATTATTTCAAACATTTGTAGTCACCAGCCCCAAACTTCTTCATTACAACTCAAAAGGAACCTGTGTATCCACTGTGATTGAAACCAGAAATCGTTGATTTACATCTCACACCCTTTAAAAGTCACCCTTCTAGGATTACTGATAAATAACTGAGTTTGTTAACTGGCACAAGAACACTGGCAAGACTTTTCTCTGTTGACTGAAAAGGCCACCATTTTAGGAGCAACTTCAAAATGCAACAAAAACCCAGTTCTAGACTGCAAAATTTGAAATAATTGATATCAGACATTGCTCCCTGCTAACAGTACCCAGTCTACTTCTACTCTTCAATCATTTCAAAAGGTAAACCTACCAATGCCACTACGGCATGCTCATCAAACCAAAGTGAAATTGTGGTTCTCACTGGGGAACACTGTAAAGCAAAAATAGCACATTTACTATGCTACCTACTTCTTACATGAGAGTTTTTTATCATCTAAATATCGTGCAACCTCAGTCATATTGAGCCAGACAGCAATATATGCTGCTTTTCACAGGACATTTAACAGGACTGGAAGTTAACCTCTATATCACTAGTACCCAGCTATTGTTTCAGACACTCACTCCTTCAATCCTCTGGCTACCGAGCAGAGACAGGAGCTGATTATATTTTTACCTTTTTGAGGTTTACAATAACATAAAAATTGCTCTGCTTCCTTTCCCTGGGTCTATGTTTTCAGAGCAGGACTGTGATGTGCTTTCTTCCCGTGAAGACACACAGGAGTAACTATTAAGTCAGGAGAAACAACAGAATACTACAATGAAAAACAGGAAGCAAGTCTTTATAGGAGATGGTGTGGTTGTGTTATTGTGAAGAACTCACCTCAGCCCTCACTCTGTGGCCATCACTAGTGAAATGCACCTATACAGATAGGTAGGCCTACCAACCACCAGCTGCCTATAGATAGGCATTTGCCTACCGACTTTAGATTCCCAAAGCCTAAAATAAAGGAATATCTGGCTCAAAACCATTGAACTTTGCAACTGGACCATAATTTCTCAGGGAAAAACAGATGTGTGCATCAAAATGCCTTGCCCAAATAAATTCCTTTAGAAACTTTGGAACATAGCAAACATAAAAAAGAAAGGGAGGGGTTCTTTTCTTTTTCCGCTCCTATGAGACCGTCAGAGCACACAGAAATTTGGTTTATTTCTGTTCAAGGATGAATACATTGGACAACATTTTGTACTTGTCTACATTGTTCAAAAAGATCAGAATTTTGAAAGTCCTAAACTAAGACCAATTCTTTCTGTTTTCTCCATTAAGAAGACCAGGAATCTTGTGGTCTCTTTTCAAAGGAATGTCTTTGTCCAGAGTCTTGCTTCAGAGATTTATTTTCACTATGTTATTTAGAACAGAAAGGAACAGTGGAATGACTTCCTAATTTCTTTAGCAAATCTGTTCTTAATCTACTTTATTCCAAGCATTTTATAGACAGTTTCTTACATGGTGTTCTACTCTGAGGTTCTGTAATTACACACACAGTGGTCAAACTTTCTCTTGACCTGAAAAGACTGGCAGTAATTACAGTAAATTAAAAGGAAAAGTTTGGGGGAAAAAAGGTTGGACGAGAAGACAACTTAGTGCTTAAGATGTGATTTCTGCTCTAACAGCTACTCTGGGTAATGGAGTTGCCCCTCACAGAGTAGTGACAAAGCCTGTCTTGTGGAAGTTCTCTACAGTTTTTGTTTTGCCTGGGGTTTGGATTTCACAAGGCTAACTAGATTGCCCTTGTCTAGGAAACCCTGGGGGTGAAGCCAGATGGTGTCTGTGTGCAAACTGCGAAGATTGAAAATGGGGAAAGGATGGTGGCTGAAAACCAGGAAATAAAAACCACTGAACTAGATGAGTGGGTAAAGTACAACAAGTTAACAAGAAGTTATGAAGTGGCATGACAAGGGTAATGAAGCGTGCTTTTCACAGACAAAAATGTGAGTATTTGAGGGGAATGTCAAATGTATTTGGGCCTTTTTTCTAACGTCCATTCAAAGCTTCCTTCAGCAAGATTTTCTCAGTTCCTTCTCAATGAAGTCTTTTAAGAATTCTGTTAGCTACAGAAAATTTCTCTAAGTTCTTGTTGCTAGATATAGACCTCTATATGCAAGAATAAATTATTCCAAACAAGTTCAGTACTAGACAAGTAGCAAGTAAAAATAGCACAACTTGCACATTCTTACTAAGAGCTAGCTCAGCAGTCAGCAGCACTGCCTGAACAGTCAACTATAAAAGCTCTTGTTTTGTGACATCCTGATTTGACTATTTCCTCTACCAAAATGTCCTATTTCAGTGACTTAAAATGTACAGGTCAGTTTCATATTTTGTTCAGCTAAAAGTGCACGCACACTGAAAGAGTAGATTCTGGGTTAATATGAGATACTAAGAATAGCAATGAGTCTCTTCAGAGGAAATGCTGCACTCTTCCTGTCATCATGGTTTCTCAATGGTGGAGGGGGAAGGAACAAGGAAAATAGAGAATCTGACACATTTAAAGGCAGGTTTTCTGACGGCGAAATAGAATTTTATCTGATGTCCGTGTTTACAAAGCGGAGCACATGTGGTTTCACAGGAACATTCAGAAGGGAAGCGAGAGGAGACGATGGGCACACGCGTGACCTGCTTCCCACGTGGGTTGGGAAGGCTGTGCTGGGCGCCAGGCAGGGCTGGTGGGGCAGCAGCAGCAGCAGGAGCTGTGCTCACAGCTGGGGACACCATCGCAGGTGCGGCAAGAGGCTGGCTGGAAGGACACAAAATGCACACGAGTACCTGAGGCCGATCAGAGCCCAGTTCCTTTCCTCGCTTCTAAGTTGGGTTATCTGTAGAGAAGTTTCAAGTGACGCCCAAAAATAGCAATCTTTTAGTAAACATTAATGATTGTTGTCCTATCCATACAGCATTTTGAAAGTTTTCTGTGATAAGCAGTGCTAGATTTGTTTTAATTTTCAACTGTCAACATTTTAGTTCACTTCTAAAAAACATGCTAAATTCCACACACGTGAATCTGTGCTTGATTGTTTACAGTTCCAGTGTTATACCCTTACTTATCTGTTCTCTTTGGCTAATGTGGCTTGATGATTTCACTCTGTGATTTCCCTTTTTAATTGTATGCATCAGATAGCAGATATTCATACTTCCCCTCCCTACATCATGTGACACATTTTCATAATGCAGAGTGATAACATGGCAGACCTACTTTTGAGAAGAATTACCCTTGATCTACTCTACAGCATATCTTAGAAATTAGCACTAATTTTTACAATATAAATTAGGGAACGCAAGGTATTTATGGCTTGAAAATACCGAATTCTGTGTTACACTGCTGTACAAACTCAGTACTCAGTCTGAAGATTCATTTGTTATTTAAGTCTAATTCTGTTTCTGAAATAGCCTCTTTAAAACTGTATCTGCTTCATCTCTGTGCCAGGCTGGTCTCTCTGATATGACTGATGCTTTGGGAGACATTGCCCCGAAAGGAGACTACACTTGCAGCAGAGCACTTGAAAGCCAGCGAATTGCCATCCATCTTCTCCTTTACGGCATGTGCTGGGATAAACAATGGGTAAATCAGACACTTACCGAGGCTGCATGGAAAAGTGGTGAATCAGAGTTTCACTGAAAACTTGCTGAGGGTGCTAGGTTACAATTTTGAAGGTGTTCAGTGCTCCAGATAAATGTATTCTTAGCTTTCCGTAAAGAGCTTAGGTACCTTAACTCTGCTTACTTCAGCTCAAGGTGACTGCTTTCAAATTCCTCAGAATTGCAAGAGGCAAATACTTGAATGTTAAGATTAAAAATCTGAGCCTTTAAAGTCTGAGCACTTAAAAATCTGAACTCCAGCTTTTGATGAGCAGTAGTCTCAGTCTGCCAGCTCAATACAATCTTGAACTCTCCACTGTGTGAGTGTTGCCTGCCTGCCCACTAGAAGTAGGTCATTACCATCCATCTGAACAGCAACTCAGAAGTAATGAATGGGAAATATCCCTCTCAGCCTGCATTTGAAGTTGTGATATAGAGGTAAAAAGCTAACCATGCCTTTATAACTTTATTATCCAGTCTCACCAGACTTCATACCTCTAATTAAGCATGCAAAAAATAAATACCTTACTGACAGTTTTTCCTCAGGCGTGGTATGAGTAATCGGACTACATCTGGAAAATTGCCATGAAAAATTATGTAAAACAATTTTTCATTCTAAGAGGATTTTTATTCTAAATATATCAATTTTTTGAATTAAAAAAACCACCAAGATTCTAAGCTAGAGTCACTGTGTCTGAAACTAGAGCAAAACCTACACACTCCAGTTACAATAAAGAAATTTTTTTTAATTTTCTAGCAAAAATTTTTAAAAGGCAGAAGAATTTGTGCTTTTAAGATTGTATCCATGAAAGATCTAGCAAGCAAAAGTGCTTTCCTTTTCCATTCCAACTAAATCATACACTATTTGGGGCAGAAATTTGGCAGGAAACTCTGTTGTATTATCCCTACATTGTGGCTGGACTGATTTCTTTATCCTTTTTTGATAGATGGATGTCTAGCTGAGCCCTCAATATCTTTAGCAGTGCTGATTCCAAAGCTTCATTTGGCAGCTAGTTTCCTTGGCTATGAGTTCTTATGTTTATAAACTTTTCCCTGATATATAATTCTAAATTTTTCCTCACAATGCTTAGAGCCACTTCTTGCTCGCTTGCTTGCTTTCCTAATGAGAATAATCAAATATCATCTCTTTTTCATCTACTTTCTATTGCAGGCAATAAGAGGTCACTTTAAACTCCCTGGAATTAACATGATTGAATTAATCTCAACATCATACCGTGGGCCTTATTTTGCAAGCCTACCATCAATTTTCCTACATAGCTCAAGATTTAGACAACTTTTTAAAACAAGTATCTCAAACCAGTTACAGTATTTCAGCTCATAACCATAAAAGACCACAAACAAGACTAAAGTTTTCCCTTCTCATTATGTATATTTCCATGGATTATGTTGTATAAATTGTTATACTAGCTGATTATGGGGACCTTTCATCATGCTTGAAAATGTAAGAGTTTGCAGAGCTGAAAAATATCAGTGCTGTAAAAAAGAATGACACTGATTGTTGAGACAACAGAGACTGACTCTATAGAGCAAAGAAATTACACAGTAGATCAGTATCAGTAATGTCACTGATTTGAGAGGCTGGTGTCTTTGTAACCACTACAAGACACTTAAGCAAAAACAAGGGAGGAGGGGTTTATTTCCAGAGAATAAAGAGAACTTGGAGAAAAGGACAGTAGTCTGTGAATCACCATTTTTGAAAATGAGATACTTCTAGGAGCTGATGGCAGGGTCTAAAACTGGCTAAAATGCTTTGGGAAACTGTTTAAAAATTGGAAAACCCCAGTAGACTGTGAGTCATGCAAAATCGAGCTGCAGCACTCGTAACAGCTCATGGCTGAGGACCCTGGGATAAAGGAGGCTGAACCGCAACCTGAATGCAGAGAAAAGGACAGTAGTCTGTGAATCACCATTTTTGAAAATGAGATACTTCTAGGAGCTGATGGTGGGGTCTAAAACTGGCTAAAATGCTTTGGGAAACTGTTTAAAAATTGGAAAACCCCAGTAGACTGTGAGTCATGCAAAATCGAGCTGCAGCACTCGTAACAGCTCATGGCTGAGGACCCTGGGATAAAGGAGGCTGAACCGCAACCTGAATGCAGAAAACCGAAAAGTGAGCTAAGTCCTGTCTTTCCTCCAAACAATTCCTGCCCACTAACAGTTTCTTCCTTGGTACGTGCAGATTTTTGTGCATTCTCTCCCAAGGTACTCAGTCATAGCCCTCAGCACAGTATAGAATATCTTTTCTGGATAAATTCCACTGGGTGCATTAGAACACAGAAGTTCTTTGGTAGTCTTAGCCCTGGGTTGGATTTTCATTAAATGATCATTAAATCAAAGGTATTGAGCACCTGATAGCTTTTGGCAATTCCTCTAAACACATGTTTATCCTGTCTTTGAACAACTGACTGCAAGGTACTGGTCATTGCAGCTTCATGCCTCAGACAACAGGATGCATGAACACACAGAAAAATGGATGGGGATAGTATGACTCTGGGAGTCTTTTCTACTAATGGGGTGAGCACTTGGTTTGGATTGCATTTGCTCAGGCTTCTGGACACATCACATTCCTGTCAAACATGCTCATATGACTAGTGGGAGCTGCAGCAGAGTGTGTCCCATGCAGTCGTTACTCTAATTTGCAAGGCATTCTCACACTACTAACCTGGCATGTATCTTTCTAGTTACCATGTAATTGTTTACATTTTGTCAGTAGTTACGCAGTACTAAATGTGCCAAGACCATTCAAATGTTTTTGACCATTTCTCTAGTTCAGTTCCAACCGCAAAAAGCAACTCAGCCAATCCAAGTTATACTAGAACTATTTTATGTGGACATTCATCTCTTGTGGTGACAATTAAATAAGTTGTTTTAGAGAAGGAGTGTTATGGCAACCGAACAGAAAACTCACAATTGCCTCAGAGCTGACCTTTCCCAGGTAGCTTTTAGCTGCTATGCCATTTCCCCTGAGCTGTGATGTAGAGGAGAATTTCTTACAGGAGCTGGGACATGTGAACAATCCAGCCTGCACAGTGTGCCTGGGAAAATGCAACCCAACCTACGTGCCGAACGCAGCATATTCAGCAGAATAAGCAAGCTCACCAAGGATGGGAAGGAGATTAAGCAGCTCACCAAGGATGGGAAGAAGGAAGGAGCGATAAGGGAAACAACTCCCCAAACTCCCTAACTGCAAACAGGGATGGGAAAGTTGGGTGCAGAGACTTGCAAAAACTGCTGTATGAACAGAAAATATTAGCCAATCACTGCCAGTAGAAAGATGCTTCTAGGGATTGACCAATTGTACAGCAGCCTGTAACGCGTGAGGATAGAGCTTGTAGGGTATAAGAATACAGAGGTCTGTGTAATAAATGGCTTCACTTGATCATATTGGTCGTGCTGTGATGTCCCGCGCCTGCGAAAACTGGTGACCCCGACGTGAGGGTGCCAGGATCTGTTGGTAGCGTCTCTGCTGCCTTTGAACACTGTGAACCCTTTAACCCCTCCATGTGCATCGGGTGCACTGTGTTCAAGGAACACTTCGTTCTTCTTTTCGCTGTACAACTGTCACTTTTAGGATGTGAGAAATGTGGTTCTTTTTTTAAATAAAGGAAGTGTGAGCAATTCTGTGTAGCCACGAAGACTGAACTCTATTTTTGTTCCAACACATTTGTTTCAGCATCTTACATCATTTAAGTTTTGAAGTTCTAATATCCAAAATAACATTACTAAAATTACAGTGCTTTTATGCTATCAAGTCCATCTAGGAGAATTCTTTTCCTGACAATGAGGATAAAATTTCCCAAATCAAAATACTGTACTTACAGGTTTTCTTGTTGTGCCTCCATCTGTCTACTTGATAATTTGCTGCTAAGCATTACTACCATATAAAAACAACCTGGTAACATTGCTCCCATGTTGAAGAGCCACTAGATACCACCTGACACGGAGAAAAGTTTAGACTTGCTGGGATACCTATATTTGCATTTAGATTTGCCTCTCCCACCAGATCATAACTGTAGGATGCTGTAGCAGGCCACATACCTAAATGTGTACCTGGAGCATGCAAGTGCAGACTTTGATAGAAGTAGAGAGACAAACCTGCTCTCTGATGGAACTGTCCTCCCAGGTACAGCTGCACTGATGTGTAGCCTAGAGAAAAGCCACTTTGAATGAAAAACCACTTTCACTCCTGCATGAAATATTTGCATGGTGATTAGGACAGCAGGAAACCTCGTGCTCCTGGGCTGCTGCCTGTTATCATGTAGGTCCTATCTGCTTCAGCCAGCTCCAGAAGATTGAAGTACAGGTCACAGCAAGCTCAATGAAAAGTTGAGCCCAGTGACCTTGAGGAAGCAATTAGGGACAATCTGCATAGCTAGGGCCAGACCTCTGGCCACACAAGCTATCCACCTGAGCCTTGCAAAGCAAGGTACCCCACTACACACCTTAGAAAGCCAACAGGTATATATGGGACACCAGGGATCAATCAGCAGGGGAAGATAGTTAGTTCACCACCGGTACACATACACATGTAGATGCTGAACCTGTCAGGCCCTGGGTCAATCTGGCAGTATCCATTTCAGAAGCAGATATGGGTGCTAGTACACCCTGCTGTTCCTCACTTCCTCACCAGAACACCTTGCTGGAAGGCTTAAAGTGCTTTCAGCATGGGATAACTAACCTTCAAGTCCTACTGAGTCAAGTACAACCTATAAAGAGACTCACTCCTACTTCCATATCACATCTAAGGTGATGTTTTGAGGCTGGAAAACCTTATTAAACAAAGGGAATACTGTCATTGCCTTTTGAGGTTCAGAAACTCTATATCTTTCCACCTCTAGACCAAATCAGTTAAATATGGTGACATTTCAAGTGGGAGCAGCTTTTTTTTTTTTTTTTTACAGAACATATGTTCTTAGGTGGGTGAAAGGAGAAAAATCAGGCCAATTAATTAATTTCCTGTACGCTTCTTTGTATAGCTCAGGAGAATCAAGTTCTAATTTGAATGTCAGGGAGACTAGAAGCTTTGTTAATACAAATACCTACATAAAGTCACTAATTTCAATGAAATTTATTCTAACCCTAAGTCTGGCCATTTAAGTCTATGGTAAAACTTTCACTGACAAATATGGAAGCAGGCTGAGACCTCACAGAAGCTTCTTTTAAAGAACTTCTAAACTTTCACCTCACTGCTTTGAAGCATTTTGCAAGAACATGCACTCAAATGCTTTATATAGCTGGTAAGCTAAAACATATGAGGAAGAAATATCTTGTTCTAAGCCACAGAAGAAATCTGTGTCCAAGCTAGAAATTGGACTCAGTCGTAATATCCTGTTCTTCTCACTGAGCTTTCAAGACCACAGGGCAGAAACTATGCTGTCCATGAGTTAAAGCTGTTTGACTTTTTAAAAAAGAAAAGTGGCTATGATGATACTTGTAGCTCTACAGTTTCCCTTATAACAAAATAGAAGGTAATTCTTATTTTAAAGCATCCATTCCAACTTGGTTAGGACGAGTTTTAAGTGTTTAATGCACTTTAAATAGAGGCCATAGGAACTGTAAAAAGCCAAGGGTGTTTAATCAGATCCTCTCAGCTGTAATGTTCAAATATTTAAAGGAAAAAAAAATCTATAGACATAGCAGAAGCACAGAGAAAACACTTCAAGTTTCCTTACTATTTTGTACTACAGAAACCAGAAAAACAAATACTTCTCCTTGAAATGCTTAATAGTCTCTTTGAAAATAAAACAAAGTACATATGAATACACAGGTGATTTTCAGCATGTGACCTCTGATAAGTGTTGGGAAAATGATGAAATTGTGTATAAAATCATAATAAAAAAAAGCAACAAATTTTAAAAAAGCAAAAGAAAAAACAGAACAGCAGAAATGAGACAGTGACAAAATGGCATTGAGGCAGATTTCAGGAAATATATTTTCTTTTTCTTTTCCAGTGTTACATTCCAAGATATTTTTAAATCACAGATATTGAAAACAGATTACCATACAATTCTTAATAAGTTACAGTAGCCACCAGAGTTAGTGGTTCCTAACATGTGGCAAAAAATATAATACTTCTAACTCAAGACGTCATGCTGGTATTTTACCAGCATTCCTCATGCTATTGTTACAATTCCACTAGTTTCATGGCATTTAATTCTTTCTGAATGTAAGAACAGAGTATCTCGCTTTCTGATATTAACAGCAAGCAGTATTATCACAATAACCACAGTACTTTTCATCCCACTGTCTCAAGATATTTTGATCCTTACCTCTGACTTTGGAGACTAAGAAATCCCAACTCAGTATAACAAGGTGGTTCTCTGGAATCAGCCAGCAGTAAGGGCAATGTAGGGCCTAGAATGGAAAAAAAACTTGACAAATTAGAACTTCAAAAAGTCTATAACGCCTACCTGGTCTCACACACAAAAAAATTATACTCCTAATCATCATGCCATGATTTGCCCCGCAGTGATGCTGCTCACATGCATCTCCAGGGCAGCATTACCTCCTCACCCTGAGGCTGGGATCTCAGCTGGACAGACACAGCGAGTACACAGTCATGCAATCCCCTCCGAGGTGACAGCCTCATCGGGCAACCTGAACAGGGGCAAGGGTGCCCCCCAGAAGCCAGGGAGTAGGATGCTTCCCAGAAAGATGATGCTGTGGTCCTCCCACTTGAGGCTGTACCCTTGGAGAGGAAAGGGCACTGCAATGTGTGCCCTTCAGACCCACCATGGCTGACATGTGGCACATGCCAGTCCTCATTCCCGGGATTGCATCAGGTTCAGATGTTAGGAATCCACATGCATTGGGGCAGCATTTAAGTCTTATTAAAAAAAGTATGAAATGGATTACTCCTCTGTGATACATTCATAATTATTTAATGAAACTTACTGTTCATGCAAAATATGTTGAAATAAATCACATTAACAAAAGCTACTTGATTTCATAAGCAACTTACATCCAATATTTCATATTTTAAAACTCATTAAACACTTTCTTTAACAATGAATTAACTAGAACATTGAGATAAAAGCCTTGAAAAGAGATTTGAACTATTCATTGAATGGCAGCAGAAAGAGATTCTGAAAGAGACCTTGAAAAGGTTGCTGTAAAGATAAATCAATGTTTTTATGAGGAATCATCCCTAGTTAGGTGTTATCAAACAAAGCAGAGCTACATATAAAAGTTCAAAAACAGAAGTCCTGTCAATAATATAGAATATTTCAGAAGCTGCTGCAAACTCCTTAAGAGGTGCTATTTATAAAACTGGATGAGTTTTCTGTTCAAAGTGGCAAATCACACATTTCCCCAAAAATTCAGTTTGGGGATGACCAAGCATAATTATAAAACTGGATGGGAAAGATGGGTGTAGGTGAAAAATATGAAATCTGCAAAAGCTGGATAATAATATTTCAATATCAACATCTATTTTTACACACACAAAAAACCTCAAGTTTTTGATTTAATTTCAACCTGAATTTGTTTCTTTGTCTCTTTTCAACAATATCACTTTTCTTAACATTCCATGAGGTTAGAGATATGAAAAAACAAACTACACATGAGCAACAGTAGGGAAAGGCTCATTCCAGGACACCCAGGGCTGGTTATCTGTCTCCTGCATAAAATACAACAGTGGCTAGCAAAGTATTGCTGACTTAGCTGATGCAAATGCTGCAGGCAAGTTAGACATTTTGGAAAAACCTTCTTACTTTACAACAGTTATTAATGAACTTCAGATGAAAGCTTTATTTTTCTTAAGCCAGGACAGGAGGTCCAGAAGAGGATAGTATGTACCTGGAATGAAAGTTGTCTGTTTTACTTATATTTAAAATATCATTTTTTAGATTTGATTTAGTGTAAGATTTAAAATTCAAAAATTTTTAAGATGATCTGATATTTACCAAACTTCACCACCAAAGTCACAAATGCAATTACGATAATTGGACATTTCTTTTTCATGTATTATCAAGGAAATTTACAGAAATGAAACTAAGCCTAAACTAAGGGTGCCTGTTGCTCTGGCAAAAAGACCAATGTCCAAGCCCAGTGTGTTTCTTTTCTTGCAAGGACGCTAGCAGTAAATTTAGCACCAGGGTGGAAACAGGGGAGGTTGGACTAAAAGACTCATATTACATATTGCAGGTCTCATATATCCCACTCTTGTGCCACTCCTGGATTTATGGCCTGGTCATTTTATGGTTTCTTTCGAAGAGTTTTGACAGACAATTGCTTGTCTGCCTAAAATTTAAAACCAGCTTTAGTAAGATACAGTAGATACACGGAGAAAGCCTTCCCCAGAAAACGATATTATTTTTCCAAAAGTAAGTGGGTGGGTTATTTCTTGTTTGTTTGTTTTTAAGCCACAAAAAGCAGACAAAGTAGCAAATGAAAGAGGAATTAATTGTATATACAATAAATGTGATCATCTCTGCTGCATATATTCAACCCTGTATATTCTCATACAGGGTTACTCTGTATGAGATCGGGGAGGCCTTAGACACACACAGAGTTAAATATAGTGGTGCTGTGGAGATACTAAAAGATGAGATACTGCTGCTGACCACAGAGAGCAAATCACAATTAAGTACACATCTTTCTGGGAAGTTTGCCAAGGAAAAACGAGGGAGAGGCACCCATTATTGCTGCTTTGCTTAAGCTAGAGATAAATGGAGATGGGGTTTCTCTAACTCTTACCAACTGAGCAATTGCACTCAGAGTACAAAGCAAATCAGTGCTAATGAGACAAATCAGGGAACCAGCTCTGAGAAGGAGTTCAAAGTACAAAAGTAGAAATGCTTCAGCTCTCTGTGTTATCAGCTTAGCACTGGGGCAGCTGCACCACTGCTGCCTGTTGCTCTGGCACGGTGCTTTTGCACAAAACAAGCTTTGCACAATTAAAGACAGAAAAGCGCAAACAAAAAGTACAGATGTGGAGTTACAGCAGAAGAAACGAGGGAGATTGAAGATGCAAAGACAAAGTTTGAGCAGTATTTTTACTTTTGATAATAAGGTTACCAAGAAGAACTGAAACCATGGGGGTAGAGTGATAACAGCGGAACACAATCAAGAATATTCATATAGAGCAGAATTTCCTCAGCAGGCAAAGGAGAGGGACAGGGAACAACCTTGGCCACAGTGACCATAACGTGTAAAGGATGAAAACCCAACCTACAACTCCTGGTACTCAAGATTTAGTCTACTAGAGGACACAAACTGACAGAAAGAACACTGCTAATGGCAGGAAGATGTCATGTCCTACATTATTTCAGTACTTCATTGCTTCCTTACAGGGAAACCGTCTGATTCAGCAAGAAACAGACTATTCTGACCTTTCAATCAAGATATCTTTAGAAATTTCCTACAGGTCTTTGCTGGTATTAGGGTACTAATACTTCCACATTTAAGATTAAGAGGAGTGACTGTCTCCTGCAGCCTGAGCGTGGTCAGCAGCATTGACACATTCCTGCCATATTCTAACTGTGGTGGCATCTAAGCAGAAGGGGACACTTCAGTACCTAGCTCTCATGTACCATGGCAAGCAACTTACCTCCTCAAATGCATCCCTGACTAGGTAGTTTTCTTCTAGGGCCAGTGTTAGCTCCAGTTCTTCTCTCTACCATCCCAGTTGCTATAAGATTTCTTTTCTATAATTTCTCATTATATTTTTAATTTGAAAAATCATCATAACAACATAAGTTAGATTATGCCCTACAAAATTCTTTAGTATATCTTTATGTCTGGATCAAAGAGCCTTTACTTTTTTCTTTTTTTTATGTGTGAAAAGAATCCCTGTTGGTGTGAAAAGAAAATACTGAGAGTTTCCTCTTGCATGATTTCCTGAGAACCTTGGTAACCAAAGATAATTTATATTACCATCTCTTACCATCTCTCAGCCTCTCACAAGGCTGGGCATCCAAGCTGTACCCAACTATGGCTAATCAAACAACAATCTCACAAGGTACAAAATAAAACAGATGGAAAAGCCCAATTTGAAGACTCAATTTCTATATAAGTCCTGTTTTGTCATTTTTGGCATGATGAGTTAGACCTATGGGTCTTCTCTTGCAAGATTTTCCTTTCCAGTGTCACCTAAACACTGGAGTCAGCACTTCACAGGCGTCTCTGGTGCAAAGAAAGCAATGTCACAGGTGTGCTTCTGAAGCCAAACTCATTCATTAGTCCAAGATCTCCTTTTAACTCAAATACTGTTTCATAATGAATAAAAGTTTGGCACCCAAAATTTACTTAGCAGTATAAACCAATATTTCCATGTGGTTTCTATAAATTCTCAATCCAGGAACAACATTCAAGGGTTTAATTCCACAAAAGGCAACATCACCAACCTGTCACTCTGGATGACCTGTATTAACACTGAGCGTCAAATCACCTGCAAAAACAATACCACAGTGAAAAAAATAATCAGTCTTGACCTCAGTGCACATTTGTCTGCATAATGTTATCAGAGAGTTCATAAATTTGAAACATCTCTTAAATAAAGCAGGCGTTAAAATAATTCGGAAGCACACAAAGAAGCAAACGTTTCACTGCTCTTTGGCAGCAACTTTTTCCATGAGTCCTTTCCTAGTCTGACCACTCACAAGACTGTAGGACTGAAGCAGAAACTGATTAAAATATGCATGGGCACATGTGTGTGTCCATGTTTATACACATGCACACACATTTCTAAGCATATGCGAAGGAAAGAATGGGCATAGGGAAGATTTTAACAAAGCTTTTCTGCAGGGCAAGTTAAGGAAGTCAGGGACAACTGCTCTCAGTAAACTGATCTGAGATTAAGAAAAAAAAGGAAATGGTTGCCTTTGATGAAGGAGTTTAGAATAGGTACAGCTGCATTGAGCAGGAACAGGAATTTTGTAATAGAAACACTCTGATGTGGCATTTACCCCAAAACACCAATGAGTAAAAATAAATACATATCCACAGAGCTTGGACTATTCTGGTGCTGTTTTTAGAGTATCACAGCGTCTGGGATGTACTAGAAGTTATGTTTCTAGTGATTATTCAGGGTTGCTGCAACCAGTTACTGGACATTTGTGTCTTTTAGGTAGTCGCATATAACAGGAATTGATTACAACATCTGTAAGCAACAAAGTTCTGCAGTAGTAGTCAGTTAGTTAAGGAAAATTAGTGCCCAAAGCCAGGACCTGTATCACCCCCACTCCTTGTTGGGTTCATCTCTTTTTCTTATGAAGGTTGTTGCATGGATTGCTACTGTCCTAAAGTCACACAAACTGAAGTCCTCTTGTTCTCACTCATTTGGGTTACTTTCTTCCAGTCCAGTACAGCTGTCAGTCAGGGTGGGATCTCTTTGAGAGCAACAAATGAACCAGATGCATAGTTCAACGGCCAGACACTTCAAGTCATAACAAGCTGGTGAAGCGAGCTAATTTTGCTTGCAAAAGAATTAGCCTTTATTAGCCACTAATACCACTTTTTGCCCTGCATAGCCCTTTAACCAGCTGCAGCTCCATTGACATCACATTTTGGAAAGATTACTAGTGGCACGGCTGGTTATAGGAAGCTTAGAGGGCTTCCTAGAGCAGCTACCACTTATTAGGACATGAATGAACTTAATCTATCTGATGAGGAATGAACTTAAGTTACCACGCTGTAGGCATTCATATGGGTAAATCTTGTCATTCAGACCACAAATTCTGCAAGACATTTTGGCCTGTGTCTAACGTTTATCATATGTTTATCACAGGTATATATGTAGTATATAGCATTCATGTTAGTAACTTATGAGGTTAGAACTGATGGAGAACACATACAGAATTGCATCTATACATATATATTTATATATGCACATATGTCATGATATTTAGATTTGGGTTTAGAGACAGTGATGAAATTGCTAGTACTTTGTATTTTTTTATCTTCTCCACTTACGTAGAGTTGAGGAAGTCAATAGCCTAGCTGCACTCAGACTCACTTCAGATATATTCTGCATTAATCACTAGCATTTAAAAACCTTGGTTAAATCAAGTGCGATTACATTTCTTTCCTATGGAAATGTGCAGTGATACCTTACAACTTAGTGATACTGCTGTAGATTAAAAATCACAAATTACCCTGCTGATCTAAAGGATCAGATAAAAGATCAAATCTGTTTTAATCAGCTATGGCACTCCCTACACAGCAAAACAGTAGAAGCTCTTAGGACTCTAATCAGCTAAGTACAGGCAAACTCACTTGATTTCATTTCAAAGTGTTCAAAGTCTAAGGCAAAATTATACTTTGTTCTGCATAATGTTTAAAGAAAGTACAAGGAAGCTGCACAGGTTGCAAGGATGAGAAGGGGAAGAGAAAAAGAATCTCAAAAAAAATAGTGTATTAAACAAACCACTTGCAAGTTTTCCTTAATTTTAGTCTAGCTTTGAAGAAGAGGGAGAACAGCAAGTATTGTAGGTTCTCAGCCAAGTTATTTAGGTGGGGAATCCAAACCAGTTACATTTTTTAGCAAATATAACCATAAAGAAGACTCACAAAGGCAACTGATGTCTAAAAGTAGTAAAAAGGTCAACAAAGGAAAGACAGGGAGATAACTTTATTTTAAGAGTTGCCTACCTGAAAAAAATCAGGGTGTGGGGCCCTGCACAGTGGGAACGTGCCTCAGTCACTGGAAGTAATGGTCCTGCTGTTTCCCAAAACACAGTATCACCATGCCTCACCTGCAGCAGCAAGAGGTCTCCCTACAGACGGACTGCAGTTTCAGCCTCATGCGACATCTTATATTTTAAATTTTTCTAGTCTGCTAAATAAGGAGTGGGTCCTGAAAGGATGTGTTTCTCCTGGATTATAAGAGCAATAACGTACAAAACCAATAACATGCTCTCTTATAGCCAGGATGCTTAACATACTTGAAACCTAAACTGAGTAAAAACAATGAAGAAGGTTGAATTATTTCCTTTAATGTAACTGATATTTTCTGTGGATCAGAAGCACGGTTAGCAACATTTCTAACATCAACTTTTCATCATTTTAAAAAACTGTAAGGAAAGCCTCCGTGGGACCAAACTGGAAATTCTGGTGAACATATTTCAGTATGGAGCAGCTGACACATGGAATCCAACCACGATTTAGCATTCATGAGTAGGATGTATGATCACCAGAAGCATACCTAAGCAAAAAGAGGGAGCCAATCCAACCAGACTACAGGCTGTGCCAACAGAAATAATAAGTATGTGCCCCCTGACACAGGATGAGGAGGGGTGTTCTGCCTTCTTCTGTCACATGCCAGCATGGCCTTGATAAAAATACAGTGGATATATATCTTACTTGTGGTTACACAAAAGAGAATTTGTCTCTGTCTTTCCTCCTGATCCCATTCTACAAAGCCTACCATAATGGATTCTTGCCCTGGAAGTTATCAATGAGTGCAGATGTAATCATTTTTTTTTTTCAATTAGGCTGGACAAGTTCCTACACAGCACTTGAACGGATAGGCCCTCAAATGCGAAAGGGAAGGAAAGAATCCAGCAGAAAATATCCCAAACATCTCATGGAAATGTAATTCCTCTCCCATCTTAGCAACAACAATTCTCCTCACCAGTGCCACAAGCAACATCTACCTTTGCATTTTTACTTCACCTTTAAGCACAGAAATATCTCATGAATGCAGGGCTGGCCTTCTAACTAGCTAATTGCTTATATCACCCAAAGTAAAGCTGAAACACAACATGACAGCTCATCTGTCAGCTCTGCTGTTCCCAGTACTGGTGCCACCCAGAGAAGGCAAAAAGGTAAAGAAAAAGGGTTGTGCAGGAAAAGCTGCAAGAAAATACCTAGCTTGCCAATTTCTCTTTGCAAACAAACAACAGCTATTAAAAATGAAACCTGCTTTGTACAATATTTAGAAAGAAAAGAAACACTCTAGAAAGGACATCTGCTGCAGAATAGCAGGAGCAGAAACTCCCATCCACACTGTGAAGCTGGCTAAGATCACCGGTGACAAAGGAAAACAATCTTCAAGGGAAAGCAAAACAGCAAACAAACCTAACAACGTGGTTAAAACTAAAGTGAAGAGAAATAATGCTTCCTGTCCACACAGCACACTTGCAACTGAGTGGAGCAGGAGAGAAGGGAAGCCACGCTGATAACATGTCCACAGAAAATTCTGATCCTCAGAATACATGTGCCATGTACCACAGACATAGTAAGTGTCATCTGCACCATGTGATGCTGCCAGAGATATTGATGGTCTCAGCAAGTTTCTGGATTTGATGTATCAGGAACTGAGTTGCCATTGACCCACATGGAAAGGACAAACCTGAAAGGAGGGATTAGGATTGGCACAGGCAACTTGGGTTAAAGTTGTACAATGCTAAAAATCAGGCTGACATTTTCGTTTGTATTTCCCCTCTCCCCGCCCTCCTGAGCTCTCGTTATTAAAGAGTGAAGGACAATGTCAGATCTCACACAGAGTCAGCACGGCATGAGACAGGGAGTCTGCACTAAAGCGATTTTATGGATATATGATTTCAAATGAGATCAAAACTTCCCTATGACTGCAGCCCTTCTGCTTTCAAGGCTTTCCCAACTTTGGGGGGTTATTGGCATTTACCTAAGGACTTCTTTTTTCAAATAACTAGAAAATTTCAGTGTTCTGGACCTGTCATAAATAGACAGTTGTAGTCTAATGAGGGACATTGCTCTGTTGGATACCCAGGCAGTCTGGAGGCAGAGAAACCCTGCAGCTGAGCCTGGAGCAACAAGAGGGATTTTTGCATTCCCGTTATCTCGTACGCAGTCAGCTCCTGGCCACAGAAAACATGCAGTAGTGCTTTAATTGGGGATTTAATTTGGAGAGGTTGTAACTACATGAAATCTCTGTAGAGAGAGGGATCTTCCCTGCCACCTCCCGCAGGAAATGAGTGTTTGGAGTTATATGTCTCAGATCACATTAGCAGAGCAATTCGGCTATCAGCTGCAAGGATATTTAGGGGACTTATCAGACTATAAAATACTGAAGTGTGATGACCGTACACCAAGTGCCCTCCCCAGTCACCTGTGGCTTGCCAGACAGAAACTTTGAGTCAAGAAAGCAGAGGCTGCTGGCCAGTGAGCAACATGTGCCCATCTCCAGCCCATTAAATGATCTGCCACAGCAGAGCTGGGCTGCAGCACTGGCACACCTTCACTTTCAATGAGGCAAATCAGTCAGAAGCTGTTTATCCTGTTCAACCTTTTATTAACTTGATGCTTATACGACACAGGCTCTTTCATAAATTGTTCAGTAAGGGGTTTTGGCAATGGTTTCCTGTTACAAGGCTTCTTTTTATATCCCCTGCCGCCTTTTTCAGGCTCTATCCACCCATTCCTTACAACTATTAATAAAGTATCCCTTCCTCCAGCTGTCAGACTAGGCTTTACAGTCCATTTTTAAGCTATTGTTGCACTTCTAACAATTCAGACTTCACAGCTTACGCTGGGTTTTTTCCCCCTAAATCCAAAGTGCATTTTTAAAGGAGCTAAATCAGCTGACATCTTGTGCTAAAAATAGGCAATCAAAAAGGTAGAACCTAATGAAATGCTTCCAGGACTTTTTTTTTAGTTTGACTTAAGTATTTCTTGCAAATGCAGTTTCTTCATCAACACAAATTGTACTTCTCTGTATTAGCAGGAAAGAATTTGAAAGAAAAGTTAATTCTAAGCCAAGTATCCTGACAGTACCCATGCCCATGCTGTTCTTTCAGAAAGCATGTCCTCTTGCTACCCCTGCATTGGGTAGATTGACCCACACAACAGACAGAGAAATGGAATACATAGGTTATTTATGCTTTATTATATATATACTGTAGCTGTTACACTTATTCCACATATGGTACAGTCAGCACTGATCTCACCACTGTCTTACCAGAAGACCACATCTAAATCTTTGGTAAAGCTCTAGAGCAATTAGAAGGTTAGGGAAGAGAAATGGAGAGGCAGGGTGATGTCACTGCTCAGCTTTACTTCCTTCAGCCTGGACCATGGCCAGGTACACATTCCAGTTTTCAGCAGAGCAGTACCCAAATCTCGTCACCTCCATTCAGAAAACCAAAGATCAGACAATGAAAAGTGAACAAGGATTTTGATTGCACCCATTTTTTCCTTCTTTTGTCTTTCCATGTCATGTTGACAAACCACACGAACAACTGAGTTTCCCTTTCAAGGCACCCTACTCCAAAACTTCTCTGGTTTGAACCCTTAAAAAATGGAGGTGCTCAAAATAAACAATCACTTTGAATATCTTGGCCGATATCCCAGTAGGGAGTGAATCTGGTCACGTACACAACAACCTTCAAACTATACAAATATGAAGCACTAGAACAATAAAACTGCAAAAGGCAATACAATCATGCTGTAAAAAAACAGCATGATGCAGCAACCAAGATCATGTAGCTCTCTCTTATCTATTTAAATTTTAATTGATCCTACTTGGTTTGTTAGTCCCTGACATGAAACAAAACCCCATTAGTTTTCTCTTTCTTGAAAACAACCCAAAACACAGTTCTTACCGCATCAAGTTTAAAATATGTGCAGTAAGAGCAATACTCCACATTATGTTTCACCTGTGCTGTTTCCTCTTTCTCACTGAACACCTGAAGTGAAGGAATCCCAGATTTCTCTTATTCGCTGCTGACTTTTCTCTTTCCTGTTAGCTCAGCTTTTCAGAGGAGTTGTTACCTCTGCAGTTCTGGTATCATTTTTTATTTAATGAGAGCATAAATCTGTATAAAAGGTATATTCTTGAGTATTATTCTTTTGTCTAAGCATACTCATTCACAAAATCAAAATGCATGGCCAGAAGTAACAGGAAGTCTCTGTTCTTGAACAAAAAACCACTGAAAGAAAAAGTTTTAGAAGCCAGCTCTGGTGCACAGACCACAATGTAAAAACTGTTAGATTAAATTATTTTCATTGTCTAGAATGGAAAAAGGACGAGACAAAGAAAGAATAAAATTAATCCTTGTACAACCTTATCATAATTAGAGTTGAAAAAAATATGGAAATTTAATTGTACAAAATACATTTTTATTCAACATTTTTTCCTAACTTGGGATGATTAAGTAAACATAAGCTGTTTTGTTTTGTTGGGTCTTTTTAAAAGAATTTTCAATAAGAAATAAAACTTCAGGGTTATTTTGGGAAGACATTTCGATTTTTAGTATTCATGAATAGAAAAACATTGTTTCAATTTGCTGGGCTCTTTTCCTATTGCATTTTTCATGAGACCCACAGGAGTGACCATCTGCATCCTTCATCCTCTTCTGTGGCACAATGACTTCCATAATGTACCAAGCTGCCCAAAGAAAACTATGATTCTGGTGCTTAGTGGCCAATACCAGTTGGCAAGCAAGCTCAGACCAGTAAAGAGACTGGGAGCAATAGGCATGCAAAATATAAATTGACTCAAGAAATACACCACAAAAGGGAACTGCACAATTTATTCAAAACTAAATAGTCTCATAATGGAAGGCTTCATCTGCTTTTCTAAAAGAAAAAAGAGCACAATGTTAAAAAAAATTAATGTCCTTCCATAACATGTTGCTTTTTCAGAAGCTGCTTTAGAATGTTATCCTGCTGGCAAATTCCTTCCCTGTCCAGATCTGTCCCTTTCAATCCCTGGTATTTTACATTTCCTAAAAGATAATTCTCTTGTCAAAATCACCCTTGAATATGAGGCAAAAAGCAGGTTAGGGCACAATTGGTAAAGAAGCTATAGCAATATTTTCTTGAGGTCTGCTCAAGAAATGCTCTGTGTTAAGGTTAGCATACAAAACTTAGGCTTCTGAATATTTAGGTATCACAATGCTGTTGTAATACGGGGAGGCAGGCCAGTTTGCTAATTAAAATATACAGACCTGAGCAAAACATCCCCAACTTCTTTTCCAAGCTCTGCCACCAACCTGCTGTAGCCTTGCTGAAGTAATTTTAACTATATTCGATAGGTCTATCAGTATTCCTATTTTCTTCCACAGGATGTAACTCAAGTCTGTGTAATACTGAGGAAATCCACAGTCAGAAATGGTCTAGAAAAAGTGGAAAGAACTATAACAAATGCATATTTGATGCTGTTCTCTAACCCTCTGTTTGATTAAATAACATGCTCTTCCACTTTCAGTTGAATTGAGTGGTTCTTGCTTCACACTGTAGGAGTTTTATCACATTGGAATTGGTTTTCGCAGCATGATTTAACCTTATTTTATTTTTAAAACATTTTTTTAAATTGAAAGTTAAAACAATCAGAGAGAAACTTTCAAAACAAATATTCCTCTTGGGTTTTCTCAGGTATTTTCTTCATCCAGACCAGATTGCTGCACTCTTCCACATAACACAGGAACTAAGGAGAAGAACAAGAGAGGAAATGGTTTACACTCTTGAAATGTCCACAGTTTTCTCAGACAACCTGGAGACCTGTCGAGGCTCAGGGCCACTGTATTTTATAGTCAGATGAAAATGCAGCTTGAAGTTGAGCAGGAAACAAGTTTCATGAGCCCAAACCACAGATTGCATGCCTGCCTTCACTATCCAATTCACCCAGGGTTGAAATCTGGGAGACACCATTTGGGAGAGCCCACAATGGCACTTCCAATGCACAAGCTGTGTTGTCCACAGGCAAAAGGCAGGCAGGGTTTCTGAGTGCCAGCATACAAAAGGAGCCTGCATGCATGAGAGCTCTTATCACTGGCAGGCTCTAGGACTTGCAAAGTCAGAGCAATGAAGCCCAAAATACATATATATGCAAAACAAGCCACAAACTTTCCACCCTGATGAAAGCACAATGAGGAAAATCTTTCCGACAGATTCACAGCTGGCTTCAATCTACAGCCTAAGCATATCTAATGGGTCGCTTTTATCAGAGAAGCTCTCACAGGGTTCTGGCTGCTACCGAGGGCAGTGTGCCACTGTGCAGACCCCTCGACAAAAGTCTGAGAGGACACTCTGTACTCCCCACACGAACTGAGGCATGGGGTAATAGAGACCATCTGCTCCAAATTCTGGCCCCACTTGCACCTTTTTAATCCATTCCAGCTCCTAATATCTTACTGCAGCTAATTTAGCTGCCTGTATGAAAGTATCAGAAAAATGCAAGATACTCCTCCCAAAAATCTTACTTCCTCTTGTATTGCTCCCAGAAGTAAATTAAAGGAGTCTACCCATGTGAACGCAAAGTAACACCTGGTCTCAAACTCTCCTGGGTGATATTCTGGCTTCTCTAGAGACAGAAGAATTTTCTGTTAGGAGAGGCTTAAGAGAAGCTACCATATCCAGTAAAAGCAGGACTTTTACCTTCTACAAACTACTAAAAAAGTCCAAAACATCACATCCATTTATGAAAATTTGCATGCTAGGGACTTGATGAGAAGTTATTGTGTGCATGTCATGTTGTAAGTAAAAAGTACTTCAAATATATATTACTTTATTTTTTTCCCTCTGTGGTCTACAGATTTGTCCTGGGACAATAGAAGTTTACAGAGATGTCTGTGATTAAGGCGGCTTTCGGCTCTTCTTCCTACAGATACCCTGTGGATATTGCTGTATTCTCCAGAATCCAAGCTTCCACTTAAAAAACAATGAAGTTTCTAGCCCATCTGGGTTTGCGGAAGCAGAATGTAAACAGATGTACTGTTGTCTTATTTTAGAAGCTATAGCAAGCCAGACTGAAACAATAGCACTAAGAAATGTCAACTGCTCCCATTCATCTCAGTGGGGTGGGGTGTTAACTTTGAAGCCTAATTGTGACCACTTTAAAGTCAGCCTTTTAACCATTTCGCTGCTATTACTACACCAGAAACTCCAAAGTAATGAACTTACCCAGCCTCTGTATTTGTATGCATTACACCAAGACCTTCCATTCACTTGAAAAGAACACTGCATTACAATCGAGCTAGTTTGAATATTCTTTTACTTAAGAAGTTAGCTGAATCTATTGCTACTGTCTTTCAAAATTAGGGTTAAAAGAAAGTCAAGGGTGAAAGGTTAGCTTCATTGTTGTTCCTCTCAAAAGTGCAACACGTGGTATTTCATGCTTTTTGCTTTGATCAGGGTGCCTGGATGGCAGCTAATTTCAATAAACTGACAAACAGCTACATACAAAATTAAAAATAATGACTAATCAAATAGCACTGCACCATCGATCAGGAGTAAAAAAAAAAAAGGCATCGTAATGATGTGGTAACATATACTTGCAAGAATAAAAAAGGAGAAAGAGGAAAAGGGTCTTCATTTTCATGAAGTTATAGTTACCATTACCTTAAATCCAAGAGGTATTAGGCCCGGTTCTGAGTATACAGAGAAGCTGCCCCTCTAAAATTATTTCACATCTCATTTCCAAGAAGCTGTTGCATTCTTCATCAGTGCTCACTCTGAAGTCTGCATGTGAATTTTCCTCTGGGACCAGCAGTTGAAGACTAGCAGCTCTACACACATATTTTGTAAACATTACTTCAGATGTTCTAAGAACTCAGGCTGAAAATTATTAGGGCAAGCTACTCTTGCTTATGTTTCTGAGCATCCAGAATCGTGCTGATGTGCGGCTGAGTCGCAGAAGTCATGGTGCTGCAGGGCATGATGGAGATGCCTGGCCAGGTTTGGTGGGGCTGTTTGCCACACACCTGCTCTCTCTCTGCTCAACCAGCCCTCCTGCCCACCTCCACTGCAGGACATCTCTGTGCCTGCCCATGGAGTCTGCCACAGGTCACGGGTGACACAGGACTGCTACAGAGCAACATACGCACTGCATTAATTCTTCCACAGTTACATCTACACCGACAATCCTTTTAACCTGTCATTTTCTTCATAATATAACACATATTAGGCTGAGAAGTCAACACTAACATCGCTGCTGCACTACCCTGGCCATTATTAGTACATCCATGTTGGGCACCCTAACTAGATAATCCTGACATGTCTCAAGATGCCCCCATTGCAGTTACAGCCACCAGCTCAGGCAAAGTGAAACAGGAAGGGCAGTACCTCAGCTACATGACAGAGCTACGGGAATGGCATCACCCAGCAAAAGACCTTGAACAAGCAGCTTGGACAGGAGTAACCTCTCTAGGTCACGGAGCAGCAACTGGAAGAAAGTAAGGCAAAAGGATCTGCATAAACCATACTGTATTTACTGCAAGATAACTACTTGAGCACACATTCTCACTCCTGAATAAAACTGTCTTTACCTGGGAAGGTCTTGAGTTGATATGAGTGCTTACGTGTGGTAAAGGAATAAGGTTATTTTGGTAGAAGAGGGAAAATTTTCCTGCCTACACAATGCCTAGGTGTTCGTGCAAACAAAGCCCTAATTCATGCAGTGCAGGTTCTATTGCCTGCTACAACAGACAATACCCTGACATTGTTATTAGTTATGAATGCACAATCCTTCCGTGTGTGAATTCCACTGTTAGCTGGACGTTAGGGTGTTTGAAATTTGCCCTGACTACTGAAATCACCAGATACACATCCCTCTGTTGTCAAATATCAGTGTTTCCTAAATTTTGATCTTTAAACTGCAACACAGAATTTGTAAAATGCTCATGACATAAAACTGAAAATAAACCTCTACTTTCATTTAAAAGCCTGTGAGCACTGACCTCACACACAAAAGGCTTGCTATGGAAAGACAGACAGACACCTTCATTTTCTATTAACTTCAGTCAGCTGCAGCAAGGTGATCGGTTCTCTGCAGAAGGTGCTGAATAAGATCATATATAAATTCACAGAACTGTCTGAGTGCTGTTGAACATGTTTTCCGCAGATGCTTAGAGGTGCAGAACAAAGGCAGCTGAAAATAGACTTGGTAAGTTTACAATTTTACTTTATCACTGTATTAAATTCCCATTCAACATCCATAAGGCACCACGCACTTGTTATAGAAAAAATAAACAGCCTCATAAAAACTAGACTCGCCACTCTTTGCTCTGCCTTGCATCCCTCTTCTTTTCAACTGCTAGCAAGTAAAACAGCCCCTGACAGCTGGATGTGCAGTGTCCCGGTCCAGAGCAACACTGCAGGCTGGAATGCTGACGCTGGCAGGGCTGCCACTGCGTTTACTTAACACTCATTTCTCTCAGTCTGCTTCAGACCAGAAATGCAGGCAATGAAAAGCTATTCAACCTTTGAGAACCTCGGCCGTAGCGGTTGAGCAGAGCAGGGTTTCTGCAGGTACATGAAAGAGGCATTCAGAAGACACTCCCATTCCAGGGAGGCAGAAAGAGAGCCCCCAGCTGTCTCTGGTTACCTTTTATTGGCATGAAAAGAAGGAGGCAGGAGGGGCAAGGTTTCAGGACAAATGAAAAACAAGCTTTCTAAGATTCACTGTTCAATCTCGAAACAAAAGCTCGGTCAATTTAAGCTACAGGATCTTAGTTCCATTTCTTTCAGTTTAGTAATTTATTACAGAGAAGAAAATGAAAAAGCTTCTTCAAGTAGTGGATTAAACATTACTCTGAAACAGAATAAGAGACAAAAAAATATACATGATGAATTAAGCTAGTTTCCTAGACAAATAAAGAGCAAATTGGCAAACACATGAGAAAGTGTACCATGTTAGTAGGTATCCAAGGCTCTTTGGTTAAAAACATTTACACCACGATGATAGCTGGACAAAACAGCTGTCACAGAGGCATTATTAAGTAGAGGGTATAATCTGTAAACACTCACCACCCAAATTAAACCAAGGTCTGTCGAGATGGAGGAGAAATGCCTCATCTCAGAAGGCAGGCCCAAAGGCTGCAAACAGCCCAGTGCTGCCTTCCAGAGGAAGCCAGCCCAGGGCAACATGAGGGTGTGGGGGACACCGGCAGGGGTGTCCTTCCCCGGAGCCACCTGGGGAGGAGGAATGCTGGCCAGCAAACACCCCCAGCCCTCTCAGGCAACAGGGGCAGACAGCCTGCAAAGCCCTGCACTGTCCCAGCCTTGCTGCAAGCCTGAACAGAACCCAGTTTTGTGTCTTGCATGACATGGCAGACTCTTCCCTAGGCATGGTGGATGCCCAGATTAGTTCTGGGTTTGCCAAATTGAGCACCTTAGGAGAGAAGGTGGATGGGCTGAAGCTTCCCCACAGAAGCTGCCCCTTAGAAAACCCCATGTGCAGTTTGTGTACCACCAGCCATGCTCCATAAGGGCACAGTATGGGGACCCTGGGATGGCTGCAGGAACCCTTCCTGCAGTCCATAGCACAGCCCTGTATAGCAAAAGTCAGCACACCTGGTCATGAGAGGTGAAGGGATGAGTCTTGGTGCAGCATCCAAGTCCTTCCCATTAAATGGGGATGGTACAGAGTTCCTCCTTCTCAGGAAATGTAAGGTCCTCAGACACTGCAGAAGAGGGGACCACGGAAATATAGACTTAGTGACCAATAAATATGTTCAACAATTAAACAGATTATGTCAGTTACAAAAAGATAAATAATAACCATAATACCTAATATTTAAACATGTCTCCATATAAACCTACTATTTTTCTGTAGAGGTGTACAAATATTACCTAACTAGTCACTTGAAGACACATGGTCAAAGCCTTGGCTTCTTGATCAACTGCAGAAGTCTTTTAAAGTGTGACCACATGCTCCAAAGTTTGTTGCACTGAATCTAGGCAACACAACTTTAGGTACACTTCTGTAAATACCTTGAAATAACTCAGAGCCCATTATAAATTTACATGGCATTCATGACACCTAAATATAAGTGGCTTTGTGAGACCTGAAAGAATGATACATACTAGGTTAGGGGCAACTTTTATAATTTTTCAAAGACTATTAATTTACATCTAGGTTATAAGTTTTTGCTACAGTTTTAACGTAATGACATGTCTCTTAGATGTAGGCTATCCAGAAAATAAACTATCTGGTTGAAGCAATGATCTGGATAGCATGCTAGCTATCACCTTGACACACAATGAGACAGAAAAACAGAAAGGATTTATTTGGAATACATTTGGCAGTACTGTAGGATTTTCTGCAAGGGAAAATACACAGGTGTTTATAGAATTCCTTAATTCTTTAAGAGATGAAATGTGCAATTTAGAAAGAGTTCTTAGAAACACTCAGGAAGAAAACCATTTTACCCATTACAGTAGCTTCTTTTTTTCTACATCATTCTTTTTGTCTCTTAACATATCTTAAAGCAAACATGGACTGCTAAATATTTTAATCAGAGTACTTCTGATCTGTAATCTTTCTGATACACATCCTGTCTTAATAAATAATTTCACAGTCTCGAAGAACCATTAGAAACAGTCATAGTATAAAATTACTTGGCATTCCTGTATGTGATATGAGAGGATAGAAACAATAGTCAAAATTCAGTATTGATACCTGAATATTTAAAAATTGGTGGACAAGGACTTGATTCCTATCATTTGTAAGGCCATGCTACTGGAGCTGAACCTAAAAGCTAACATTAAATGTTATGAGAGAATATGATGAGGTGCATTCCTAGAGAAATCCAACTGACAGCAACAGAAATCACCCCACCAACATGAATAGGATTTGGCCAAAGCCTGGTGCTCAATGTCATAAAATGCACACTGAGGATGTCTCAGATCTTTCACACAATAAATACATTTTGGACACTACATTAGAGATAAATAAATCGGTATTAGTCTTATTTGGCTAAAAAGCACATTTATGGGCAGCATCTTTTCATATCTTCTCAGATTTTATGTTGGTGGCAAATCTTGCAGGTGGGAGAGTAAATACGCCAGCAGACATCTGCTAAACGTAATGCAGTTGTATTCTGTTATTAAACCTACACTCTTTCTAGTGTTTTTCATGGCATTCATTTTCTATGTAACATTCTGCTTAACTAGTATCCCAATAAGTCCCTAATCAGTTTTTCATCCTGGTCATCTTTTCCCACCTGACTCCTCACTTGCAGAGTGCTTTTAGCACTTACTTGTGCCAACACTTCCCTTTCCGCTTTAGCTATAATGGGCAATTGTATGTCAGTCCCTTGTAGAGAATGGACACTGCACCTGCACCTGAGCTCCCACCCACATAACCAACACTGGCAGAGTGTTTAAGAGATTCTTCTGGTTCACATTTCTGTTACTGTGCCAAGCTCAGTTCTGTCATATGCTACTCAACCCCTCTGGTTTTCTCCTTGGTCTTGTGCTCTTTCCTTCTTCTCCTGAACTGCCCCACCTTCCAGTGCAGAAAAAGGAGCTGCTCCCACTGGACGTAGCCAGAGCCTGTCCGGAGTATGCTCCAAGTCTGGTCCCACACTACCACAATATAGCACTAACTTGGAAGTCCTACCCATTTCTGGGGAAAGCGTACTGCTCACATAACACATTGGCTCAGCAGAGAAGTAGCAGTCTTTGAAGGGATTTAGCTGTGTTCAAAATGAAATATTTTTTCCCATTTATACATATGAACAGCTGCACCCCTGTTTTAACATCACCGCTAGCTGAGGCAGGAGAACAAACAGAAAGCTTTCCAGGAGTGGCCTTCAACAAAAATAACAAATCTGAATTAAGACGTTCAAAGCCACACAAAGCTCATCCTTTCCAAAAACTGGAAAAATGAAAAAGAACAATCCTGGTGACAATATTATTTGCTAGTGAACATATCCAAGCTCTGTGTGACTTGCAACATGTAAATGCAATAAATGGCAGCATCTTACTTGCAGGAAGCACCAACACAAATATTTAGTACTAAATATGATTAGAAAATACTAAAGAATTTGAAAGCTTTCTTTCAGATATCACCATCATTAATTACTGACTGCACAGGAAAATCACACAACGAGCTTGCTTGAAAGGTTTTAGAATCTGATTCCAAATGAATAGCAATAAAATGTCAAGAAAAAGTTTGAAATAATGAAATAAAGCAAGTTATCATCAGTCCCACTGATTTATATCAGTATTTACCCACAATGAGATGGTTGGTATTTAGGGAAGTTTTGGTAAATATTTTACTGACTCACTTCTCAGGGCATTTCTGTTAAGAAAGAGCCCTTGAAAAGGAGACAATAAACATATTTTAGAGGAGCATGCAAAGGTAGTTGCAACAGAGGCACAGAAATACAGATAATGAGCAAGATCAATGAAAATTTAGATATCATCAGTTGTTTATCCAAAGTTTCCTCTGGTTTAGAAACTAGGCTTACAAGAACATGTAGCATCTGTCAAACCAGACATAACCACCCAACTCTCTAACTCCATCTCGACTCTTCTGCTCTTTTCCTGTATTTCAGTGCTAGGTTGTACATGAATAGAGAATTATTACTATGTTTTTACAATTCTTGGGAGTAAATATGTCCCAGTTTGGGGAAATCCTTTTATCTGGATACACCTCCACAGCATCGCTACAATCCAGTATAAATATACTACTTATGCTTTCAGCTGCTGCCACTGCCTCACAAAGCAGACTGAAATTTTGTACACAACTTTGACTCTATGAAGTAAACACAAGTTTCACAAAAAGTTCCCTTCCCACCACTGAGAGAGAATTGTCTATGAAATTCACACTGCACAAAACCAGAACAAAACCCTTTGGAGGAGGAAGCCACGGTTACACCATAACTATTTGATGCTGCAAGGGGAAAAAGGCATAATTCAACTTGTTTAAAGCCCTTGGACTGACCACCTTATTCTTATCACTTATCTTGTGTAACAGACCTCATCCAATTGATCTTTATTTGGATAAGTAACTTTGATGACCTCCAGGTTGTTAAAGTGGTTTTTTCCCTCTATCTGTCACTATACACACTGAGGATTATAAAGTTTTATGAAGTCCTTGGGAAGGGTTTTTCTTTGCCAGTTTTTTAAAAAAACAAAGTATTTCATCATTCAGGAAGGTGCAGTGAACTTTCATGAAGATTTTTCTACTTCCCAGTGGCTTTTTATTTTCTGCAAAGTAATATAAGCAAGATTATTTTCTGGAAAAACACCTGAAAATACCATGAACAGAAACACAGAACAAACCGAGTTCAAAGGAACCCATCTGGATCATCAAATCCAGCCTCTGGCCCTGCACAGGACACCCCAAGAGTCACACCATGTGTCTGAGAGCATTGTCCAAACACTTCTTGAGCTCTGTCAGGCTGGTGCTGTGACCACTTCCTTGGGGAGCCTGTTCAGTGCCCAACCACCTTCTGGATGAAAAGTTTTTGCCTGATATTCAACATAAACCTCCCCTTACACAACTTGGTATCATTTCCATGAGTCCTGTCACAGGCACCACAGAGTGCCTGCCCCTCCTCTTCCCATCATGAGGAAGATGTAACTGCAATGAGATCTCCCTTCAGTCTCCTCCAGGCTGAACAGGCCAAGTGACCTCAGACATTCCACATATGTCTTCCCCTCAAGGACCTTCACCATTCTTTTGTCTCCCCTTTGGACACTCCCTAATAATTTAATGTCTTTTTTATACTGCAGTGACCAAAACTGCCCCCAGCACTCAAGGTGAGGCTGCCCCAGTGCAGAGCAGAGCAGAGCAGAGCAGGACAATCCCCTCCCTTGCCTGGCTGGTGATGCTGTGCCTGATGCCCCCCAGGACACTCTTGGCCCTCCTGGCTGCCAGGGCACTGCAGACTCATGTTCAATACATAACATAAGGGAGGTAACTTGGAGGAAGGCAGGAGATTGAGCTGCACTCAGGATTCTGCATCACTTCACCAACATTGCTGTGTTACAGCTAGCAACCAGAGATGGAGGCCTGTATGGTTTCTATTATATTGTTGTCCAAAATAACACTAGAAGATAAAAAGACACAGCTGTGAAATACACTGGGATGTATTTCAGAAAATAACTCCAGTTTCATATCTCAGTTAGGTCATGCTCACACAACAGGAATGAATATTTTGTAATTGAATCAGCTGAACCGGACTTGTATAAACAAGACCTGATAAAGTTTGAGTTTTGTCTGACAGTTTCCAATGTTCAACTGCAGCTTTTTCTGAGAATTTCCTATTCCTGGAAATTATGAATTTTTCATGAGTCCTCTGATGAACTGGGAACACATAATGGGAGATTAGGTGATTGAAATTAATTCTTGTGTCCAGTTTGGAACTTAATTAGCTTGGTTTCAAACACTGAATTGTAAATGTACTGAGAGTATGCTACTCCAAACACTAATTATGCTATTTCTAAATTGTTCTAGGATACTTCAGTGTGTTTATATGCCTTGTTTACAAATGTTTCCAGGATTTTAAGCAGTTTAATTTAATAACCCCAGTAAAGACTAAGCCTAAAGGTCATATGTGTCAGTGTGATCAAAGTCTCTCTGTTCCTAAATGAATACACAATTCAGTGCAATGTAGCTAACCCAATGAAATCAGTGCTGTCAAGTGATATAGACAAGCAAATCACAGCCTGGGAGAAGGTCTATAGGCAGAAGACCCATTCCTCTCAATGTCATCCCACAATTCTGACTAGAATTTCCAAAAAAAAATATATATCCCCAATCCACCTTTCACCCAAAAGAAGAAAAATTGGTTAAAAATCACTACAGGAGGATGATGTGAATGGAGTTATCCATCTATCATTAAAGCACCTACAGATGGTCTAAGCAGGATCTCACTTTTTTACTTGTCCAGAGTGGCATTTTTAATGTGAATATTTTTAATTGATTTTCTAGGGTGAGAAAACAGCCACAAACCAGAAAGCAAATGTAAAAAAAAGCTATTTCAACATTTAAACTAAGCAGTCTTGCTGCCTATATTAATAAAATATAATATAATAAAATATAAATTATATTCTCGCAGGTTTCCCCTAGAAAAAATATGCATATTTAAATTTCTGGGGGCAAGGAAGGGCTGAAGAGTGACCAACTGCTGGAAAAAAGATTCAGTGACCTAAAGGTAAGAAGAGGAAAAGCGAGGATATATCCCAGAGGCTCTTCCATTTCCTGTTGCCACTACAGGAAATGACAAGAACTGAGAAGGTTCCTGTCTGCTGCTGGCTGGCTTTGAATATTCAGTGGTGTTTCACTGCTTCAGTCTTGGGCTCAGCAAGAGTTTTCTCACCCAGGCATCTGTATCAGTTACTAGCAGTAAGATCAGAAAGACATAGCAGCAGCAAGGCAACTCTCTTCTCTCTATAGGAAAGAAGATGTGGAATAGAATTAGATACCAAAAAAAAAAA
>VZRF01013254.1:153332-298274 GCA_013396875.1 Vireo altiloquus | reverse complement strand
AAAAAAAAAAAAAAAAAAAAGCCCCAAGCTACCTGTCCATCCACACTGAGAAAAATCTGTGCAAGGGGCAAGCAGATACTTTTCTGCCTAACAGAACAGGCAGATTTTCTAAATTTAAACACTTCTGACAGCATCATAGTTCATAGAGCTGTGTTGAAAGAATGAGACTGTGAAATCTGCCTGTGGCCATATCAGAGAACTCTCCTGCAAATGGCCCATGCCTGTGTTAGCTGCCAGCTTCAGCTGGTGGAAGTGGGTGGCTGTGTGCAGCCTGCTTGCTGGAGTGGCCTCTGCAATGACCAAGCTCCATGGAATGCTCTAAAGGGCTGGGGCAGAGAAGACCATGGCCCAAATAGGGATGTTCCCAGGCCCAGCTTAACTTATTCCTGGCACTTACACAACACTGTTGTCTTTTTAAACTAGTATGCTATACCTTCCTTTTTCAGGAGGCAGTCACAAGTGACCAGCAGTCTGGTAACAACAAAGAGGTTCTTGCAAGGAAAACCAGAAGTGTTCACTCTGTTGAGCTCAGGGATGAGCTGCAGGTTTTTGGGGGGGTACCTGAGAAGTAGGTACATCTCAATAGCATCACAGACACCTTAACATGGACTCCCTATATCATCTTCTAATTTTGCTTTATGGCACTTTGTGTAACAACCCTTAAAAATTCTCAAGTTCTAACACAAAGCGCATGCACTGCAAACTTCTCACCAGCTATATTTGCATTCATTGTTACTCCTTAACCTGAAACCTCAGGTTTAAATAACTGTCAGCTGATATTATCAATGTTTGGTTTATGAGTCATTCAGCCAACACAATGGGCTGAGGAAGAAAACAGCACCTTTACACACATGCCCTAATTTTTCTGCTGCCATGGGGAGCAGGAGAAGCAGAGAGAGGGCACAGGAAAGATTTGTAGCCTGAACAAAAATCTATGTCCCAGACCAGAGTTCTACCTGTTAGGCACACATAAACTCATAAATCAAGTTATGAACAGAACAGCAGAAAAACAGCTCTGGAACACTAAACCAAATGTTTTGGTATAGCTTCAAGTTGCAGCAAGAAACTTTCTGCTAACTCATTTCATATTTAAATTTGCTCCTTCACAAAAACCACAGATTTCTATAAGTTGGTTTTTTTCTTTTTTTTCCCCCATCAGTGAGTCTCTAGAAATTGTGAAAGAGGGCAGGGAGAGAAAAATCACTGCTCTGGATTTGGTTTTATAGAAAGGTCATGTAAAGAAGGAAATGTCTGCCCTCCCACACACATGTGCTAAGGACAGTTTTGCTAAAATTAGCCACTGCTGGAAAAAGCACAGAATCAACCTGTTCTCATGAGTCTTTCTCTTTTCAGCACAATTCTGCACCATCCCAGAGGCCATCAGACTCAGCCTTGCTGGGTGCTGAGCACTTCATCTAGCCACTGACTCCAACAAAAGCAGCAGAGAGCAAGGCACAGTTGCCAGTCTCAGATTGCACAGATATGCCCAGACTGGAATCATCTGGGATGCATTAGACTGGGAAATCTCTCGTCTGTGCTAGCATACCTGCTTTTTATTCAGGGCAAGTGTCGTTGAAACAAGATTTATACATTAGACTGCACTGATAAAATTTTCTGTCAGAATCTGGGTTGGTCACCCTTATCTCAGCATTAAAATTAAATATTCCTATGAAAACTAGCCTTGACTTTTGTTGCACAAAGTAAATAAAAAACTATTTGTTTTGTTTAAAGTGGTGAATTGCAGATATCAGAATAAAACATAAGGAGGGGAGTGGAAAATTTTGCATTATGGCACTAGGTGATTGTGTTTTATCTGTGCTACAAAATTATTTTCATACTCTCTGTAAATTTTTATCGCTTCTAAACTTGATCACAGTTCCAACAGTAACAGACCAAAACCAGTATGAAAATACTGATTTCCTATCTTATGTTCAGGTCCTGCTAGCAATTGTTCAAGTACAAGCATATTAGATTTATGAGTGTTTACTTTATCTGCATGCTTGATTCAGAGGTGTGGACCCTTACCTACACCTTTGTGATGCCTGGTTAATGTTTAGGGCTTCAATTTCTTTCTTGTATTTTCCAGCACTTCCTTGATTCAGCCAAATCAAAACCATAGGCAGCACTGCACTACTCAAATTTTTGCCAGACACAAAACAGCCCCAGAAAGTTCCCTGGCCTCCTTGTGTGGTCAGCTGGAGCAGGCAGACCCTTCCCAGGGGCACTTATTTTCACCACCACCACCCCCACCTCTCCAAACTAACACACATGGGATGAATTGTCCTCTAGACATGCCTATTTAGCCTCATTGACTATAGACAGGGCTTAGGTGACTAAATGCATTTCTCAAAATTGGCAAGATGAATCTGTTACTGGAACCTAAGCCTCGGGGGGGGAAAAAAAAAAGGGAAGAAAAAATTACCTTCAATAAGAACATGGGTGCCCTTTCCTCTGCAAGCCCTCCTCTGAGGATCCCAAGGGATCATGCACCCACTGGGCATCCTCCAAATGCCCCGGCTTCCAGTTATTTCTAGTGCAGGTCTTGGCATTGGTTTTTGACCTTTTGGAGCCCTCTTTGTGTTAGGTAACACGGCTCCCTCACTCTTTCCCCAAAATACACAGGAAAGTAAAGCAGGAAAGTGACAGCAATAGCAACATTCCATCAGGCAGAAAAAGGGTTAAAGACACAAGGCGCAGGAAAGCTGTCTTTCTTTAGGAACTCCTACAGTTTCAGTCACTTATTAAAAGAGGATTTATATTTCTGAAGAAAGGGTCTGTACTTCCTCCCTCCGCTGCAGCCGTGTGTTTCTCTGCCAGACTGTGATGAAAAGGGCCCTCCCTTGCCCATCACCAGCCAGCGCTGACGTCATCCTGTTATTCTTTTTCACCTTGCACACATGTTGAGGCTTCTTTGTGGAAGTCTTGCTGAGACACACATCTCTTTGTCTCTTGTTCCTCTCTGCTCAGGAGGCCTATTTTTTTAATCCCAGATTTCTTTTGCACATAGCTCAAGCAGGAATGTTTCTGGGATTTCCGTGAAGGAGGATCCATACATGTAAATAATGCAGTTCACTAATGGCATCTGACCATCCACTAAAGCCAGAAGTCATTTCTGCAAAGAGGGTATTGTGCAGAACTCTAACTAGGAGGGGTCTTGCTCACCTCTTGTTTGAAAAGTTAGGCTTTGTACCTAACTACAACTGATCCAAGCAGGAATTCAGGAGGATGGACCCCTTCTGCACCACAGCAGGGTTGGTAGGTGGGTGTGGAACCAGCTGCACAGGGTGATTCAGCTGCAAGACTCCTCTCCTTCCTGCATTTCTGGAGAAATGTTGCAAAGGCTCAGTGTCTCTCACAGTACTTCTCCCTATTGGAAGGGAGAGAAGCAGAGGCCATCCTTGAGGCTGAATTTAAAGACATGGCATGGGATTGTCTAGATTTTTTTTTACCTGTTGGTGTGCATTCTTGGCTGATCTGTGCATGTCAAGCATACATGGCTGCAAAGGAACTCCTGCAGCCACTTCCCTTTGCCTGGCCAGGTCACTTCCATGTATCCTGCTCTGTTCTCTCAGTAAAGAAAGAGTCTTTCACAAATGGGCACCACCATCATTTGCCAGGGGAGGCTGAGCTAATAGGCAACAGGAACGCTGTACAGCAAAGACACAGTGAGCACTGCAGGCCACTCCCAAGATAAGCTCAGATATGACGCAGGTGTAGCCACAGGCTTTCCCTGTGGGAAGGAGAGAAAATTGGATAGATGTATGTTATGTATCTCTGAGGCTTCTAGAATGATGAGAATAAAGTGAAACAAGATTAAGAGGCATATTAGGCAGTCTCTGACAGATCTTTTCCACTTGTTGGGAAGAGTCTCCCACTGAGCTCCTGGGAGGTTCTGAGCCCCTGAGGACTCCATGAGGAGGCTAAAATTTGCAGCCACGAATGGCACTGTTTTTCTGTGCAAGGCTGAGCTATCAGGGAAGGTATCAGTGCAGCCTGTTGCTACTGATACTGTAAGCAGAAGACAGAAACAGTGGATCTTTTGTTTATCAGCCCTCTACAGTGTACAGCCCCTTTGTGAATAATAAGTCACCTTTCTGCAGCTCTCATACAGTGCAATGCAACATTTTCAAGTCAGCTCAGCTAAACTGGACCTGCAATCGATTGATATCAGTGAGTTAAAATAGTGCTGATAAGAAAAATCTCTGTACAAGGAAATTCTGAGAAGCACGGTGCAAGAATAAGTTAAACCAGGGAGGACATGTTCTTTCTAATAAATGCCAGTTACTTTTGGCTGGTCGTCACATCTCAGATTCACTGCTCGTATTATGGGAATCATTGTATTTCCTTATCATGGGCTCATATGAAGCTGTGCTTACTCATGCTTGCAAAGCATTTAAAGATTAGAGAGAGCAGCACCTGTAAAACCATAAAGAATACGTTGTTATTATTATTTGACCAGAGCAATAGGGAAATACACTTTAAAAATGCTTCAGTTCATTAGTTCATAACTATCTTTTAGTAGCTGTAAGTTTAGCTGAGAGCCTAAAAGGAAAACCAGCAAGCTGCAAGGTGGCAGGTTCAGACTTCATTTGTCTCAATATAGGCTTGTTTGCCTCTGCCTTTAACTACCTTTAACACTGTTTTTAATCCAAAGGCAAGAAGTAGATGTAAAGGTAAGAAGTAGATGTAGAGGTGAAGTAAAAGCAAATGAATCTGAGACTCATCCTGAAAAATCTGTGTCCCAAAATGTTACCCTCTAGCCCACATCCCAAGTTACTATCCTCCTGCCTGCATAAGCTTTTGGGGTCTCATTAATGCACCAGGCAAGTCTACACAGCAAAGGGCTGTTAGGGATCCTGAGGTAGCTTTGAGGAAACTGGCTTGTCTACATGGCACATTGCAATGCCACGCACGGATGAGAGCTCAGATCCCAGAGGCAATACAGCCGTGTCTGTATAGCAAAGCACCCACGCTAATTAGTCCTGCCCCTGAGGATGCTGCAGGAACGGAGCTAATTAGGTATGCTGAGAGGCACCTCTGTTAATTAGCCCAGGGAGAACAGAACAACACTAACAGAGCTTCCGATCATGGCGTTGGCTCAGGGATCTCTATAGGGCACTTGGCTGTGTAGCATAGCTGAGCCCATAGCTCTCTTGAGCACCATTGGAAGAATCTAAATTTCTTTCAATCCAGCCTCACCATCTGACCCTGCTTTTGCAAGTGTTCATAGTGGTGTTTTTCTCTTGATGGTAGGAAAATTAAGTAAATAGATTCAAAAGAATGAAGGAAAAAAGCCAGTAAAAACCACACTACAGTAATCTAGTGTTATTAAATTCAGCTACAGGTAGGGACATGCCTGTAGGGAAGCACTGGATATTCCTAACCCATCTTGATAAAAGGCATACTTTGGCTAGTGGCGCATGTTTTGCAAGCAGTGTATCTCTAAAGGTACTGTTAACTCAAGCCAATTCAGTCACAAACACAGACTATGATGTATGAAGTTGTAGCCACGCAAGATTTTCCATTACCAGTTCAGAGCTGAATGAAATCATTTAGGCACAGGTACACACCTAGGAAAGACGGGCAGCAGTTTTGTCCCCTTCTTTCTCCCCTGGTTGCCCCGTGCATTGGGATAGGGCTGTTCTGGCTGCTTCTCCTGCCTCCTGTCTGCCCCAGACCCAGCTCACCGAGGATCACTGCCCGTACTGTGCACGGCACACATGAGCCTCTCGCCAGCACCAAGCACTGCTCACAGCAATGCCTCAAACTCTCAGGGTTGCTATACAACAGCACAGGAGTAAACAACACTCTGTCTCCACTACAGCCAGCACAGATAGGAGGATGGTGATGTGACTATTGTTACAGGAACACTTCCAAATGCCTTTCCAACCACCATATCGTAGGTACATGTGTGAAAACGCTGAGTTTGTGTCTTTCAGAGAGAAAATGTGCATGCTCTGTGCCATTCCGGGAGGGGGCTTTATCGTTCTTATTTTTGAAAAAATGGAGCACAGTGATTTCCAATTACCTTCCAGGCGTGTGTGCAAAGGCACCCATTTCTTTCCCATATGTTTCAGAAAAATGTTTTTGCACATGGGTAACTTCTGAATAGGACATAAGCCCTTAAGTCTTGGTTTGAATTCTTGATCAAAATGCAAAAATGCATGGTGAAATTTTAAATCAGCCTCAGAAGCTTATAACGCAAATCTGCTGGAGTTGAGAAAGCCAAAATTTTAAGACGTGAATATTAGGAAATCATAAATACTAGAGAAGGCAGAGGTTTCTTCTGGAATTAATGTGGTCGCAGGAGGGATAAGACTAAGGTTTCTTCTAAAGATTGCTACATTTTAGGTATATAAAAGGAAAAAAATTCTGGCTCTTATCTTTCAAGTTCACAAGAATTTACTGTTGTGATATGAAGGTGGGGGTGGTGTATATAATATATCTGAAAATCAAAGTTCAGTATTTAACCTTTACTTCTTATCCTTCAGGAAAAAAATCTCTAAAAGTATGTTTTATGTAGCTTTATGATAATTGTCAAAATAATATAGTGTGCTATAGCATTTACTAATGCAAACTGGGATATCTGGCACAACTTTACAACAGGGGTTCTGGATGTATACCAGACACACAAAATGGCCATTAACTTGATGTGATATGAGAAAGGTGTTGAAGTGAATAACTTATATAGTAGTAACAGTGGTTCTGTCTATGGACATTTTATCTTGCTTTTGAATGGCAAAAAAGAGCCTTGTCTCTGGGCAACTTTAGAGTGGTCTAGGAACTTCTCAGTTTCAGAGTTCAAAATCAGCCCCTCCATTTATAGTTGGCCAGTGCTCAGACCAAAGCTGCAATATATAACATTGTACCACAGAGACCTAAAAAATAGAAGAGACAGAAATCCTATGCAGGAGCGTCCTGTAATTGTATAAGAGTCTATGCTGTGTCCCAAAATAATGAAAATACCCCAACTCTGTTTCCAGCTGTATAAATAGCTCAGATTTTCAGCTCTACTGCCAGGACTTGGCTAATACCCTTCAGTTTGTTTGTCCAGTTTTACATCTATCAATAACTATTTTCTCCACTTTCATCCATTCAAAACAAAACCTGAAGCACGAAGGTTATCAGCTCCCAAAACCTCTTGTGCATAGCCAGACCCACAAGGTCTCTGTCAATGAACAACAGCTAATCATTCATTCTCATTATACTGGCACATAAATCTTCTGAGTGACCAGGGAAAGGGGAAGCCTGCTACCCTCATAACATTCCTTGCATGCCTGCTGAAGGCGTTGTGTCTATACATTGCCCATGATTCCCAGAAACACAGAGTTAAGAATAATTCAAGAGACATAAGAAGGACTTGGAGGGAAGGAAAACCTGCACGTAAGCTTTGCCAAGAAGTCCTCAAAACTAATTGCTTGAGGTGGTTATGAAAATAAAGAAAAAAGCCTGCGATGCTTATCGGTCTTATTTCTCAAAGGCTGACTGGCTTTAGTATAGCTTTGCACTTCATAAAGAAAAAAAAAGAAATTGTGGTTAATACAAGAGCTCATACTTTTATTCAGCTTGAGAGCTCCTAAAGATTTTCTAATGGAGATGCTACATGGACAACAGTTTCATGTTTCTTGAAGTACCCTGCACTCACCTCTTCCAATCATGCACAGAAACTAGAGGTCCAGCAGACAACAAGCTGACATTCAAAGCTACAAAGTAGCTGTAAGACAGAAAGGTCAATGGAGTGGCCAGAAGTGTGTCCGGGGTGTAAACATGGCATTTCGCAAAAACAGCATGGTCCAGATCTGCCTGATGTGCCCACACAGGCATGGCCAATGCCTTCTGTGCTAAGGAAGACCTGCCATTTCACATGAAAAAGCATAAATATCTATCTGCCCTCCAAACTCCAAGAATTGTAAATAGTTTGAGTGACAAATACTTCTGTCACAGTGTTCGGGATACCATCAAAAGATATTCCTGGCACTGTATATGATTAACCAAAGCCTGGCAGAGTTCACCCTTATAAATATATCCTGGGTGAGCCTATTGGTTTGAAAAAGAATTTGTGTGTTGGTGTCTAAAGGAAGAAGAGAAGAAACAGGAAGGTTGGTCATGTCAGTCACTTGTACATTTTTCAAGCTGACTGGTAGAGTTTAAAATCTATGCTTTGACAGTAATAAGAGCATTGGATTCCTAAATGTTGTGTATTACATTGCACAACAGGTTTTATCTCAGAAAAACTGAGTAGTCTTGATGAATGAAGTTTCACATAGGTTACTGTTGAAAAAAAAATTAGATATTATTTGCATAGATTGCATTAAGTTGATTGTTTCCCACCCCTCCCAAGTATCTCAGTACCTTAGAAATACATTATAATCAGAGGGTTATTAAAATAAAATTTTTTTAAAGTCCTGAAATAAATTTCAAACCACAAGACAAAGCAAACAGTACTGTAGTCTATTTTCAGACCTCCTCAAAGTTATTCATATTCTAGTTGTCAAACAATCATACAACTGCCAGACATCTTTTTCTTCCCTGAAATCCTGTTTCGGAGTCTTCCACAGACACATTAAATAAGTTCCTCTTCAATATGTTGAGAAAGAAGAAAGAAGCAACCACCCTTAACTCACATGTGTTTCTCTTTAAGAAAAAGGGTCTCCACAGTTCAACAAGGCGAATAGTTCTCTGTAAATGAAGTCATGCTGAGATTTTTAAAGCACCTAGGATTAGGAAAGCAGTACTGGTCGCAATGTCATTGTCACACAAGCTAGAAATACTCCTTCTCACCCTGTTTTTTAATTCCAGCCTTCCTGGGACAGTGTTTCAACCTGTACAAACCAGATTCTTTGCTAAATTTACAACTGTGTTGAAAAACGTGTCACTACAGAGAAGCACAAGGAAAGCTGTGTGCAAACTAAGGGTTACAATGCCCTTTCAAAAATATTTGTTGTCATTCTGACCTAAGTGGAAGAAAAAGGGAGACGAAACCTTTGCAATAGCAGTTCGGCTCAGTTGGTAGAGCGTGAATACGGGATTTTGCCTGGTTTATTTTAAGTCTGAGCAGCTAGCAGCTGGAGTATGTCCCACATGCTAACACTTGGAATTCCCCAGGGAGAAGGCTTGTTTCAAATGTCCACACCAGCCCTCCAAAGCTGGTCATCTTTGAGCTTTATTAATTTTACGTACTCCATCCTTGCCTTAAGTCTCAATGGTAATGCACCCATTCTGAACAACTGAACCTCCTTGCCAGCTTCTTATGGACTGGTTTTGATTTAAATGCAATCTACGAACAATATCTACTTGCACACACATACACACCCCAGGCAGATACTGAACAGACACAGCCTTGCAGACTTACACAGCAGCTGTGACAACAACTGATGTCACCTCCTTTGCAGAAATTTCCACAAGCGTCTTCCAAAGGCCAAGTTAAATGAGATAGAGCTTATCAGTTTCTTTAAAGTGCTCTGGATGAGACTAGTCCATGTGACCCCCTTCCTGGCCGTGGGGGTGTGGTATGTCACAGTTCCCCTATCAGCTGGCACATGGCGGTGGGAGATATGAGACAGCAGAAAAGTAGTAGTAACAACATCACCCAGAGTGCCGAAGACAGAGCGAATACGCTGAGTAACTTCAGTGTGTGCTCACTTACTTTCGAAAACAGGTGGAGGGTTTTCAGCCCTGACTTCTGCTTGCACATCCCACTCGGCACAGATGGGTGCTAACATTGCCAGCTATGCTTTGGAAAGGCTATGGTTCGTTAGCGTCGTATTAACGCCTTTAGCAGTGAGTGGCAAATTTTTTTTCTCCACAGACTTTTTTCCTTATTTTGGCTAATCTGTGAGTAAAAAAGAAATTACTAGCAAGGATGTTCTTCCAAATGCAATTGCTTAAGATAAATTCCCTGCTTCAGTTCTTGCAACAGAAAGGTTAGAGAATTTCAGAACATACCCTCCTCAGTTTTACTGCTGAAACTACTGAATGTTTCCTTCACTGCCTTTAATTATTATTGAAGGATCAGCTGTAAAGTGTTCCTTTTTAAAGCTTCTCACAATAATTATTTTTAGTCAAAATACCAACTAGCCAATAACATATTAACAGAAAAAAAAAAGTATTATTTGCAAAACATCTCAACACCTCATACTTGGTAGGACAAATAGACTCCTTACTTGAAGTAAATTAAAAACATAGACATAGTGTTGAACACTGCATTCAGCAGCTTGCAGTTTTCACCCCAGGGCTCATCCAGTTTCTCTACATGGGCCTGTTAGCACAGAGGACGGCCCTAAGCTCTTACCCCAAGCTAGTTATCATATTTTGGTTAACAAATGTTGCTAATGCGACTTTTTTCTTTTTGAATGTGCACTTTCAGTTTCTGAATTCAAATTCTTACACCATCATAGTTACAGTCACTCTAGATCATTTGGGCATGTCCCTTGTAAATTGTGCTATTGGTGCAAGAGTTTCTGGAATACAGCAGCACAATGTATAAATTCTGGGTCTAGCACAGCAGTGAAATATAGGTATACAGTATATGTAAGTACTCAAGAATTTGTGGCGACAGCACCAATAGAAGCTGAAATTCGGTCTTATGCTCCATTCCTGAGCTCCTTCTCCCAGTCCTGCTACTGAGTGTGGAATGACAAAAGTTTGGAAATTTTAAATCAGATTTTTTTGCAGTTCTGCCAGATTGCTCCAATCTGACTGTAATCTCACACCTGTTAAGAATCTCCCTGGCTCGTCTAGCCAGCTCACATTGGATGAAAAAATTAACTTGCCTTCACCCATTTCCTCTTTCGAAGTTAAGTGTCTGCAGATAGAAAAATAAGCTTTCTAGGGTACAGACAGCCTCTCCTATTTCAACTGTGGTGTGCCCAGCTCAAAATTGTGGCTGGAACCTGGATGTTAATGTCACCTTAAATAATAATATTTTTTCAGGTGCTGGCCAGAGTTTTAAGAAATAGTTCCAGCAATAAGCATATTGGAGCAGCCAAGACACAGCTGCTCAAAACAGCAACATGCAGTGGTTATATATGCAATGAAAAAAGACCTCCTTCAAGGAGGCTATTGAAGACAGCTGCAGATCAGTCCTCCTCAAGGTTCATTAGTTTTTTTCATCTTCTGTAAGCCAGCCCTGGGTACGACTTTAGAAGATGATTAAACCAAAGATTTGTGTGTCATTACACCCTCTCCAACTCCAGCTGCAACTTTTTATCCATGAAAGCCCCAGGATCCAAGATCCAGGATAGAAACCTTCCTATCTCTGTACTTCCTTGGCATGCTGGTTGCAATCACTGCTCTCACCACCACCTCTGTCTGAACTGTGATTGGTTAAAGACCCTTAATCCTTGCTGGAATTGAATAAACAGACGCACGGATTGCCAGCCACCTAAAATCACTGGTGAGCCCTGGACTGTGGCAGACAAAAGGCCTTTCAGCGTTCTCCCCAGCAAATCTTCCACAAAAGTAGAGCGAATTTTGTGCCCAAGTTCACTTCACCTTTATGCTGTGGGGATGCTCTAAATGGTTCTGTTATGTATGGGACAGATATATATTTACATGTAACCCTGACCATACGGATGGTGAGATGCCAGCTATGAATCAACAGAATTTATAAAGTTTTGCCAAAGGCACCCATAACTGTGAGTTGCACACACGGGTGCTTTAAGTGCTAAAAAAGGCCCTACTTTCTTCACACCTGAAATATGGGTCCGTAGCCCCTACACCTACAGCATTCACAAGCCAGTGCATGCTAGCCCGTGCACAGTGATTTTAAATTTGAAATGCCGACACATGACTTCAGATTCCACTCATAAAGGGCTATCTGTATTGCAATGTTTGAGACTTACAAGTGCAAACATAGCAGAGGCACTAAGGGCTTATGTGAAAAAATAATTATTCCATGTAGAAAGGAAGTTGGCTTGCTTTGAGCAGAGGTGTTAATAGACCAACCTTTTTCCCCAACACCAGCCTGCTTACCTGAAAATATGAAAACATCTACTGATGCAGCACTGTATTTATTTGAGGTGGGTATCATATCCCACTCATGTCAAATGTCTTGCTGCATTTCAGACTAAGATAGTTATTAATGGGAATACCAGTTATAAGAGTCATTTAATGAAAAATAAGCCCTGGACAACTGTGCTGCAATTTTAGTATTTTGGGGGCAGAGGCAGATCATAGCACACAAACACAGCTAAATTTAAAAGAGTAGCGTCAGAATAGACACCTTCCCCCCTTCCACCGGGTTCAGGATAGTTAATAAGAGCTGGATCTTGAATGACAGTACCCAAACAGGGACTTGGCACAGAAAGGACTTGCTTCAGGGGAGAGATATGCCAGAGTACAGATAAACCATCAGCAACTGGAACACGGGAAAAGATCTATGGTAGAAAAGATATTTAGGTCCCTCTCTAAGGCAGCATTACTTTGTTACCTAAACAAGGTTTCTTCTCCTCCCCATCGCCAACATATTTCAATTGCAGTCAATGGTAACTCCCAAGCAGTAGCAAAAGTGACAATACTTGCACAGACATGGCATTAGTAAATTAAGCATAGGACCACTGGCCTGAAAATAGGGAAGACAAACACCTTCAGGAAGTGTTTAAACTCATCCAGACCCTACTGAAAGAACCAAGCGTTGTGCAGCTATACCTACAGGCTGTGTGGGATCTCAGGAACACTGAGGGTGTGGTGTGCAACAACCTCCTCACTGGCTTTCCTTCCAGCTGGAACTGAAATAGGCACAAGCTAGAAATCACCTCACCAACAGCAATACAAACGAGAGACAAGCACTGTTGATGCAATGTAGGCAACAGTGATCAAGGGCACTTGTTCTCCCAGCAAATCCCTTGTACCTGAGTAGCAGGAGTAGCATGGATGGGCAAGACCTAAAACTCTTCATCTCCTTCCTTGCAGTTTAAACATGTAGATACTCTTTCTTGGTTCTGAAATTCTTTTGGATATGCTTTGAGAAAGGCTAGGAAAGGATAAGCTTTGTTGTCTCAGATTGGATATATCCTTCCTTATATTTTTTTCCCAACCTAAAGGGGTTTAGCAAAGGGGTAGTGTCTGAGGTCATGGGAAAGAAGACATAAAGCTGCTAGGACACTCAATAGAAGATGTGGCTTGCCAGCTGCTAATCTGTGTGGCAGGGACTCCCTAGATATCCACACCTCAGCGGAAGCCCACCCATAACTCTTTCTCTCAGGACTCCATTATCCCTAGTGTCAGCATCTCTGCAATAAAATTTAGACCTGATATAAGATCTAAATTATAAAAGGAAAAAAAATGGGGCTTACAGTATCTACTCCTATCTATGGAACTCTTACCTCTGCTTCTATTAATTGATCCATCTGCTTCCCAGAACTCTGGAACTGTCTGCACTCAAGGGAGGGACCTTGCTTTCGCTCTGTTAGTGGAAATAGGAGTGCGTATTTGGGGGTGTTTGCACTCTTAGGGGTCGGTTTATATCCTCTAAAATAAGCAAGTTGAAAGGCTGCTCTATGGAGATGCACAACACAATTTCTCAGCAAGAGCCCAAGGCAGATTCTGCCAGGCCATTCCACAAGATGTTGGAATGCTGATACATGGCATGCATGGGCACCTTTTATATGTATCACACATACCTACTTGCCTGGAAGCAAATCAATAACTCCCTACACCAAAGCTTGCATTTGTTTGCTCTTATTAGAGGTGGAATGGTGCCTGAGGGAGGGCCACAGGCATTCCGTAACTTAGGATCAGTGCCGGAGCAAAATGGAAAGGCTGCTAAAAATAAGCAACATTTGCTCATTGGTATAAATAACAAAAGTGAGAGAGAAAGAAAAACAGAAAGAGAACAAGATGAAAATGAAAACTGGCCCCAGACCAGGCCTTGGACTAGAATGACTAGTCACCTCCCCATTGCCAGTTCTCTCACCATCTTCACTATGGGCAAGATACTTTCCATTGCCAAGCCCTCAGCTTCTTTCCTGAGAGGACTATCACTTACAAATTCACTCAGTGGGCCTGAGCATAGGAGACAGCTCACACAGCACCTCACAAAATACCACTGTGATCCCTGCAGTAGCTTGTGAAGTATTTGGTTTATCTCTGTTTTAGTTTATTAAGAGTATTATGGAGGGGAGTGGGAAAGGGAAAATGTTGTACTTCCATAAGGCTATCATCATTAAAAACTTTATCCTCTCTTTATTAAAATATAAATAACTTTTGGATTCCCATTTTTCTAACAGACTTCCTGAGCAAATAACTCTCAGAGCACCCTTGGCTGCCTGTTCTCAAGTACTAAGGTTGAGAAAGCTAAGCCTATCTATACTTGGAGGATAATAAGAAGACCAGGCTAATTAAAAATTCACTTTTGCCCTGTATTCCTAAAAGCACTGTACACCCCCATGGCACCAGACATTTCAGGGTGAGCTCTCTTTTTACTAGAGAGTTTAAAGCAGAGTATACTTCTGGTTATTTTTTGTTTTACTGTCTCGTTAATAAAAAGGAATAACAATTGGAAACCAGCTCCCAAAGTAGGACACTCAATTTTTCCTCTGCTTCTATTTATTGCATTTTATTGTAACAAAGTGCACATACACACAAACCTATTAGCCCGACAATTAAACAAATAATGGTATTAACAACTCCCACCCACCGCCTTAAGCAGGTTTAGCTGGGAGAGCAGAAGCAGCTGTCTCTGTCCTGAGTCTCTGCCAGAGGTCACCATCCTGCAGCAGGATCAGCTGATCCTCCTGGATAAACTCCTGAGCAAGTGTAGTGTACAGGCTGCAGCATGATCATAAACCACCTCCAATTTCAGTTTACTCTGGCAGTAACCTCCTACAAAAATAAGGGAGGAAACCTAAGGCTGGTAACTGTTCCATCTCTTAGTATCAGATAAATCCACCTTTGATTACATTTCAAAGCCCCGAAAAACAGAACAGTCAAGAGCTTTATAATAATGTTCTAGATTGCCATGAATTAACATGAATTCTTGTACTGAAAAAGGTCACTAGCATAACCATTGAAATACACTGCTAAAATAAGAGCTAGAAGAGGTCCTCTAAAGTTTATCCAGGCATGTGTAGACTTTGAACATTTTCAAAACTAGCTAGCTCTATGAAATTAAGCTATTTTCAAACCTAGGACTAGGACAAGTTTGGGTATCTCCATATGGCCCCCAACAGTGTTGCAATACCCAAGGTATCATAGCTACCGCATGAAATCTCAAACAGTAAAGAGACAAGAGAAGGACAAGGTACCGACTCAAGCGAGAGGTATTTTTTTCACATCAGACCAAGAGATGATTAACTCAGAAGCTATCAATGTCTTTTTGGCATCCAAAGTGGAGACACACATACTTACAGTGGACTTGCTTAGTGGTAATTATAGAGAAAACAGCAGGTGGTTACAGTTAAGTTTCTGGTGCACAGATTTCACACTGTCAGATTCACACAAAACAGAGAAAGATGTCAGTTTTGAGTAATGGTGTGAATGAGGAGAGTGCTAAGCAGTAGATATACCTTGAAAGCAGGAAAATAATACCAAAGTAATGCCATGGTCTTCATAGTGCAGGGAGTGTGTGCTACAGAAGATTTAAAAAATGAGGGCAAGATTTATTATGCTTTGTCTAGAGTGTTAGGTAAGGCATTTGAGGCTGGGAGGTGTGGGAAGACTGAAACAATGAAGTACTTTCAAAAGGAGAATGATTTGTGATATCTGGAAGGGGTTTGTTTTACAATGCTTGAACCACATTTACGTAGCTGCAATACCACAAAGTGCTGGTGTAGGTGCATCACACTGAGAAGGGAGGATCTTCTCTTGTGGCTTTCACCATGCTTGTCCCAGCCTCCTACATTCGGTTTGCTGACACAGCTCCAGGTAGCCCCAAGACATCAAACCCTGACATAACCATCCTGTGAACCCTCCTCACGCCACCCTTCCAAACACCACAGGCAAGGCCTGGTACTCTCGGTCACATTTGTAATTCTAGGCACTTCCCTGCAGCTAAGGTGAACCCAGAGCAGGTATATCTGCACAGAGACAAGCAGGATCTGGTGCCTATCATGTAAATCCTGCCTAAAGTCATCTTCTAACACTTCCAGGCTATAGTTTTCAAACTATCTTATTTAAATGACCCAGGAACACTGAGAGCATGAGAGAAGAGGAGAGGGAGTAAGACAAGGTTGGCACACGTGGCAAGGGCAGGCATGGAGCCAGCCAGCTCCCTGAGGGCAAGGGAGGCAGCCCTGCTCACAGCAGGCACGCTCGAAGCCACTCTCCCAGCTATTCCTGTCACAGGCCACTCCGCAGAGCCCCTGCCAGCCTCTGGAGGAGGGCACAGGCACATGATAAGGATAAGCAGGAGCTGAAACGAGATGGCACCAAATTAATTTCCCTCTGCATGACCTATGCAGTAGATTTTCTGGCATCTCAATAAGCACAAAGAGAAACCCACTGGAGTAAGCAGGGCCCCGCGTCAGCAAAACACCATTTCTCACATGAAACACTTTGGCTGGCAGAGCTGTGAAGGTGAGGATTACTCACTGTTTCCAACACCATACCACATGTTTAAGAGATGATTATGAAGGGACAGGGAGAGTATTCATCTCATTTTCCTTTCTTCTTTCTTTAATATAATTTAGAGTGTACCATTTCTGCCCTCAAAAATTCAATTCAGAGAAAGGGAATTCACTATTTTATTATCGGGCACAATTCTACTATGGAACACTCTGTGAATGACCAAAAAGCAAGTATAATGACATCGTCACAAGCATCAAGAAAGTAAAAACTGAGCAAGAAAAAGATTTATCTTCAGCTAGCGTAAAGTAAATAGTTCAATCAAGCAATGAAAAATAAATCTTGACAATTGCATTCAGTTAAGAATTAAGGAAGAAACATCTGAAAACTAAGGTCACCAAATCTGACCTTCTGTATTGCCCAGCCAATGAAATTTCCTCCACTTACATTTTTGTCCATAGCTTCTACTTGTTGCAACTTTTTATAAAATATTTCAACAAACAGAAGGAAATAGCAAAACCAGAAGGGAGGCAGGACCGTCTTTTTCAGAGAAAGTGGAAACTAATTCAGAAAAGTGGGTCAAAGGAAATGCTGAAAAATAAAAATCCATCCTACAGTTTAACTCAAGTCAGAAAGCACAGAAAGTACTAGTCTATACACAGTTATTTTAGCACTTAGTAGATAGCTCAAATTTGCCCTAGAAATTAATAGAGAGAAAGTAGAACAGTCACCCAATATGGGCAAATAGGCCAGCATTTGGGACTCAGGAAAAGTCTATGCTAATAAAATAATATTTTGGCAAACAAATGTGTTTGTTTGCCACAGATCATACACATCCCTTTCTCCCCATTTTGAGTAGAAACCCATTTTCTGTTCATCCACTGAAGGTGCACGTTAAGAATGGTACCTGACAGAGAGGAGGGGCAGGAGGGAGCTGGAGGTCAGGAGAAGCTCCAGTGACAAACCATCAGCTTTTAGATAAGGTTGATGGTGGCTCTAGTTGCATGACAAGGGAGAAAAGCACTGGAAAAAGCTCTCCCTCACAGCAGGATTAAGAGACATTGTAAACAAGGAATTATGCATCTGCATAGTCTTCAGAGAGAAAAAGCAGCTAAACCGGGAGAAAAGAGGAGTAGGAGTGTGGTATCAGAAGGAAGCAGGGGAAGAGGGTCAAGGATGCAGAGCAGCAGTTGTCTAGTTCAGGCAATTGCCTCTGGGAGATCTTCTCTGGGGCTACTGGAGTCTCTGTGGCCTCCTACAGTCAGGGGGGCTGCTTTGAGCCAGGCTCTTCATGGAGCCATGTGAGGAGCAGGAGGTGCATTCCAGAGGTGGGCAGCCTTGCCACAGGCAGCTTGGTCCAACTCGCTGATGCTCCACGGCCACATCTCACACCAGCTTTCTCCCTCACGGCAAATTTCATCGGGAAAATGTTTACAGCAAATAAAACCTTTGAAGAGAAACCACAAATACAAATACGAGGAGGGTCGTCAGCAGCCATCAGACATGTGTCCTGTTTTATAACTACAAAATGCAAGGTAAATGAGAGGTGATTTGGCAATGGTGTGAAGAGGCTGTCCCTCTGAAATTCCAACCTTTCTCTCCGTTTCAGGTTATGCTATGCCTCCTATTTTAATTTCAAACAGTTAACTGGTGGAGAAATCCATGATGTAAACTAGCAACTACACAAAATTGGCTCAAGCCAACTGTAAACGCACTTGTTTCTTCTATTTGCTCTCCTTTGCTGAAACATAAAATTTGGTAAGAGTCAGCATATTTCACCACATTTAAGATTATAACAACTTGGGCAAAGGAAGGGAAAAAATATCACTAATGCAAAAGATGAACAAAAATCCACACTAGGGACAATCATGAGCAGAGGAATTCAGTATACCTGAACTCCTGTTCTACTTTACTGCCATTTCCATTTTCTAATTCTAGTCTAGCATTTCTAATTTAAAAAAAAAATATTAAGAATTGGAATTTCTTCTTGTGAAGGATTAAAAAGAAAAGAAAAATAAAAAAATACCACCTACCCATGAAACTAACCATTCTCCACAATGATTTGTAGTATAAGGCTTTTCCTGGAAGCTTTAAGTACCGTTTCTATATTATTAATAGAAAAATAAACACCACTTGCCAAATAAATCTGCACTAATCTAATCTAACAGCATCTAACCACTCTACACGTTTCCCTATTGTTATACCCCTATGGCATGACTTTGCTAGCCCTCCCCTAAACCCGTTGCTTCCTGTACCTCCTGCATCTCAAAGGCATGCAAATGAATCCTTAACAGTTTTTTTTCCCCCTTCTTTGACACATACAACTCACTCTTTTTTTAACAGGCTAGAAACAAACAGATTGTATTTATTTACATTGTGATAGTCTCCAAAGGCTCCAACCAGCACAGCAGTGAGAGCAAAGAACCAATCATTAAAGCAAGACCAGAGTTCAGGCAGCAGCAATTGCTGCTTGGAGCTCACCATGGAGAAAATTTCAGATGTGAGTATGCACAAACCAGAGAATTATTCACTGGACTCCAGCAGCACTGCAAATCATAATCGTTTCCTCCTCTAAATTTTTTGGTATTTCAAGTATGAGAACGTATTTCCTCTTAAGTTTGGTTTCTGCTCTTTATGTTGTCATAAAACCTGGTTTCCAACACCTCTGTCAATGTGTATGAGGTATTGTGACAACCAGGAACAGCCCCTATTCCCAGTCCCATAAACCTATGTGGGTAGGTCAAGCATTACCAGAACAAAGCCAAAAAAACACACAGCCAAGTGGAAATGTGGTTTCTTGACTTAGATAAGATTAAAAAAAAAAAAAAGAAGTCAAGGGCAGCATTTTTAAACTTAAAGGTAAACAACAGACCCCTAAGTCTGTACTGGGACACACTAATTTAAACCCCAACCCTCTTTAGGAACCCATTTCAGTTAAAAGAGGATCATTTTCGTTTAATAAGTTTAAATCTCAGGCAATATACCTATGAAGCAGTCTGCAAGCTTTACAGCAGAGCACAGCACACAGTTCCAAGAGGACTGAACAACACAGGAACTCCGGGGTTGTCACTGTTGGCCAAGATACCCTTGTGCCCCTTGCAATGCAATTACTCTGGGCAAGCACAGGAAAGGGTGCATCATTTGCCACTCTTGACAGCACTATCTCTGTCAAAACTTACTGCAATAATCAGGCTACACCCCTTACCTTGCTGCACAAAGCACATCCCTACATCTCTCTGAATAACCAGAGTCACTTTTTCTTCCTGGATGTGTGATAGAGCTTCTGAAAATGCATCACTCCAGGACAGAATAAAAAACAAACAGCAAGGCTGGCTCTACCATAAACAAACTGCCCCTCCTCATCTCCACATCATCACACTTGGCTCTAAAAGGTGATGGTTAAAACAGCAAGAGCTGTCAAGGGTTAGTTTTTCCATGGGGTTTACCTAGTGGGGATCTTTAAGAAAATAAATCCAGGCTTCAGGTGAGGATGCCAAACAGTGTCAGTGATGTTAGGCAGGGGTCACTGAAGTGCCCTTTTCACACTTTAAAGAATTTATGCTTGCATTTGTATTGAAGAAGGGAGAAGGTAGGAAAGTTACATATGAAACAAGTTTAATTCTGAATTTTGGGGCCAGGAGATGTCTACCAGGTGAATAAAAAAGATTTCTCCCCTTCTGTAATCAATCAAAATAGATATTTCAGGAAAGTGGGCACTCCCAGATGTTCTAAACCACCTGCAAATTTCCATACAGATTTAGGCTGAGCTTTAATCAGATGGCCAGCAGAGACAATCATCCCTCTCTTGCAAACAATTCACTGTGTGGCCTTAAATAAATCACTTGCATATGGTCAGCATTAGAGAAGAATAAAGTTTTCTGCTCCTTTTTTTTTCATGTAGAGGCATTTCAGGGGGGTAGGGAAGGGAGATGATACTGCTTTATTTTTAGAGAATCCTCACTTTCTTAATTTTGGGAAGATATTTTTAAATGTACCACAAAATGGGAGAGGGAGAAAGGGGAATTTTCAGTTGTACCGAGTGACATTCCAAAATAACAAAAATATATGAGAAAATACTTGAAGAAGAGCTTTCATTAGAGAAAATTAGGGACTGTCATAGCTCAGAAAGAATAGAAACTCATCCAAGAGCCTGACAGAACATGTAATGTTTCTCTCTCCTGCCTTTGAAGGTCACCTTTATTCTTGGTGAGATTCTCTCTCTGTAGAAGGCGTGAGCAAACAAAAACGCTTCACATGTGTCTGCTGAGCTTTTGTACAGAGCTAAGTTTCCCATAAGGTTCCTTGGTTTCTCCTCCCACTTATCAGCTATTGATACTTCTGTCATGTCCAGAAACCAGTTAATTTACATGAGCGGGATGGGGATGTGTCTATAACCTGACCTAACTCACCAAAGATGAGTCTGCATGTAGGTTTGCTTTTAGGCACCGCTGCTTCAACTAGGCAGCACCAAGGGAGGATTAAAAAACAAAACAAAACAAAACAACCTGGGTGAAGTGCAAGGTACATCTGGATCACAAAATGAAATTGGATTTTCCGGGGCCCCTTTCCCTGCACCCCCAGCCTGTGCTCCTCAGGTGCTGTGCTCGGGCCCTACAGACAAGCATGAACTGCAGTACAAAGCACAGTTGGCAGCTAATTTGGATTTAGCCATTTCACACTTGCAAGCCAGGGATTCAAAGCCAAATACCAGGGCCCCCTCCTACTTTCCAACACAGAAACAATTTAAAACAGATCTAACACCTATGTAGTACTGATTTGGTTATCTTCAAAATCCCCATTGTTCTGTTTAAAGAGCATATCCTCCTAGAATAGCCTCCTTTTGATAAACAACTCCTTCTGCATGTCAGCCAAACAACAGTTTTGGTCTTTATCACAAGTGGACCAGCAGCAGAAACAGTGTGTGGCGAAGTGGGGGAGGAGGGAGTTTTAGCTGAAAATAGAGTTCATTGTCAGCTGGACTTTAGACTCAGGTTTTTAAATAGGTTTTGGAATGTGGATATGAAGCAGTTAAAAGAACTCTACCTCCAGCCCTTAAAGGAAAAAACCCTTATTCACCCACTTAAAAATCATAGTAGAACCTCAGGTAACAGGGTCATTTGTGTGCTGTACACAGAAGTTTCTTGTATAAGAAGGTAAAATATACAGGGGAAAAAATATTAGTTCCTCAGGAAACAAACAAACAACAAACAAACAAAAAAATTCTTAAATTGAAATATGCAACACCAAATAACCCATTTTTAAAAAAGTTTAAAAAAACACATGATGAAATTTAAATACTTTTTAAAACCCATAAAAACAGGTACATAATTTTCAAAGGTTGTATAGGCCAGAGATTTCTGCGCCTTGTACAGGTAGTGGAAAACAAATAAAATTGCTAGAAATTATTAATATTGTCTCACATTCCAGATATGCACATGGAGGAATGTGACTGATGTGTTTATTTTATGAAAACTATTGACTCTTTTCAGTAATATATTATTGCATTATTCTATAATGACACTATGCAGTTAGATCGTATATTTGGCTTCAAATATCCCCTCAGCATGGCTGAAAATAGTTTTACTTCTTCAGTCCCTAGGAGCAGCTGACATATGCATGAGATATGCACAATCTAAAATCTGCCGCAAAAACAAAGAAAAAAATCTTATTTTGTGTGTTCCATGAAGAGCAAGTTATCCTAAGAAAGCTGATTTTCTAAAAGACGATATGACTGACTTTAGTAATCATCAATATATGTGGGAAATGGAATAACTGGGGGGAAAATGCACACCTAAACACAAATAGCAATGGCCAGAGCAAAACACAGCCAGGAAACCACGCATCTCCTGCAAAGTCCATATGCCTTGGGAGCAACTACCTAAAACGTTCTTGTAGTTGGAGGCAGTATTCCTACCAAAGCCTTACGTTCAAAAACACTCGCAGGTCCACAAGATGCCAGAGAAACCCCATCGCTCTGTTCTGAAATGTTTGCTGAAAAGCCGTAAGTGGCCTAAACAACGCAAACTTCACCATCTTGCGCAGCGCTATCTCCGGGCCGCGCCGTGACCCCGCTCGCACAAACAGCCGAGGCATCGGATAAGGAGCCTTTGGAAAACACCGGCGCTCCGTGCCTGGCTCCTGCGCTTCCCACAGATAGAGCATCTGGGCAGCGTTAACTGCGGCATTCCGTAAACACCGGCGGGGCGCTGATAGCGCCGAACGCGGGCAACAAAGTGACCGTGCAGAGCTGCTCCCCTCCGCTCTGCTGGTAATCGACCCGCCCGGCCAAATGTTGTGCTTGTGGAAATGAGCTCTGGAAGTAGTTAAAGAAGTGTTTACAGCACAGTTTGCAAAAGATAAGGAGACAAGATGCTCTTCAAAAGTCAGGGAAATCTGTCTGGGCATAAGCTTTTTTTTCTCCTGTTCAAGCAGGAGGCACAGATAGCTCAAACCGACTTCAGCCAGAAATTCATGCTGGTTTTTTTGTAAATCTCCTGTGGCTAGCAAGATTGGCTAGCAAAGTCTTAGTCAACTAACATCATATGGCAAAGCTCACTGCTGGCCAAAGAGGCGAGAACAGAAGTTCTCAAAAAATCTTACATACAAGGCAATAAACTTTCCAGGCCTTGCCATTACCATTTAAATAGGCCAACCAGCCTTTATGCACATACATATATGCAAATCATCAAATGGGATGGGAAAAAACTTGGAATATAGTTGTTGTGCAATTGACAGGAAAGAATTAATGTTGATTTTCTCTTTACTAACAAGATCTTCTGCATCTTGGTGGTAAAACATTCCATCAACTGTATTTTCTAAAGAAACAAAAGTTAATTCCATTCATTCAGGGCTCTGTACTCTGAAACGAGTGGCAGCGAGAATTTACAATTGTTAAACTGATCTTCCTCCCATCTGCGATCATCTAACTACCTTGTAACAACTACAGTAATTGCTGCTACAAAAGAACAGCTGTTTTAAATGCATTTTGGCTAGCCTTTGCTACAGTTCAGAAGGCTGAATGGTGGAGGATGGCCTTTTCCTGTGACCAGTCTCCAGAAGTTCTGCCTGGACTGCTGACAAGCGCTCAGCCATAATAGGAGAGCCTACTCTGTGCATCTCAGTGAAAATTTCCTAAGCTATAAAACTCATCAAGGGAAAATAAGTAACACTTACAACAATACCTCACGCTTGTAGAAACCTAGAAATCTTCTATTATAATAAGGACAGTTGGCATTTTATGTTTATCACACATTCAACTGTGAGAAAAGAGATACAAACTATCTACTCTTGCAGAGACTTTCTGTCTTCATAAGTTGGGGGGCTTGGCATGGCGTTTTTTACTTGGTATTTGGTTGTTATTTTGTTGGGGGTTCTTTTAACTGAAATAACCTATATTCAAATAAAGCATATGGTTGTTTCCCATGTAAAGATAGATAAATGCATTCCATCTTTTAAAGTCAACTGCAACAGAAGGAAGTTTAGAGACCAAAAAAAAAAAAAAAAAGAGGAGAAAAGCAGTAGATTTCTTTTTAAGGAAAAGTAATGAAACTACATAGTAAAGGAAACATTTAAATTTAAGGACTTTGAGCAACATTGCTAGAAAAAAAATGCAGTCTGCATTCATGCCATTGTGCTGCAAATAGAAAAGCATACATGTACCAATTAACCAGAGAGATGAAAATTAGCAGCAAACCAAAGGTGGAGCATAAGTGAGTCCAATTTTGAACCTAGGGTTCTGACGACATGCTCTAAATATTCAGAATACAAGCTCAGGATCCTCAAGAGTGCTGTGAAGAGAACCTATCTTCATTTCAATGACACAGAACAACTCCTTTAAGGAAACCAAATCACATGCAGAACTGTGGAGGCCCATCAGGTAGTACAGGGGGTTTACAGCAAAAAGTCCCCTGTTCTCAACGCTCCTTAGTACAGCTTCTACAAAATAAACATTTTTCTCCCATTTCCCTTACTTTTCCTTTTAATAAATTTACAAATGCTTATGAAAAGAAAACATGAGATTGCATCTGGTTTGTCTACGGCACCATTTGTTGCTATATGGAGACGACTTGGAAAAGGTGATGAGTGCTAAGTTGGTGAAAGATATTAATAGAGAAACAATAGAAAAATTTCTCTCAATGTTGTGCTTAACTCTTTAGTGTTCACATCTTGGTTTCTCCCTCTTCTCTGGGAGGCCCAAGCAGAGCATAACAATTACATCCCCCTGCACAAGCTGCTTTCCCCTCCAAAACATTAGCAAGTGTCTTCTTTTTACTTCCATGAGCACAGTGTATGTAAAATTATTTTTGGAAGCAGGGGGAAGCAACTCACAGAAATGTTATTTTTTTTCTTTATTCACGCCTTTAGCAGAACTGAACAATATCCTTTAATAAAAAGGATGATTTGCATGATCAGCTCAAGTCAAACATCATCAAATTTATTTCTTTCTGAAAGTATAGGTAGAGAATGAAGATATTTAAAGAAAATCTCTGCCCCTGACACCCACTGAGCAGCAGCTGAAGCATGCAAACCACTAACTACTTACTGTAAAGATAAAACTTTATTGAATGCAAAGAGCACCCCTTCAAGAGCCTTTAATAAAGGGGGGAAAAAAAAGGCCACATAAAAATGATTTGCAGTTTCCCAATGAACACATCAATTTACTTAATTAAATATTGCTTTCAAAGTTGCAGTCACAATAGCTCTTGTCCCCTGCCAGTTGCAGTAAGAAAGATACATTGAACAAGGATGTCAGCTGAATACTAGCATTGATGTTAATGCCAACTGTCCAAAGCCTTGCCAAGTCGCTGACGTTTAGAGCAAGGACTCCCTCCTTTTCAGCTCTTTTTAAGGCTTTGTCAAAGTACTGAAATTCTAGAAGCCAAATTCTGTGCATTTTGCAGACATACAAGACCTTATCTTTTCAAACAGGAGAAGATCCCTTTACTATCCTGAGGTTTTTTTTTTAATGGAAATCATTTGAAAGTTAAATTCATTTTCATTGCTGACTACGATATCTTGGTCCCACATTTCATTACATTTAAGCTCAGTTTGTGACCATGCTCATATTTTGACTCAGATTAACCAAAAAAACCCAAAGAAAGTCTTCCCTCCCAAAAACACCAGGCGTTCCCTGAAATTAATTTCAAACATTCAAATCACTATAGCTTGACATCTTTTTTTCCTTGCTTTCTCATTTCAGCACAGGACATGGAAACTCAGATGCATTCCATTAAATATTTCTGTAGTTTTGCCTGCATCCTCAATTAACTGCAGTTTACTAATTTTTAAGAGAGAAAATTTTTGTTGCAGATGTTTTCTCCGAAACCAAGTCAGTTTTGAGAAATATTGTCATTCTGTAACTCCTTGGGCATCAGGATTGAAAGGTAAGACCACACAAAAAGCAGTGTGAACAGTAAAGACAAACCTTTTTTTTTTTTTTTTTTTTTAGATGCTCCACTTTCTCCGTTTTCACTTTCAGTGACAGAGGCATAAAAAGCAGCAACAATATTTGGCCAGTGACACTGGGAGCAATGCAGGAACCTATTCAGTAATCACCATGCTTCATATCACCTTCCACTCCTCCGAAACAGAAATTGCATTGATGGCGTTTCTCCTAAGTGGTGTCTTCGCCCAGACTCTCAGTGAGGCCAGTCTGGGTCGTTGTAGACGTTTTTAAGGTAAGATGCATAAATAATCGGTCACTGACACTGCCTAATCACTCTTCGTTGTCAGCTTCATTCCACAGGCAACTGCATTTAACTCTGACATACTGAAGACAGGCAGCTAAGATCCACATCTTCTCAGACTTTAGTGAATCGAATTTTGGTGTTTTCCCCTTGACACTCTCAAAATCCACTCTGGCACTGTCATGCTGTCCAAAGTCACACGAATAGAGAACACACACAAAGCAGAAAGCTTTGCCCTTCTGAAGTTGTATTCAAGGACTCTTCCTTTCCCTCTTTTTATTTTTTAAGAAATCTTTAGTTAGTTGTACTTTAAGACCTAATACCAGACAAGTGACCTTATTATTTGCTTGGGCATAAGCAACATTATTTTATATTGTAAGATCTAATCCATATTTGGAAATTTATATTTTAGGACACATCACTTCTAACTTTTTAAAGAAAATAGGAGTAGTGACCTCCTAAAAAACATGACGTGTCAAGACTGTTTTGTAGTCAATTATATTTTAGTTTAACACAAACACATACTGTGTCCAGTAATAACCCAACATTAATAAAAGGAAGTTTTAAAAAGCCCCAAATCTAGTTCTGAATTCCTATGACACAAACTCATTTAAACATATTTAAAACAGTATTTTCACTCATTTGAAGTATCAGCTTATCCTCACAGTCTTATTATCTGCCTTGGAACTAGTTTTTTAAGGAAATTTAGGGCCTTCAATTCCAAATGTTTAATCTGAATGCTATCTCAGGACTGGAACAAATGTCAGTGTGGCACAGAGGTATTGGAGGGGAGAGAAAAAAATAATCTGTCACTCTTCAGACAGTCTTCACAAGGAGCAGAGATCGCTGAACACCTTGCAAGCCTGGGCTCTGCATTTTAATTAAATTTCAAAAGTAATTTTACTCAGAACACAAAAAACAATAACTGAATGTCTTTATGATTCCCTAGTGCATAACTTGCACATTGCATCTTCCTTCCATTGCTTTGTCCAGGCCTCCAAAGCCTCAGAGAGACTGTTGCACCATTTCTTGAGGCATTTGTCCAATATTTCAATGGCAAACCAAATAAGAGGCAAAGAATAAAAGAGACTATAACAGCAGAGGGTGATTCTCTCTGTTGTGTAACATCACAGCTTGAAATTACAATGAAATCAGTCAGTCATACAGAAAAAAAGCAAACTTATAAATCACACTGCATGTAAAAATGCTTCATATTTTTAAAGTACTCCTCATATGCCAGCGAACTCATGAGACAGTTTTAAGTGACTCCCACGATGAAATTTTGCCCACAGAACCAAAGCAGCTGGATGAACAAATGTGGGAATGAAGGACCAAGTGTTAAGTCTTTGAACTTACAGATGTGAGCTTGGTGCCATCAGCTGCCTGAGCATCATCTGGTAGGTATATTGGGGTCTCTTTACTGCTGTGCTTTTGCCACTTTCCTGCAATGATGACTAACATCTGACTGATATATTATTTTACAACGAGAAACAGAAATCATTCTCATCCTGATTGCCCAGCTAACATACCCACTGCTCAAATCATGTTTCTGCATCTAGAGTTCCATCTATTATTTTCTGCCAGCAACTAAGAGACCATTTCTATGTTTCTCTTTTACAAGCAGAAGCCTTTCCATAAGACTTTCCATTTCCAAAGTCTGCTATTTTTTTTTTCTCTGAGATCTACATACAGCTCAACAGATCCTCACATCTGTTACTGCACCATTCATTCAATCCTGGAAAAAACTGCCCTTCCCTGCACACTGAAACGGAGAAAGACTAATATTTATTCGGTATAGTGCAACTGGTCACTATAACTCACTTAAAGAGTATTCGTGTGCCCCAAGCACTGTTCACGTGCAATCCAACTGCCCTGTGCAACATGCTGGAAGGCAGCAAACTACTCCATTGTGGAGAAAGAATGCAGTGACTCAGGACAAAAGCCCAACTCTCCCAGAAAATGCTGTGTGCTCTCAAATGTTTACACAGAAATGTTCCCTACTTGGTTGTTTCCAAGGACACATCAGATGGCCTCATGCCCCGGCAGAAGCCAGAATTTTCTCTTCTTCCAGAAGGTAAAAGGCCTGAATCAACCACTGGTACGGGTCCTGAAATCTCAAGTCTGTAGTTTTTCAAACCTAAACCCGAGAGGCTTTCAGGGAGTAGAGGTGTCTTCACATACATTTTAAAAACAAGGAAAAACCCCTAGCTCTTTCAATATAAGCTGCTCTTGAGAGCTCTACATTGTGCTACAGCTTTTCATTCATCCTTCTTGTTTTTATCAAGTGAGGATGACTAATGTGCTATTGTGATGCAGTTTTCTCAGAAATGTGGCCAACTGAGGCTGCTTCCACTCCAGTTCCATGGATGTTTAACATTAAAAAGGAGTGCTCAGGCAGGCAATGGGTAAGTCATTACACCCCTCTTTAAAACAACAGGCCCTATGCATAAACCATGCTCTCATGCAAATCCCTCATGCACAGAATGGTGAACTCTTCTCTTCCAGTGTCAGGAAGATTTCACTAGTCATCCCATGTGTCCCACAGCCATAAATGTGGCAGTACTTGAGCACCACAGGAAGCACAGGGTTTGTCTACAACAGCTTATGGTGGCCAGTGGCATTCCTCAACCCTCTCTCTGCCCTACCAGGTTCTCACAGTTTGGCCAGGAAGTCTAGATGGGACAAACATCTTCAAAATCATTCCTCCTATGCCAAGAAATGCTTTTCCAGCTCAGCACAACTTAACTACCTGGGAAGGAATGTAACATTTTATAACACAAAACCAATATATATGACCCTATATGCAACCTTAAAGTGAAACCCCTGACTTCAGCTGGGTCAGGATTTTACGTCTCACCCGTAGAGAACTGCTGAATATTCATTTTAGTCCCCAAGATATAAAGACCAAATGATGGTCCAGAGCACAAGCCATAAAGAAGATAGCATTGTTTTGCTATGAGACTACCAAAAAGCAGACTCCAAGGAACAATTATAGTCAATTATACCATGTTTGTGACTATCGTGTATGAGGCCATGTAGGCTTTAGATAGACCCTGCTTCAACAACTTTTACTAAATTTGTTTCAGTTTGAACAAGGCCTTGATTTCCTGAGACTGAATCCTGCCAACATTTAGTTTGGACAGAAAACTGTAACTGGTTTCAACTTGTTCAGCCATGTTCAGGCCAGAATAATGACTTTTCTGGAACACAAAATATGAAAACATATATTTTTAAGATGGCCAGTTATCCCAAAATCCAGCCAGTCGTTTAAACTGATCGTGTAGGCCAGTAAAATATTTTGTAGCACAAGCTGTTTGGTCTCATTTCACATTTCAAGACCTACAATTTTCACTCTCTGGCAAAAGAATCCTTGTCTTTCCATTTCTATTGGAGAAGACTTGCAGTTTCAAACTCAGCTCTAAAACTGGGCAAGTTAAGGCAGAAAAAGACTCCTTACTTTTGACTGAGACATTCACATGGGCCTACAGTCATCTGTACAAAAAGGTTATTAAAAGAGCATTTTTGAACAGCAGTACTAGATATTCTTAAATACATTGCTCAGCCACAGTTAATACAATCACTTTATTCATCTCTTTGTGGAAAGACAACGCTTATTCATGGCTTATTAACGTAAAAATCCTTTGAGCAAGCTTATCATTCACTGTGTTTGTGATTTAAAAAAAGAAAATTTTCTTACTCTTTTTCAAAGGGATGAAATGCTTCTCTGAATCATTTTATTAAATGATATATGCCTCCATCTTATGAGGATGCCTTATAAATCTACTTACTTATAAAAACCAGGAACAAAATAAATAAAAATGTTAAATTAGATTGACTAGTTCCCTGGGCCCAAATGAGCCATATTCAAGACTTGAAAATATACTATTCTGTCACAAGATAAATGTTTTGAAAATCAATCTTCAAAACAGCTGGCATCTAGATATGTTGCTCAGGAAATTGTACTATCTTTTAACAACAGAATCAAAAGCTTGACCCTAATGCCAAATACAGAACTAAGTTTGTTCCTCCATACTAGAAATTTCCACGTGATGTTTCATACTTGCCGTAAAACAATATTTTTTTCTCACCTCAGTGAAAATTCCTTGAAAGAAGACTGTGAATAATAAAATCCCCAGGACATATAGAGAAAACTTTAGCAGCAGAAAGTTTCATTCCAACTCTCTAGGCTTCAAAAGCTCAAATCTATAGCAAGATCCTCCTTAATAGTATGCAACTGTGTCATGCATTTCTCTGACACTTATTTTATACTAATTTTTTTTGCTGCAAATAAATAAATCCAGAAATACAAACTTTGATTTGGGTGCCTTTTTCTTTCTTTCTTTCTTTCTTTCTTTTTTCACCTAACAATCTCAGTCTGAAGTAGGAAGGTGCTAAAGCATATAGAAACTAGTTGCTTATCTGGTTCTATGTTTGACAGAATTTCACTGACTTCTTTTGTGGCAACATAGAGAAAGTTCAGGATAAATTATTTTATAATGATCTTAGCTAAAGAGACTATGTAAGTTTGAAAAAGCTCTTATCATGCTTACTGAACAAACATACAACTGCTCCCTTCATGGGCTAACACTTGTCTGAAAGAGAATGTCATTGCTGAGAAAAAAAATGGGAATCTGTTTGCTTTATTTCCCCACATAATTTCATTAAAGGGAATGAAATCATCCCTCTCATCAAGACTATTTGACATAGTTCCCAGTGCAAACAATCCTATGTAGGGCAGGTGAAAAGGTGGGCATTGCATTAAGCTGTGAAAAATTGCTAATTGTACTGCTTTTTCTTCTCCGTGACTGACTTGGTACACAGCAATTTTCTAATGCTCTTGCTAACAATAGCAGACAGGAAGAGTGCAGTTCAGCCTAGTTTATGTTTAGGAAGACGAGCACTGACTTCCCACAATTACTGCTTCAATACAGCATCAAGCCAAAGGAGCAGCAGGGGAAACAATGATGGCTTCCATTTGCGTAAGAATATTGTTTCTCTCCTTTGAAGAGCTTGTCATTAGACAATCCCATAACATAAGGGAGGCTTAAGGAGAAAAGGAAAGCATTGATCTGTATCTAGTGAATAAAAGCAAAATTACAGAACAGTTGTGCCACATTTATCACCACGGAATAGTTTCTCTCAAAGAGTTCCTTGTTGTTTACGGCCAGAAATTTAGGTAGCAAATCAGAAAACTGGAGAGGTTAACAGAAGGGAAATTCTGCAGGTATTTCTTGAAGTGGTCTTGGTATTTGTAGACCCCTTACTTAACAGTGGTTCAGCAACCCACCAAAACTACCCAGGATCCATCCTGTGCCATAACGGGGAACAGAATGAGTGTAGTGTGCTGTCATACATCCAGCAGAGACAAGGAAGGGATGGGCCCCTTTTCTCAAAGGTAAGCCAGTAGGTCTGCTCAGCTATAATCCTGAGCCATGGCACCCAGCAGCTTCTGCCCTCTCTGCCACAACACAGGCTGCTGGATGAAGAAAAAATAACAAAACAAAACAAACCAACAACAAAAACAACAACAGCAAAAAACCCAACAACAACAATAAATAACAAACCAACAAGAGGTTTATATTTCCCTACCAGATATTCCATCTATTGTCTTCATGTTGTGCTTACTGGGACTATCATCACACAGCATGTACCTGAGATGCAGATGACCAAGAGAGAAGGAATCAACAGCAGACAGGAGCTCTTTCGTTGACATACTGACTAGAATTTGGGACATTTGGGCTAATTTCTGTATTTCTTACATACTTCCTACATGATTGTCGATTGCATGTAGTCTAAAAGGCTTTCTTTTTTCTGCATCATTTTCTTGTCTAGCAACAACATGAGCTCTTGTGTGTTAATATAAACTTTCCGGGGCAGAGTTTTCCTGTCACTAGATTTATAGAGCAAGTGAGCTTATCTTTGGTACATAAATGTAATAATAACAGGGTTGAGAGGAAACATCAGAAGGGAAAGAATAAGGAAGTATGTTTTAACTCCATTGCTTTAGGTAGAAAAGGTCTTTTAAAATTTTATTCCATGCAACCCAGTTTTATTTTAGCTAACCCCAAAAAGGCATGCAGTCTAGTATACACAATCTCTGTTAAGTAATACCTATGCACACAAACAACAACACTGTCCTTCCAAAGCAGCACAACTGTTCTTTTACTGTATTTCCCATCCAAAGAGATAACTCAGTTTATGAAACCAGAGCACTAACGAAAACCAATATATTGACTAGTGAGATGCAAGCCCAAACAAATTGCACAACACGGAGAGCAGAGTTAAGCAACGATGACGCACAGACTGCACAACACAGCAAAGGGGTGGGTCATAACACACATGTACGTGGGGACTGGGAATAACTATCAAACATTCCCATGTTCGTTCTTACTTTACATTTTTTGGACTTTGCACCCAAGCACTTTGATGTTTATTACTTTACTGTTTTTTATCAGTTATAAAATGAACTAATCAGTCTGCAACAGTTAGGATCTGTTATTTTAAGCAATCTTCATGAGAACTGCAAACAGAAAATCCAAACTCCACGGCTGAAATGTAATGGCATTGCATATAAATAAGCATAGACTCATTCATGTGACAAACACTACACCCATATCAAAGTATGTCAGGAAGTCAAGTTGTCCTTACTTACAGCACATGACAGCTGGGCCCTATTGGATTTCCTCCTGGCTGTATTCCTCCAGCAGTGGGGCAGAGTGAACACATTGGAAGGAGAGGAGATGCTGATAGAGATACAGGCATGTGGAAGTTGATTAATGGTGAATGACTAATGTATGATTGATACACTCCAGACTCTCTGGCTTTTTGATGATGCTTACAAGAATGAAGGCATCTATTTGTGTCTTTAAAATTGCAATAAAAGCACTAAATTCGAGTTGCTTTTCTCAATGCATTTAAGAGCAAAAGGCTGAAAGGTTCAAAGTAATCTCTCTTCCAGAGATCCAAGGTTAAACAAATAAAGTTCCTCGAGTCTCAATTAGCTATTATCTGCAATAAAAAGGCAACAACCATATAACAATAAATATGGCAGCATAAAAGCAACCAGGCTGAAGAAACTGAAAAAGCTTATCAAGCTGAAGGGAGGAGAGCAATGCCTGGTCAGTATCAGCTCAAATCCATGACAGAAGCCTTCATCTATTGCTTTTCCTTCCTTGTCCCTCAGCCTAGCATGTTACTGGTGTACAGAGTGCCCTGGATTCCAGTGATGATGATATAACAGATTGCAAGCTGAGGTACAGAAAACCAAAAATCTTGTGTTTAAATTGTGGATGATTCAGACAAGATAGTAGTATGACACTACCACCACCAGTAGCACTTTATTTTTTCCTGCAAGCATCTCAAAAACTCTTACAGACACCATTGCATGAACCAATGAGGAAGACAAATTTTATCACTCCTCTTTATTCAGAGAGGAAGAAAGACTATCTCAGAAATAAGCCTAAAAAACCCAAACCACTCAGATCTCCTGAATCCCAAAGTCTCAGCAGTACTTCAACAGTGTTGTAGAGATCTGGATCTGAGAGCAAAAGGAAAAGTTCTGATGCCTACCCATAACAGGCTGTGCTGAGGGAAGCAGATGAAGTAGAACAGGAAAGCTGCCCAGCAGATTCCACATAAATACAGTTAGCTAGGGCTTATCTGACAAAGAGGAAGAGCTAAAGAACACTTCAGAGCCTCAAAACTCCTAGCACATCCAGGATGGTTCAGCTGCTCGGCAGGTGTGAGCCACTTTTGCAGGCACACCAACTCAGCTCAAAGAGATGATGCAGGGACAGAGCACTGCAGCACCATTCCTCTGTGGGAGTGAGAGTAGGAACCATCCAGTGATCCCATCGCAGCCAGGAAAAGAAACAAACACAAAGCTCAACTTGTATTTCTTGTGTAGACAGGGCCTCAGAAACAGTGCAGTACCTCAGCATAGTGATGTTCAATTTTAAGCCTAATCTCATCAGTTTTTGGAGATCACTCAGGGCAGATGGTTTTATTCTTTTATGTCATTGCTTATTTTGAAGATGAAAAAAATGGTTTTCTAGGTCTCCTTAAAATTGTATCTAGAACTTGTTCAGACTTGCAGACAGTTCCTGGGCAGACTTGCATACTTGACCTCCATCCACGGCGGATTTTAAAATATCCTCATCGCCAAGGGGCTCGTGAACAGTGACAAAGAGTCTGTAACCTTTAATACTGACTGAAAAATGAAAAGCCATTCATTATCCAATTACAAAAAGTGTCAAATCTACAAACTTCCACAAGTTTCTTTCTTTCAAGAGCTGGCAGTATTCACTATATTGGGATGACTGCAAACAGTCGGCTCCCCATTGCTCCAAGAGTTAATCATTAGGCCATTACCAGTAAGGCTTAAAATGCTGAAAGCAGAGAGAGATTTTGTCAAAGGTCTGGGAAAAAGACACAATACAAGGTCCAAGCCCATCATCACAGGGAGATGAAAAAGGTAGTCCATTCCCACTGAGATGGCCTCCAAATATACAAAGTAGTTTCTGATCTGCTTGAGAATGTATTTTAAATTTCATTTTAATAGGTGCTAAGTGCATGCAAACACAAATAATTAAGATGATCAGTCTGCAAGGAGGCAAGCACATAAAAAGAACATGAGCACTTCAAAGGGTTAAGTAATCATAGTAGAAGTCATTAATTACATTATAATTATGAATTATAATATATGAGATCCCTGGCTGTTCTTTTGCAAGGAGCTTAAAATAATTTCCAGCTACTATATTAAGTTAAGCAACAGGAAGGCATTCCTGAAACAGCTTTTTAGTAGCAAACCCCACTTTAGTGAAAACATTTCTTTCCACAGAATATCAAAATTCCAACAATGTATTTAACTGTCTCAATAAGATGCATTATGACTGAACCTTAACAATCTGAAGAAGAGAGTATATTCTGTAATGAAGATTTTAATTACTTGAGTTATCATAATTCATCTGGGTATTTGTTAAATTGGAGATTAAGTGCATATATTTATAGATGCATCGAGTTATGTTCTATATAAATAACATTTTAGTTTCTACAGTTTTTCTGGGACAAAAAAAGTCTTTTTTCCCACCAGTTCTATTCTCAAATATTCTCCAAGGCGAGCACTGTAGTGCTAGTTGTAGAGAGGTAATTAAGAACCAGATTTAAGAACTGTCCAAAAGCCATTCAGAGCCAGTGGCAGCACGGAGAGCAAAGTCTGCCTCTGGCTCTCCAGCCTGCTTTGCTTTCAAGGTGCAGGAACTCACAATGAAATCTGCTGCTCGGTGCCAGAGGTGACGCGTTTGTGTCACACTGACCTGGCACACAGAGGGCACTTGGGCAAACATCACTGCTCTGCCCCAGGGCTGCAGGGTGCACCGGGGCAGGAGCACAGGGAGGCTGCTTCTCACAGACAGCACACTAAAACAGGTTTTACATGAAGAATGCAAGAATAAGGCATGCTGCCTGCCTCTTACACAGATTTTAAATCTCTTTTGAACACTTTTTCTTGGTGAATGTCCTTACTAATGTGGCCTAGGTAGCTGTGTCACTTTTTGATAGTGTTCTGTGTGCCACAGCCTTTAAGCTCCTGGGAATACTGATTTTTGGAGGCCTAGCTCTAACTGATGGGATGTAAGCAATGTTATGTTTCCTAAAATCTTTTTTCTACCCTATGCTACTTCTGTGTCTGCATTAGGAAGCATCACGCTAGTAAGTTGTGTATCTATTCTTTTTCAAAGACTAAAAAAACTAAATAATTTTGAAAAATATGTAAGAGAAAAATAATTCCACTAGTAGCATGGGGCTTGTATTCCACATTTAAACACTGCCAAGCAATGAAGCCATTCTGTACATTTTATTTCACTGAATTTTAGCATGTTTCAGTCCACTGGGAACTTGCCTCGGTAGCTTAAAGACATGGGCAGCTTATCTGCTTGGACCTAAGAGTGGTCCTCAGAATATACAAGTTATACCCAGATGGAGTCGCATCAGAAGTATTTTCTCCACTTCATGTGATAAAATAAAAAATAATAGGAAAATAACAATTTTACATATTTATCTGCAACTCCAGCTTTTTGTCTCATGAAGTCACAAAACCACACAACATGCTTACATCACTGCCAAAATTCAAAAACTATAAATAGGTCTATAACCTTTTGCTTCAAATTGGAATACGGGATTATTTTCAAAAGACCGAAAAGAAAATGGAAAATTTATTACTCAAAAATAAACAATGTTCCTTCTATACAAGCATTGTAGCACATATGTTCAACAGTAACCAAAATGTGATGTCAAAAAAGAAAATAACCCAGAGAATTATGATTTTCGAGTGAGGATATAAACAGCAGGAACAGATGAGCATTTAAAAATAAAGAGCCCATTATATTCAAATGAAACAAAAATGAGGAGAAAAAAAATAATAAGCTATAAAAATATATCTGTCAGCAAAGCTGTTTTGAGACTGAATGTTTTCCCCATGAGATTCTCAGGAAACACCAGGCACCCTCCAGGTTTAAAGCTTTCATCCCTCGGCTCTGTGCTATATTGGTTTCCTGTACAAAAGGAATCTAGACGAGAAGAAAACATTTGACCGACTGCCCCAGCAATCATACAATGTTTAATACTTTGTGGAGGGCTGCCTAACACAACAAACCGAGTATTGTTACAGAGGACTCAAAGAGTCCAACCAATTATGTCCCTTCATGGGCATGGCTACACTCGCCTTTGATCACCAGTTCTAACTACCAGCAGTAAAGCAAACACAAATCTGCAGACAGCATCAATAAACCTTGCAGGGGGAGTGAACACAGATACTCTGGGCCCAATTGGCTTTTTTTCCCCCCCTTCCCTAAATCACCACCAAAATTATCTACTAGTCGTCTACTCTGACATGCAGACTCGAAGCAAGTGAAGAGTAGCTTTACCCACTTTTTTAAGCCAGGCTCAGGCCATCAAGCTTTTTTTTTTTTAACAAAAAAAACCCACTTCAGCAGAATTCTCTAACCACGGTAAAATTCAGTGTCCTAATTACCTGGAATTCAACTGTGCTTTTATTAAACTCTGTTTTTACGCACACACAGATGTAATACATGTATTCGTGATCAAAGAGTTTGTAGAAACACTCTTCTTTCCACTTCACTATTTGTTTACTGTGTGGACACTTTCCTCAAGATTTTCCTGCTAAACACAAGCTAAGCACTCCTGATTTTCTGGTGATTCATGCTATTATTTTGCTATGACCTCACAGCTCAGGATTTAATCAGTGAAGAGGTCTGGGCTGAGTGGGTGCCAGGTACTGCTCACCCAGCACTGTAACTTGGGCTTTTTATTCCCACAGCACACAAGTTCAACACAACAGACCTCCCATACCCAAGAAGCACATAGTCTTTTCAGCTCAGAGGCACAGCTTCAGCAAAAAAACCGCAGTGGTTTTCCTCAGGCAGAACAGACAGGTTAAAGGCACAGATCTGAACGAAAGATTAGGAAAGGCTGTCTGGTCCAGCTGTTAAGCCACTAGCCTGGGACCTAGAAATCCCGGCTCTGCCTGTGACACAGCCTGTGCTGCTGGTGGCACCACACAAAATCACACTGGCCTGAAGCCCTGGAAATATGCCGGGCCTGAATGCCCTTTGAAATCACTTAGAGACAGGCAAAGAACTTTTGAGGGTTAGGGCCTCATTTCCTTTATGCTGCAATAACTGTCTGTATAATGAAAGATAATAACATTTCCCTCTCTCACCGAGGCCACTGAGTAGCCCCCTGTAAGAGGGACACCCAGCATACCTGCCCAGGCCATGTGCCACACCACTTCAAAGAGACATGAAAACAAATATTAGGTTTCACATCAGCCTCATCCTGCACTTCTAGCAGTAAAAGCATGGGATTGCAACCCCACAGACCTCTGAAGAATTAAATAAAATCCAATTCTGTCATCCTTATGTTTGTGGTCAGATATTTCGTAGTAACTGGTGGATGCTAACTGGGCTTTACGCCTACTGTCTGCTTTGTCTGGCACATGATTCAGCTCCTGCCACTGCATAAAGTGTTCAATTTATTTAGCTGTGCCTCCCTAACTGGCAGGGCCAGTCCTCTCTTTCCTTCCAGCTCTGCTGCTTTAAACACCTCACAGTGTATTTCACTTGGGAGAAGCCCTGCATCCATGGCTGGCTGGCTGGCAGGAGCCTGGTCTCTCATGTGTAAATAAAGGCAAGACAACGCTTTTTGAACCACATTTCCCAGAAAATAAGGATCTAATAAAAATTTTCCACATTCTCTCAGGTAAAACTTAACATATTATTATTATTATTATTTAAAGCTGTAATAACCATACCAATCCAAAATTCAGGGTGGGAGAATCTGGAGGAAAGGGAGGTAGTTCTTACTTGCAGTGCACTAAAACATGACTTGGATTCCGTTTCTAACTCACTATAAACTTCACATATGTTCTCACCACATCTTCCCAGTACCCTTGTTCGTTTTGCACATGATCCAGACGATATGGCATCTTTTTTCTCATAATTTGTCTGCCTTATCTATTCAAAATATAATCTGGAGAATAACAGATTTCTTTTGCTTTGATGAAGAACGTTGTGAAAAACATTACTGTAGTACAGTCACAGCTTTTTTGCCTTAGTCGTACTACTTACATCTGGATGAAAAGGTAATGTATGCCAAATAAGTAGTAAAAGCCAGAACACATGGGTGTTAGCCAAAAAGTCAACTCAAGATTTATAATTTACAACCTGTTAAACTCGTGCCTTTTTGATTTTAAAAAGTAGTCTGCATAACTTCTAAGCAAAACCCCACAAGAAAAGAAGAAAATAAGCACCAAGGAGAGAAAAGTCAAAGAAACATCAGGCGTAGAATGAAGACTGCATAGAAATTATAAACAAGACCTTATGTAGAAATAAGTAGGTAAAATACAGTATTTACAGCAAGTAAAGCTGTATTTAAATAATTACCACCCTATAATAAATTTGGAACACAGTAGATGTGTGACTGAGACACAAGGTGAAGTTGCATCTAATATGGTGATTCACAGTTACTCAGAGAATCTGGTTTCTACTATACTAGTTGATGTCAGGCTGCATTTTATTCAAACCAATAAAATCTTTTGTGTGGTCTCTTGACCCCGCTAAATGTCTAATTTACATTTAAGACAATAATGTTGCTTAGTAATTTTAAAAGGAAGTGTTTCCACCCTGGAGTGTTATCCCTGCATCTCCTCTGAAGAAACTTTAAACTGGTGAATGCTGCAAGTGAATGGGAGTTCCCTGCATCCCAGTTTGTAATTATCTCTCTTAATTGGTAAGGCTTTACATACTAATTCTATCTGGCATGCTCAGAGAAGGCAAAATCTGGAGTTATCCTGATTTACCCCATCCTGTGGAGGTTAGAGAAAAAATAGAATTCTCTCCTAAGCAGGCTCAAAGGTATCAGGATGCAGTCCAACAATGTGCAGACTTAACATCTCTTAAGGACCTTGCATTTAAAGGAGTAAACTCATCTTGATATTCTGGCTGTCAAATGTCAGTACAGAACTCAAAGAAACAGAGACTCAGAGAGCTGTGCAGAGCCTTAGGCCCAAACCTTACTGTACTAGAGGCAGGAACTGCAGAGGTTCAGAGGAAAAACATTATGCCTTCAGAAATTATTCCATCTTTTCTACTCTAATAAGCAAAAGTGGTGGAAAATGCTAATGTCTCTACCTATCTTCTTCTGCTGTGGCATGAATGGAGAACTTAGGCAGCTAAACACAGAGATAGAACTGGAGTCAGTAGATTGGTTTCTCAACATCGCATTTTCCTTCCAGTCACTGTAAAGAGTTGTGTTGAGTTTAGAGTTTGTCTATAATACAGTCACTACTATTCAAACAGTCTGTGAGTGAACACCGGTGCTTTCTTGCTAAGTATAAAACAGGTATAAGAACATCTCAGAATGAAGTAGATCCTGCTACATATTGTGTTTGGTGAGTATTACCCCACTGATAAGCAGACCACCAGCTGAGGCCACTCCTATCTAGAGCCTCTGTGTGTGAATACAGGCTGAAAGCAGAAGCTGTTTCAGGCCAGAGGGTGCATCAGGAATTACCAGTATCACTGGTTTACATAATTATGTTAAAAGACTCCTGTTTTGCTACCCCTTTTCCCTGGGTGCAAAGCCGCACCACAGTCCAGTACCGCATTGCTTACATCAGTGCGACTTTGTGGAGGGATGTGTCTAAATAAAATTGGACTAGATTTGCAGATCTGAGCCGATAAGAAAAAAAAAAGTTTTGCTGCTGGATATTTTTGTATGTGGAGATGTTTAACCTGTATCGTTTCAGCACAGACCCACAAACAGCTGCATCAGCACAATGGAGCAGCAAAAAACTGGCAGCAGAAACAGGCGTGAGCAGCAGGGGTAGGAAACAGGAATTCCTTAGTTTGTCTTGTGTCAAATCCAATTTATGTAACATCTAATTACGTCTTTAGATTTTCCAAATGGGGGAAGGAAAAAATCCCTAGTTCTTAAGACAAGATCTGATGTAAATTATTTTATATTGCTTGTACTTACACAAGAAACAAGACTTGCACATACTGCATGCACTTTCAAGTTCTGCTCTGAATTGAACTAAGGGAATTGTTCCCTAAATGATTGCTGGGATCCAACTGATCACAAATGATGAAATCCTCTCAAACTCGCCAATTCCTCAAATGTTTCCAATTTTTTTCCCCAAATGACACTGTGTTCATCCAGCAGTAAACAACACTAAGGCACCTGCAGCAGCATCTCAAAAGATGACACGCTGAGATGTGTGACCATGATCCTCACTAAAAGCAGGCAGCAGTAAACCCCTTTAAAGCTTGTAGTTTGCTCATTTTGTTTTTAAATGGTACAGCAATAAATAATTGACAATAATGGTTAAAAAGGATACCATCCCCTGCTGCCCTCCCCTTCTCCATCCAGTGTTGCTGCCCATGTGTAGGGTCTACATATCTCTGCTCTTCAATTGCAGTTCACAGCCCAGGGTAATACCAAAATAAGCAGTGGCTAGGTTGAAATGCCAGGCACTAGGCAGTGGTGGCAGAAAACATGATGGATACACCCATTCATTCATTCACACTTCTACCACAGAGCAGTGTTTCAGCAAGCAGGAAATGCCCAATGACAGATAAATCCAACAAAGAAAAAAGTTCCTTCATATCTCTGAATGAAGACACAGAGATAAACCTGGAACTATGTGTAGAAGAATACTTCCTTCCATTTGTAGCATGTAACTCCACTCCCAGAAGTACTAAGAGCAGATCATAGCATGGAAGTGCCTTTTATAAGGCACCATGCAGTTCCCATTCCTACGGCTGCAGCTTTTCAGGAACTAACAGCCCAGATCATAAAAGACTGGGTCATATCTCACTTAAAAGAATTGTAATATAACTCAGCTTACACTGGCTGACAATGTTATGAATGCCACAGGGAAGTTAAATAAAAAGAAACTATTCTCTTTATCTCAGATACAAGAAATAAGGAACATCCAGTGCATTTTCAGGAGAACACAATTAAAACATTTGGTAAGACAGTAGCTCACTGCAATGGCTTGTTACAGAGGCATTCAAGACAAAACTGGCTGTTCAGATGAACTGCAGTAGGAGAAATCTCTTGCTAACTATTATGATCTGGAGAAAACCTACAATGCAGCAGTCTAGTTTCCCTAAGCTGAGCAGCCTTATACATGCCATATTTCCTGCATCCTTTCCAAAGCTACTTCCCTGTTGTACAGAACGCAGGGCAGAAGAGGTGAGAAGGACTTTTCATCAGGATCAGTGTGGTTCTTTTGAGTGAAGCACATTTCTATTGTCCTTGATTGTGTTTGTCACATCTACAGAGCTAAACACAGCAGTGCTGCAATCACAACTGAAAGCTCCTGACATTGCTGCAAGACAAACATGGTAATATTAACAATTAGTGACTTAGATAAAGCTCACATTTATAAATTCCCTATCTCAACCACTGAGGTTGTATGCAGTATAAACTCTTTCAACACATAGCTAGAGCTCTTCCCTCTCTCTAGGATATGTGTTTCCACTCTTTCCCATGGACTAACACTACTTATGTGACCTCGTGGGGAGCAGGTTTACAGAGCTTATTTCTTCTTTTTCAAGTGACTTTTGGGCTGGATCAGCTCCCTGAAACAGTGCAATAGGGTCACTTCAGCATTGTAGCAAAAGAAGTGATAATCATGTATGACAGCAGACAGGAGGGAAGGCGAGGATGAGACTAACACATAACCTGACCTGGAACATATCCTGAATCTTGGCTAAAAGAGAAGGCTATGGGCATCACGAACCTTAGGGGTTTTCTAAGTCACAGAACTGCACAGTCCCAGCCACAGCAACTGCCATCCTGAACTTCTCTGCAAAGACTCAGAGAAGTCTCAGAGAAGTCTCCGTAAGGTTGTGGAAAGATGAGCAGATCAGAGTGTCCCACTGGACACACATTCGGCAGACTGAGGCAACCCCAGGCACTTATAAAGACAACAGCAAATGCCAGAAATTAACTGCTATGCATAGGAATTCTCCTTCCAAAAATCAAACAGGAAACACTAACTTTGGCCCCTAAAAATTCGATGTAGTTGAGTGTTCTCTCATTCATTTCAAATGCTGCTTTTTCACATGAGGGACTGCGACTGTGGGGTCTGGGGGCAGAAGCCAGCTGGAAGTACTTGCTGTGTGCTGTTTAGAGCTTCATGCTGTGTACCCAACTGATCAGCAGGACACTGAGGGAAAATTACTTCTCCCAGACATCTTTGGCAATTCATATTACTGCCAAGTGTACTCCAGGCTCTAAATACAACTGTCTAGTCTGCAAAGCCTTCCCATGGCCTTAGGACACCAGTCACCAAAAAGAAAATTGGATATAATTTTACCAATAGGCTTCTCTACTGAGAGAAACTTTTCATTTTTTGCATATACATAAATAATTTGGTTCTCAAAATGCACCTTCTAGCAAAAATAGCTGTCAAGTAGACAGCAATGAAAAGCTGTAAGTAATACCAAGCTATGATTTACATTCACTAAAACTGTTGGAGCTACTTAAGGATAGGCTCCAGCACAAGGAATTCTTCCTTCAAACAGCACTGAACCCAAGTAACACCTCAGGCGGTGAGAAAAATTTGCTCAAAATGTTTCCAAAGCAGCCCCGTGATCAAAACAAGAGGGAATAAGTAAGTCTCTCAGGACAAAAGGTTCATCTCTTTAGTCCAGGTAGACCAAACAGTACCCCCCATAATGTGCAGCAGAAAGCACAAGATTCAGCAGGCACTCTGGAGATGAAGAACTCACCAAGGTCAACAGCAAAGGGTGGCAATGGCTTTCTCCAGGGCACCTCTTGAACTATCCATCCATATAACTTTAACCTAGCTTTCTATTTAAACTGATTTACATTTGTTTTGCTTGCTAATAAACCTACCAAAAGAGGATTGTAGACCCTAGGAGGATTCCCCAGCTCTCTTGGTCTCAGGCTGCAGGGGGAAAAAGAACAGTTTGGCCACCACTTGTATTTCAACAGCTATGGATCACACGGATTCATATCACAGAAACTGTTCCAAATACTTAAAATATTCCCCCTCAAACCACTCAAGTTTAATTTTTCTCATGGAAAAAAAAAAAAAAAAAGATTAAAAATAAAAGGCATGTTTCTTCAAACCAAAACACTGTCAGATCAGACACTGGCACAAGTTCAGACCTAACGTTTGTGAGGCTAGATCAAAGCAGAACCCCAGAACTAAAAGGCAAGGAATGAACAGGTCTGAATCTCCGTGCTGTGGGTTTTTTTGAAAAGCAATGACGTTCCTACTGTGTACATATTTAAAGGTAATGGGTAAGGCATTTCCCAATGAAACAGGAGGGTGCAGGAGTGCAGCACGCCCAGGAATCACATTCAAGCAGAACAGACCACCAAGACGGGAGGCAACAAGAAAGGCACAGATGGAAGTAGTGTAAAGTGAATGCTGAGAGCTGGAGGGAAAATTTTCTGTAAGGATTGCAGTGCCTCAGAGTGAGTGCTGGGAGCCTCAGGCAAGCAGCTGCTCTGTAGGCCTGTGAGCAAAACCCTGTTTTATTACTAGAATGATTCGAAGAAAGCTCCCTCTTCTATGTCCCTGAAGACTATCTGCCCACTATTCACTCTGCACTTCTTCCCTCTGCCACCTCCTGTGCATAGCACCAGTACAGTGCTAGGAAATGTGGCCCAGGGACAGAGCTTGCAGAGACCTGCTCAGGAATTTTTAATCGCGATTCTGTCTGAAGCTGCTCAGAGCAGATTAAACATGCTGTTGTAAAAACACCTGGGGTAAAATCCCAGCCCTGTCACTTTACAGCACCCATGTTCAAAAGCTTATGGGAGCTTTGCAAAAAAGAGGATCATGCTCTCTGGTTTTGGCTGTATACAGAGGAATAGGGAAGTTTATTCCAACCTATGGCCCCCACATTCCTGGTGCCTGGACTAAACCATGGGCAAATAACATCCAGAAAACAATCAGGAGTCTGAGATACTCAGGGCAACAAGCTGGCCTCCACCAGAACAGGGGGGCTGAGGGAAAGATTTACAACTGAGACCCTGTTGACACTCAGTTGTCAGCTTCACATTATCTCTTTTAACATCATTTGAACACTGTTCTGCTGCCAAAAATATGTGGAAATTTCAGGGACTGAGGGCCTTGCAGCAAGGTCAAACTCATGTACAAAGTCAAACGTGATGCTGAGCCCTGGGAATTACAGCCCATTGGCATGGGGCAACCGGCCAGCCACTCACAGGGTCAGGGACTCTCACCCCAATGGGACCTGTAGGAATTCCCAGTGCTCAGGATCAACTTCTCTGGAGACAACAAAATCAAACACCATATTGAACCATCACTCCACCATGGTCCTACTCATTTCAAGAATGTATTTCTTGGATCAGGAAAAGTGAAAAAAGTTTTCTTAATCTGTGTGGACTGTGGGGGGGGAAAAATCCATTTTTGTCCTTTTACTTGTACACATTTGAGATTTGCTTTCCTCCTGTAGAAAACCAAGGGTCACAGCCTAGACAGCACATAAGCCCAGGGGAAGGTGATTCGAAAGTGCTCTTTATGTAGTTTGCCTGAGCTCAGACAAAAGAGCAGCAAAGGAGAACAGATCATTTTGGCGTCTGGGAAGAGGTGTGAAGAAACATTGAAGGGTCCCCACCGAGACTGTCATTCTAAAGTCCTCTCTAACAATGCTGAAGAAATACTTCAGGACACTTTGAAAGAATATCAGCATATATCATGGATTTTATAGCAAACCTTGGTTAAACAAATATGCCAGACTCAACAGTCCCATTGGGCTCTATGTTCATATTTTGTGGATACTTCCAATTCAATACAGATTTACCCAACTTCCAGTTTCAAGACACATCAATCTTTTAGGAGACCTTAAATGTGGAGATTAGGTGGCCTGTGCCTGTGTAACTCAGCCAGACCTGTCATCAATCCCTTTGCAAAGATACAAACCAACCATGTTTGCAGCACACTTGCTTTACCCTACAATGTTGCAAGGTAGGTTGGATGAAAGCATGGCAGATATTTCCATCCAACTGCTAAATCAGAAGCATTTTGTATACAGAAAATCTGCCAACTACAAAAATAACTTAATTCCAGTGGTTAGTGGTGGGCTGGGTGGACCAACAGTGGCATCAGTACTGCTGTCCACACAAAAACATCATGTTTTATCCAAGAACTTTTAAAAAATAAAAACCCTGGATGACATACAAGGAACACCTACAACTTTCTGTGCATGGTCCACTAAATGTATTGCTCCAGCTGATCTGAATTATATCTTGCATTTGCAGATTTATTTCAAAGGGCATTTGTGAGTAAAAGAAGAGAAACCTGAAATAATAGTCTTCAGTTGTCCTCCTGTGAATAAGGGCTGTTGCTTTTTCTGAGATAAGAAGAAATCACAGTGCTAACACCAATAATTTGTGAAAGCTAACAGCCAACTCTGGCAAGAGCAGAACTCTTGCTAAGAATTGCCGAAATTTTCAAATGTGACTAAACTGGGGCAAGGCCCAAGGTTTCCTAAAACCACAGCAGTATCTGAGGAGATACTTAAATCCTGAATGTATCAAGGACAACCCTACAGTGTCTGGTCCTTTCTGATGTCTCTACCCTAAACACTTCAGCTATACCAATAAAAGTTACAACTAAGTTAAAAGAGTATTAAAGATGGGATGGGTTTATTAAAATGAACAAAAAATGCGTATTTATTTTCTGAAGTTTAAGAGCTATCCCTTGAAGTGTAACCAATGCAAAAATGCATGGCTCATTTCTTCCCTGATACGGTCTTGGCAGAGAGAGCTTTGTGTGATATTCTGTTTCAGCAGGAAAGCTCCTAGTTGGTTAACAGGTGACACCACAACGATGTACTCAACGTGTGATGTGCCATTTCACAGCCTTCAATGGTAAGCTACTGCAATTAAGCCTGGTTTAGCCAGCTAGATCTAACCCCAGCCCACAGACTGCTGGAGTCATGTTGCACTGCACCAGAGCCTTTCCAAGGACAGGTGGAATCCTGCACCTGTCTCTGCAGCCAACCCAGGGCTGAAGCACTTTCACCTCTTCTGCCAAAGGCCACACCATTGCAAATGAAGCACAGAGGTGCTGGAAAGCCTGTCAATAACACCAGATGCAAGCTAGGAGGGGGTGAAAGTGGTGTCCCACTCACCTTTGAATTTGCGCAGTTTATCTCTACAGAATTTTACAATTTAAAAAATGGTTTGACTTTACATTGTGAGCAATGAAACCTCACAGGAAGAGAGCAATATGTTCATTCTCTGTTAGCTTTAGCTACACACACCAAATGAAAGCAGACAAGAAAAAAAGCTTGCAAATTGAGGATGAAATTACAACAGAAAAAGACGTGGGCAAAACTCTTAAATCTCTAACCTTCCTCCTTTAGTAGAGGAAAATCTTAACTCACACTATTTATTACTCCTGATTGTTCAGACTCACTGAACCTGTGAACACACTATGAAATGAAAACCTTCTTCTTCATACTTTCAATGAATTAGAACATAATACTCTGTCCAAATTCTTGGGTCACCTTCTGCATAAAGGTCTCAGCCCTGACCTCTAGAACACCACAACAAAAAAGAATTTGGCTAGCTGATATGAAACAGAGCTTCCAAAATGCTTGTCACACGAACCTTAATAAAGCTGCGATAAATGGTTTTTAGAACCAAAATAAACGAGAGCCCTGGAATACCCTGAAAACTCAATCTAAGGAAATTAATCTATGATTAACACTTTTTCATCATATTCTATAGAAACAGTGTTTCTTCTTTGGGAAGACAGTGCTTCCATGATGATTATTGGGAGACTGGGTAGAAGTCTCCCTTCATCTTGATTACTTATTACATACAAATGCACACACACACTCCTCCCACCAGCAAATTCTGATACAACCTTTACTTTGACATTCCTGGAGTGATTTGCAGCAGTACATTTATCAGTGTGGCCAATATCTACCATGTGTGCTTTCCTCTGCCTCTGAATTAATTTGGGAGTCCTGTGTGTGCACTGTGATCTCTTGCTTCAGCACAGATGCCACTGGCCATTTATGATAATGACAGGCAATGGTGCAGCTTCTACTAAAAGGAGTTCCTGCTTCATGGACCCACACTAAGAGCCCCCTGGGGAAGTTACATGTCAGAGCTGAGTCATTCTCACAGCTCATCACTGCCAAAAGTAGCACGTCCCATGCTCCAGCCCTGCCCTTTCTTCTCTCCATCCCAGCCGTGCTAACACACCCTTTCTCTTGCATCAAACTAATGTTCATTAGAGCCTTCACTGAGCTGATTCAGTTCATTAACCCAGGAGCAAACAATTCACTTTTTTGTCATGTTAGTTTTCTTCCAGGCCAGTGGGTTGAATCCGTTTCACGCGGGGCCTGATGAGTGCGAGATATGTTGCCGGCCAGGGGCAGGAGCCAGCCAGGAGCAGGGGAGAAGAGCCGTAAGAGGAGGACAGGGCCCTGGATATCCCCAGCACAAAAAGAGATGACTAGCTGTAACATGTCTCTTTACCTTCAGTAGTCTGATGCTGATGGAAGGAGGTTTCTTTGCAGCCAAAGAGTGAAACAGCTGCAGCTCTTCTCCTTGAGCTCTCAGCAGTGTGCCATGAACCCTCAGTGCAGTAAGGAAGGACCCTGACAACCCACAGGGACACTCTGAACCTTATCTAATGGACAGCCAAGGCAAAAAGTAAGGTTTATGCATTCATTACAGCTACTGGGGGTGGAGAAATGCACTCCGCAGCTTTCTGTGCTTGCCCATGGCTAACAGTTTTAAGACTGCTTGTACCGAGTGGGCATTTCACCACCTGCAACCAGGTGGGGTTTTTTGGGGAAAAAAAAACAAACCCAAAACAGGTCTGCACAGAGTGAGAGATAAAGGAGATACTAGAAAGGTATAAAGCTTGTCATATTCCTAATCCTAAAGGCCTTCTTCTTTCTGGGCTTATTGCAGTCACCTTCACCTCTCTGACTACTCCTGCTCCTTGCCAGCATTTCAGACAACTTCTTCCTATTTGCCTGCCTCTCCATGCACAGAGACCCTACCTAATTACCTTTATACAGCTCCTGTACCCTTTTCCTTTTATAAGGCCTGTAAGACTGTTGCTCTACCATGCACATTTACAAGAAATTCCCTAATTAATAGCCAGAAAGCAAAAATTTTACACTTACAGGCTTGTATTTGCACATGAATATGTATCAAATACATATATACTTAATGTATAGTATATTTAATATTACTCTTTCCCCTCTCCCTCTATTCTCTGAACGCCAGGGCAGCTAAATTCCACTGGAACTTATTTCTGTGACTTGGTAAATGTCATTTTAAGGTGCAATGCTACAATACGCTGAAGGTTCACCAAGCTCCGTCCAGTTTCTTCACATAAAAAATAATGCACATCCTGACTGTGTGAGCTGACACTCCCTTCCAACAATGAAAGCATTTTGTTACTTTTCCTTAACAATAGCTAGGAGGGAAAGGTCCCTTCCCCACAGCTGTTTCTTGAAAACCTTCAGTGCGCTACAATGACTGACAGACCTTTCAACAGAGGAGCTTGGACACTTATTCATCCTGAATTGATCCAAGCCTTCCATAACCTGATAAAAGGATGCTGTTGACTGCTTTGTAACACAGTCAAGATTTCAAAGACTGTAAAACAGTGGACATCATAACTATTTAACCCATTTTCTCAAAAGCGGAGTTAATCTGCATAATTTACTTTCTCAGTGATACGCATCTACATATTATCCTTACACACACAATCTGACCTCCAATACATGTCAGCTTTCACTTTGATTTTTGGCTTCAGTTTCTACTGTGTTTTGCACCCCAAATGCATTGTTCGTAGCTTCCCAGCCAACGTGAGTTCAATTCATAAAGCTTGTGCAAGCAGCTCTCTCAAAACCTTCTCCTGTCACCACCACAGCCTCCCTGATACCATCAGTACTGGGTAGAGTTTACGTCTATAAAAGAAACTTCTCCAAAAGCCACTCTTGTCACCTTTCAGCTCTGCAATGAATTGAAGCACTGGTGCTGTGCAATGAAAACTCCTGCAGCTCTGAAAATTATATAGGAGGAAAGCAGACAGGTCCCTTTAGGTTGTAAAAGAGGTTATGGTTTCCTTCCAATAACAGTTCCTATACCCTTTGATATTCTATCTACTTTATCATTTCCCCCAGTTTTGCAGAATAGCAGCTGTCATAACAGAGCTCATCTTCTGCACTGCCTGTCACTGCATGTAGGGAGATCGGTGAGGATGGAGAAAACACTTGTTGGGAATCTTCAGCTTGCCTTGGCTATGAGGCAAAGATGAGTCACTGCCTGACCCGGGAGTCAGGGGTCACCCCCTCTGGGGAGTCACTGCCTTGTTCGGTCCACTCGCAGCTAATCCCCTGTGAGTGGCTCTCGCCAAAAGATTTCTTTATCCCCTCGACTGAAAAAAAAATAACAACAGAGTTAACAAGCCCAGTAAAAATCCATGACTCAGGCAAATCCTCAGGGATCAAGTGGGGAGTGGGAAGGAACATAAACTAATCCGAGAGTCCAAAATGTCTTTTGCCAAAGCCTTTTAAAAAACAAAAACTTCACTAGGGTCTCCTCGTTAGTGGCGATTACAGGGGAGGCATTTCTTTCTTTCTTTCTTAACTAAGAATCTCTTCTCAACAACACAAACAAGGGTGACCATTGACATGGTGCAGTGCTTTCTAATCCATCTGAGCAGCTGGCTTTGTATGTCTTTTATACATGCTCATGGAGGAAAAAGGAAGGCTTCTTGGAGAGAAGAGCCTGTGTCTCCTCAGTGAAAATACTTTTTTTACTGCTGGATGGCCTGCAGTGTTCCTGGGGAATAGATACAATTCTTTTTCTTTAATAGAAACATTTTACAGTACCTAGTTATGAATATCAGCAGTGACTCACAGAAGTTATAAGGGACAATTTCCTACTTTTTTTCCTCAACAGAAAATTACAAACATCTCAGACATTGGTTCTGCCACTAGTTTTCAAATCTGAAAACATCAGCCCAGGTTTCCTGGGGTTAAAATAAAAGCACTAGCGATGTCACTAAATTTCAGTAGACACCCCACAAATGAAGAGGAACAACCCAGGAACAACCATGTACACAAGAGCGAGCAAAAGCTTCCTATGTACAGAAGGGCCTGGATATACCTGTGAATTGCCTGCAATACCTGCTCACAGTGTTTGTTTCCCAAGTCTATTTATGGGGTCCAGTGTGGGAGAGATGAACCCTCAGCTGCCCTCACACCTTTCAATGGTTCCTAGCTTGCACCATCACCACTGCAACAGCTCAGAGTTGAAGGAAGCAAGCACTTCCCTCCATTCCCTGCCATGTGGCCCCATCTGCTCCCAAGGGCACTACCTCCAGCATTCCCTTTTCCTTTCACAGAGCAAATAACAGACAAAAAAACAAGCAAGCAGCAAAAAAAAAAAAACCATAATCAAAAAGAATAGCTGTCATTACTACAACAGGTGGGAACGAACACTGACAGGACACAATCCTTCTCATTGCAGTTAGAACTTCCTCATAAGGGGAAGAGGATGGGCAGGCACTGATCTCTTTTCTATGGTGACCAGTGACAGGACCCAAGGAAATGGCCTGAAGCTGTGTAAGAGGAGGTTTAAGCTAAATATTAGAAAGAGGTTCTTCACCCAGAGGTTGTTTGGGCACTGGCACAGGCTCCCCAGGAAACTGGTCACAGTTCCAAGTCAGACAGAGTTGAAGTGTTTGGACAATGCTCTCAGGAACATGGTGTGACTCTTTGGGTGTCCTGCGCAGGCCAGGAGTTCAACTCAATGATCCTTGTAGGTCTCTTCCAACTCAACATATTCTGTGGTTCCCTTTTTGTAGCATTATTATTCTCTTTGGCTCAAGCTACCTTACAACAGGATGTTGCGGGCTTTGTCTTTACCTTCCCACCCCTGAAGGGTGGGAGTCCAGGTGGGAGGCCTGAGTCCACAATCACTCTCCTTTCTCAAAGTGTCTCCAGAGAGCACTTTTCCTGTTGGCTTTCCTGTCCTACTGTCCACACAGGTTGTCCCATTTTCATTTTCCAAATGCTAACATACAAACTATAGCAACAGTGTTGGACCCAGTACAGTTTTTTTTGCTGAATATTAATCCTTGTAAAAAGCAAAATTACACTTCACTTTCAATTTGAAATTTTACACTGGGTATTGTAGCTTTACCCCACATATCATCTACTCAACTAGCTTTGGTTAGCTGAATTTTGGTGGACGTCAATTTTTTGTTTCTTTTTATGAATCATATCAAATAACATGAATGTTGTCTCACTTCCTGTCTTGTTTACACTTCATTTTATTTCCCATGCCATGTCTTTTCAATTAAAGACGTTTTCTCTGCTTTGCTTCACAGATGAGAGCAGAAAATTTTCCAAGCCATCATTTCTTTAGCAAAACTGTGGGCCCTAGCCCTAATTTGAGGGGCACAGGTGTAGGTGCTGTAAGGGGCAGCACCAGGAGGTGCTGTGGCAGTGCAGAGCTCTGTTAGAGCAGGTGCAAGATGAGGCTTGGAGTCAACAGTTCACTGTTTTGTCAAAAGCTGTTAGGATTCACAGCTGTGTTTTGACCAGCTTCCATAACCTCATGCCTACATGAGAGCCCTTCTCAGGCACAGCTTCCACGAGCCCCCAAAACAGTGCAAAGCCTTCAATAGTGCACACTTGGCAAAGCTAATGCAAACACAGCCTTTATGAGCTCCAAAGACGTGAGTCAGAGCTCACCTCTTTCTGCAGGCTCCTTCCCCTCCCTGCACGTCAGAAACATTTCCATCGGCCTGCTGGTGAAAGATATCTTCTAAAGCAAAATATGTTCAGATTTTGTGTTACATCTGTAAGGACTTTTCTGCCCCTAGAAACAACACAGAAAAATTGCTTTGAAAGTTGCTAGCAAAGGAAATTTTAACTTTATGAGCAATTAAAAATGCATGTGATTACTTGTCTGTGTTTTCAAAGAACATATGTGCATATCTATAGTGAAACAATAGGGAGACATGACTGAGAACTAGCATTTAATCCTAGAAACTTTGAAAAATAGTTCAGTCATTGTTTTGAAGGTCCCAATCATTTCCAGAGTTGACAGCTCTGAGGGTACAGTCACTTAGCCTTGTTTAATGCAGGAATGAAACAACATGGGAAAGCACTGCACAAGACAGACTGGGCAGATACACATCTTCTGGGAGCAGTCTAGCTATTCTTTTCCTCTTAAGCCAGTTTCCCCTCAAAGCTGTGAGTAAAGGAAACAAAATGTTGGATATACTTAAGACTTTTTAAACATAACTAGGCTCCTTCATTTTTCATGTCTTTCATTTGCTGGGGCTTTGCAATTTGCCTTCAACCTCCCGGCTGTGAAGTCCTCAGTCAAGTCAAACCTGTTCGCCCTTTGTATGTGTGCGAGTGCCCTTAGACCCAAACTCAGCCAAGAGTTTAGAGTAAACAGACCTACCCAGGGAGGAGCTGGAATTTGAACTGCAAATCATGTGTGTCCCAAACAATTACTCCCTCTCCAGGTGAGGGAATGCAGCAACATTTCTGGTGTCTAAGCAGATTTCTCCGCAGCAGTTTGCAAGATGGGAGATCGGTCTTTTTTCATCACACTAGGGCAGTGCCTTAGAGAGACTCATCAACAAAAAAACCTGCTTAGCTAACTAGTCTGCTTCTTATGCTTACCTACTGCTGATTTGATGAGCTAATATTTTAAGAACAGTGGGTACATCCTGGAACCACCCTCTTACCTCAGTGATTATGTCTAAATTGTTCTGCCGAGTATCTTACATAAGACTTGCATAAGTGATGCATTCTGCTCCTGGTAAATTTGGTTGCTCTAGCTAATGAAGAGTACCACACTGTGAACTTCCCAAACTGCAGAGCTCCAGATTGACCAAAACTGCACTGTTTGACACATTGCTCATCCTATGACTGACCTTTCAAAGACGATTAAACCTAGGCAAACTATTGAAAAGTCTGAGCAAGCTGAGACCTGGCAACAAAGGCAAACACAAGCACAAAGGAATCACAAAGAGGAAAGAAAAGGGTAGGAATAAATAAGGGAGAGTGATAATCTCTCTCCATCTGAAAGAGCAGGGACCAGACACAGATCTGAGCATGGAGGGGTTTTGGTATGAAGCACAAAGATCTCCTCCCTCTACCTCCTCCTCACACCTCCACTGGTTTAGGGATGCTCAGATCTGGCCCTGTGAACTCACCTGCTACATATGCATGTTCTAATTACACTGGATAGTCCACTCAGCTCTTGACCACATAATTTAAAATGTAAATGACAGGCCTCAGATAAAGGCTACCTATTTGTGAAAAGAGCATGTCCCATGCAAGACCTGCACATCCTGCTCCCTATAGGAAAACATCTTTCTTCTGCATTGACTTAGAAGATTTCTCTGAAGACAGGTCAGGGTGGTGGAGGCTGAGAAGGATGAGCTACATAATTGGTGCGGAGAGGTATCAATTCCAGGCTGTAAACTGGAAGAGTAACTTCAGAGAGCTCCATTAAAACTCTAAAATCATTACTTCATTTTTCCTGACTCTTTTCCCAAAGCCCATGGATTCAGGCTTTGTATGCACAGAAATACAAGAAAGTATATGGCCTACACTTGTCATACACATCCTGTTATCCTTAAGTCAGAACCCAATGATACTTTGACTATCACAGAAATAACATGCATGACCTTCTTTGTGTAGAGAGTATGTATAGTGTTACTTAAAACTTACACTAAATCTGTAAGAAAGGTGGCCATTGGGACTAAAAGAAAAAATAAAACAAAGCAACCCACGAAACTCACAGTGGTTGAGAAATACACTAATGAAGGTGGATGGTGCAACCACCATTTGCCTCCCTTGTCGTTATGAGGCAGTTTTTATTATGTGATCACATACTGCCTAGACTCCTGCCTCATTCACTGCATAACTGTAATGAAAAGGAAGGTAAAGGTTTTAACATGAAACGTCTTAGAAGGTTGATCTAGGAGTCACATCAGCTTTGCTATAAGACACACAGCACACTCTACACAGAAACACAGTCGAAGCTAAAAAGCACGTCTTAAGCACCAAGAATTTTACTTGATGTGACCGGCCTGGTTATATAACAGGGGGCCAGCCTGGGAGAGGCACAAACCTGGGATCTAGATTTGCTTGTTGTCGGCAGGTGCTACGTTGTGTTGTGACCTGTTCCAGACACACCTATAATCACACAACGAACTACAGGTAACTCCTGAGATTGCCTTTTATCTTTAATCGCTTCCTGTTCACACTTCATTCTGCCAACACCTCCTGTCAGGATTATTGCTGTTTATTTGCCATGAATATCTAAGAATATCATTCATCCCAGCAATAAAGGTTTCCATGCAGTGAGGCATGCTTCAGAAGTGGCCTGCAGTATTTCCTAAAAGGTTACTTGACTGACTTGTTGGTTGGGAAAGTAAACAGGAAGACCTACATTGTCTGTCATAAAAAGCAACAGTATTAGGCAGGCGGAGATCACTGAAGCAGTTACTCCAGTGTAGTTTTCTAGAAATTAAAGTCTCGTATGCAGATGAACTCATCTTCCAGTGGCACCACTACTATGAGTCCGATTTTGAAAGCTCTTTGTCAGGTTGACTTGTTTCTTCTTTCAAATACCTGCATGAGACACAGTTACAGATTTTAGATAAACTGCATCTGTCACTAACTACTCAGACACAAGATTTCTAACAGATGATGGTTTTATTTAGTTTATGATCCTAACTGCACAGTACAACTGAGTCATACCACAGCTTCTTAGACCATATCTCCATCTCCCACCTACACAAAATGATACCTAGGTGGTCAGACTAATTGCTTTCAAGACAGTCCTGAAGAGCCCAGTAACTAACTTTTCTCTCATGAGGGCCTGCAGGTGTCAGCAGCAATAAATCCCATCATCCTTGCTACATCCCATCACACAACCAACTCAACAGATGGACATCACTGACCTTCAGGAAATGTTGTTTGACAAACACTTTAAAATACCAGAATCTGTTTGGTAGGCCACATGCAAAGTTATATCAGGGTATTTATAGATCTGAAAACAGCCCCTTTTTTATTGAAGAGAGAAGTAGTAACAGAGAGAGAGAAATAGAAAAATGAGGGCATACTAAATGAAACCATCCCAAAGTTAACCTGAAACAAAAGGAAAAAGGACTGTTTCTTGCACTAGTTAATATTCAGCTGTGGAGGGCATTGCCACAGGATACTGCAAATGTCAGTGCTGAAGGGAGTCCAAAAGCAACTGCACCAAGACATGTAAGAGAGGTCCATCAAGGGCTACTAAGCTCAAGGATACCAACTTCAGCTCCAGAATGCAACGCACTACCAAAAACTGGGAGAGTTTCACTATTAGGAGCACCACTAAGTCTGTTCTTCTCTTTTAGCTCATTACTGAGCTCTGTCAGAGGCAGGTCAAAGGAGGTTATATTATCATGGTGCCCATTAAGCAAGGGTTCCCAAGTAAAGCTTGTCTTTCCACCATTCTTCCTGTCTCCACTGGAGCAGACACAACTGTGATAACCTCAGCCCTGGTGAAGGACTGCCAACAAATAGCATCAAAATGACAGACACTGGACATGCTAGAGCCTGCAAGAGTCAGCATTCAGCCCCTGTTCAACAACTCCATCAGCTCCACAGAGTCTGACCAGTGGGAATTATTCTACATCTTCCATTTCAAACACTCTTGCTCTCATTCTCTTTCTCAAATCGCAATTTTGCCTTTGACCAGACTCATCTGCTCCCCAGGATAACAAAAGTAACACTTCATCCTCACAGCAGTTACAGGCACTTTCCAGTGTTGATTTTTTTCTTCTTCTGTTAAAAATGTCCCTTTAAAATCAGCATAAGCTGGAGTAGTTTTGCTGTGTGAAGTTTCCCTACTGCCGTTACACAGTTTCATAACTAACTTCTCTGCCTGAGTCAACTTAAAACTACTGAAAATGTCAACCATTTCAAAATTAACTATTGCCAGAAATAGTCACATTGCTTTCAGACAATCTTAGTTTTGACAGGCACCCCTTAAATGAAGAAATGAAGAATTTTTAAGTTTCCACCTATCCTGCATCCTCATTAGTATTCAATAATACTGGTTATTGCATAACTCAATAATAAGCTGCAATTATGCTTTTTAAGAGGTTTTCAAAGGGCCAGTTCTCTCCTGGTGTGTAAACTCTTAATTTCTGTATAAAGTGGCTACCTTCTGCCTTATCTCTTGCAAAAATGTACTTAGCATTTACTCTCAATGACTCCACCTTCTTCCTCTTTCTGATGGGATCAGCATTCCACATAGTCAAGAAATAAGGAGAATTATATGAAGGATCAAAACAAAGCTCTGTATTGTTGGATGGATCAATTTGTCACAGGCCTCAGGAACTTTCACATTCCTCGCTATGAAATATAATATCTTATTTTGTACTTGGTACTATTGATTCTCCTATCTATAAATTATACCAACTTCTTCTGTTGCTGAAAAAGTAAGCATACTCAACTCCTCCTTCTTAGGAAAAATCTTAGACGGCAGTCAGGAGGTGACTTCATAGTTTTGAGTAAAACAATATTGATTTTTATGAGTCTAGCCACAGACTATAAATAGCACATTGCCTATTTACCCTTATTTCATGGGTGGCACATTAGCATTCTCTTGCCATGAATGAACGCAAGATAGAAAAAAGTTTGCCATATTCAAACTATCCATCTAACTGTGGAGCTGCTGCACACAATTGCTTTGTATACAGGGAAGAGATGTCAGACTTTGCTAGTGTTAGAAGGAACAGAAAAATGATGACCAGCAACTTTAGAAAAGCATCTCTTGTTAATTAATGGTTCTTATGGATTGCTATTGGAGCAAACAGAGTACATTGACTCAGGATGAATTGGAATACACCAAACACTTATTCTTTAACAGAATTCAGGCAGCCAACAGACTCTAAACTGGAATCTTCTTTCTTAAACTTCCCTCTAGGAAGGTTTTTCTAAAATGCTGGGATCTCAGTCCACAGATAGGATCTTTGTCTAACACCTCATCCTGTAAGGTATCAATACAGATTTTTAAAAACTGCAAGTAATTGAACCTGTAGGAAAAAATACTGTCAGTAACAATGCTGTCAGCTTTTGCCTGGCTGGTTGGTTCACTATTTTGGTAGACACATGTGACTTCCACAGTGTTCTCCCTACCTTGTCTCATGCAATAGGAATTTGAAAACTCAGAATGTTTAATGGTTTGTTTTAATGGATGTCACCAAGATATACAAACACCTCTTTAAAACATTGCCCTTAGAACAGAACAAAAATCAATCCTTTCCAAATGAAAACTGACTTCTTTAGATCTTTCTTTCAGGCAGCAGAGTTCTTGTGTCCTCTTCCTACTCTAGGCAGAAGGACACAACCCAAGCTAGAGGCAACCAAGCATGTTGCCTTTCGTTTTGGATTAGCCCTTACAGCAGGCTTTTATATGCTCTGGAAAATGTATGCTGCTATGACTTTGCAGCTGCTGCTGGCTGTAGCAGCGCTGTCTGAATCCAGTCCAGGGTAGGTCACCAAGAGTCAGTGCTGGAACAAGCACTTCTTCGTTCTTAGAATTGCATCATCACATCAGTTCCCAGCAGGGTGTCTTATCACTGATCATCTGGGAACAGAGATTTTTGTTAATTTGCCAGATGGAGCTTAGTAGGGCAAGAACTTTCTGGAACACCTGAAGGACAGAAAAGCTATGTGTGGCCTCCTCTCTCATTTTTATTTTTACTGAAAAGTAAAGCAACCATTGTTAGCTTTGCAGGAAGATCCTCAGGGTTATCCACAAAACAAGAGAACCTCAAGTAAGTCAAGGTCTAAAATAAAACAAAAACCAGTAACAAATGCATTGTTTTCTCTTGCTTCTAACACAATACATCCCACTAAGCCCCTAAACCCAATACGGAATATATTTAATTGTGATTATGCTGAACACAAGATTACCGGAGCCAGAAAATGTCTTGGACTTGAATCAACAATTGTTTTCCATTTTGAAAACTTCACAATGAACATGGCTGGAGACTTGGCTTCCACTCCCTGAATGAAACCCAACATCAGCTCTGGGACCTGAGAGTCTCAAAACTGAAATGACCCAGATGCTACAAAGGTCAGTGCAACCAAGAACCACCACTGAATTTACTATTTTTGCTATCATAACGTCTTTAGACCCAAGCCAGGACCCCTACTGCATTAAGGAATGTGCAAGTCATCTTGGAAAAGTAGTCCCTGAACCAAAGACCTTACTGTACAAGTTTTACCAGGCTCTATCAACTACACAGAACAAGCAAGGGGGGCAGGAGAGACCTGGTAACCCAAACACAAGCATATATTGACACAATGAGCATTAGTCATGGCTTACCACCAGCTAATCACAAAAAAAATATATTTTCCAGTAACAGTTCTCACTTTTACCAACAAGAGACCCAACAGAGCTTTCTTTTTTTTTTTTTAACCTCCCTTCAGTCTCAGTACTGAACCACCTACAGACAGAAAGCCCTTCTCTTTTTTACTATAACTATGACCTTTTGCTGCATCTTGTGCACTGGGCAGGGGGAGGGGAGGTAAACCATGGCAAGCCAATCAATTAGATGCAGACTGGCCCTTCTTTTCATAGTGAAAGGGTTTTATTTTTTCCTCTAAGAGTGAGAAGACTCCAAAACTTGTTCTTATAAGGAGGTGTCAATGAGGTCTTTTATGTAAAAGCTGAGGGCAAACCTACGGTTCTCAAAAGCACACTAATTTTTCCTCTCATGTGCTTTGTTCTGAGCCTGCTACTCTAAGTGCATTCACCAGACCAGCTTTTATTAATAAGACTTAGTCCTCTGCACAATAGTTCAGAAAGAGTTGGTGATCTTCTATGTGCTATTTATTATTTTACTAAATGTAAAGAGTCCTCAGCTCATATGCTTATGCTCCCAAGCCTCCTGCTGGGTTGGAAAGGCAAGCCACCAATGATGGTACAAGGTGCAGTTTGGCTCCAAAGTAGGGGGCTGTGAACACATCCTGAGGGCTCTTCCCCTGATGGGACATGGGCATAGGAGACCAGCTTTGCTCAGCCAAGGACTACACCGTGTTGGCTGGCGGCACTGGAGCTATGTGATTCAGTGCACCAGTTTTTGTTTCCACCTCGGGCTGGGAACTGCAGAAGAGGTTGTCCTTTAGCTCCTCTAGCACAGGTTCAGACCTCTGGAATTCCTGGATCCTGGAGGAGACTTCAAAAATGCAGGAGGTGCTCAACTCACCTTGCAAAGTCATGCTACCATAACGTACAAGCCTCTATCCTCTATTAAATTAGAGGGGCCTTCTAATTATTAAATTTGAAAGGGCCTTCTCCATTTCTCCCTAAGCTGAGAAATGCTAGGTGAGCCAAGCAAAGTAAGTGGATTCATGTGCTCTAAAAGCACACCGTCCAAGCAGACATGAATCCTTTTCCTGTTCAAAGCAAGGCATTGTTTGTGAGCTAACTATATATTCCCCCATGGTCACGGTGCAAGAAAAACATTCATTCTGTCTTTGACATGATACTATAATTCTCCAGGCTTCATCACTATAGTGGATTCAGGGTAAATTCCCCATTTGTCCTGGCCTCACAGTTCCCAACAAATGAGTCCTAGAATGACAGAACACCATTTCACTGAACTAACTAGCTGCTTTTGGCTTTCTTCTCATTTCTCCCCTGTAACACAGGGCCTTTTATCTTGGGGCTGTCTCCTCCTGGGCATGCCTCCAGCTAGCCTTAGTGCCTGCTGCACATGAGCACTGTCTATGCAATATCAGCATTGCTTTAAAAGTGTACCAAATGCAAGAAAACAGTTCCTTTCTCTCCCTCCCACCCTCCTTTTTTAATAAGAATTTTTCCATGTGGTTAGAGAAATAACATCTGGAATTAGTGAAGGCTGCCAAAATGCGAGAATGAAAACAATGAGTTGAGTCACACTTGAACCTGCCAACTTCATATAATTCAGACCTTCTTGAGGCAGTTTGAAAAGAAAAAAAAAAAGGAAAATGTTTTAGTTTGCTTTTTGCAATGCAACTATTTTTTTATCTTGTGATGTCAGTTACAGAGTTGTCCAAGTCTTAGCACCATGGCATGGGCATTCGTCCTCGGAGCACTCTGATATCACAATATTTCTGTATTTCATCTATACACATGCAACAGCAGATCAGGGTTTCTCTTACTAAGCAGAGACCCACTGAGCTGTGGAATCTCACCCAGGAAGAGATGTTGAGCCTCATTAGATCTTTTTATTCTATCCCACAATGCAGTGCAGAGAATTTGAAATTGTCCTAAAAGTCCCTTCGTTTTTCACACTCGTGAACAGTACTGGTGTGCTCTGGTACACTTTAAAATGGTTGCATACTGTTCCAATGTAGTCTCTGTGAAAGACCAGCCTCTGTATGATGTCCTAACCCTTATTAAGGACATTACATTTCTCTGTAATGCTTCCATGGTCTGAATTTTTCACCTCTTTTCACTTCAAACAGTTATGCTGTGCCAGTGCACAGGCCTACCAAAGCTGCATTGCCAGGACCCACTGGATGAAGAGTTAAACTGTTTAATGGAACAGGAAACTCAGGTGATACACAACACCAGCAAAATACTCTGCGAAAAAATCACAAATATGAATCAAGCCAGGCAGCCTGAGGAGTTTTCCATGGAATTGAAATGCAAATGTAAGTGTGTCAGGTGGAAGAAGAAAAGAGCAAGTTGGAGCCTTGCATATATGAAAGAGAAGACCAGCAATTAATGGACAGCAGAGAAGGATTTGTACCAATACCTTGGGAAAAATCTAATAAAGAGCTCTGGATAACAGCTTTAGATAGAAAGAGCTACAATCAGCCAGGAAACTTTCTCCTGCTGATTAATATAAAATATATTCAGGGATTTCTAGATATTGTTTGTAATCTGCCTGAATCCAAGACATACCAAACTTCATTATCTATCCATTATTTTTTTTCTCCTCAAAGAAACCATTCCAAAGACTTAAGTCTAGCTGACTGCTAGGTCAGGCAAGGTTGCATAGTTCATATCTAGGCATAGCACATGAAATTATTTTCAATCCTGTGTAGTATCAAGTGACAATGGAAAAAGATGATGAAGAGTCATGCAGGATTACCACAGAAGATGCTACATGCTCGTCATGAGAGCCGCTATAGTTGCAAATCTTTTACAAAATCGATTTTACTAGTATTTTTAAAAGCCCTTAAAAACAGCCCCATTATCATTTATACTAAGATTTCCCTTGTCTGACATTATCTTACTGCCATCATTACTATTACTCCCGTGGCAGGAGCAGGTGACACTCATAGCAGCTTTTGCAGCAGTATTCTAGTGTGATAATTCCACCCTGGCTTCACCAGCCCATTACTGGCTCAGGCAGAAGGCACCTACTCCTCTTGTTTCATTTCACAAAAGCTGCCATTTCATGAGGCTATGGCAAACCACTTTCTGCACAGCTATCTCAGCCCCTTTCCCCTCAGTGCAACCCTACTGGAAATTCTTATCAACCTTGCCCACTCCATTGTTCCACACTATCACGTGTTATCGGAGAAGTCACTGCACATTTAGCACACGTCAGCTTTCTTCTTTTCACTAAGGCCCCTGGCAACAGTTCCAGTAGCTCTCCTCGCCTCAAAGGCTTTAAACAATCCTACCAAGACGGCTGAGCAGCTAGAGGTGCATTAACACAACTCCTTTACACGGATACACCTTTGTTCCAGGATATGGCAGGGTAAAACTCACTATTTAGTTTAAAAGCCCTCATAAACAGTAAGCTAAAAGAACCCCATCTAGTTTAATATCAAAATGAGAATGTCTACAAGATGTGGCTATGCTGATTTACTTTTACTCTTTTAAATTTTCTCCTTATCTTATACCAAGAGTTTTCCCATTTAGACAGTGCTAGGCTGCTAAACGGTACTTAACCACCCACTATTTTGTACTTATTAACTCACTGTCATTTAACATAAAATGCTTAGGCAAACCATGAGAGAGATCAGGATTCTGATCCTCATATTAAAAAGAAAAGGGCTCCAGGCATTAGATTGTGAAATATGATTTCCCAGGATATATTAAATTCTGGGTTAGTGTTCTTTTTGATATTACAGAAAGTCAAACCTCATTTCATAAGAGGGCTCTTCAACATGCTTTGCATACAGCATGCTTTCCCTTGATAAAGGCTCTGTGCTGCAGCAAACTTGGAATTTGATCAGAACCTCTGGAGCACCCAGCAGTGGGTGTGGAAGAGAGAAAAACCCACACCATGAACCTCATCTCACAGAAGTTCCTTAGATAGTTTTACAACAAACACAAACAAGAGGAACGAGCCAAGGGGCTCAGCAGAAAGCATCACAGGCTTGCATTATGCTGCAGGAGAGATTGCAGATGCAGAGCTGGTACAGCACACATCACCTGTGTATTAGCATGTTAACTTTATGAGTTAACAAGAGCCATGGAAGAATGGCAAACAAGAGTCTGCATTTAGGACCACTGGTAACCATAGGGTACTGAGGCCTGAACTTTTTCACATACTGTCAGTCTAATTACAGAAGAACTGTTGAGAAAAACTTACAACCAAAACCTAGTTGCAATAGATGTATTTGGGACTCAGAGATTCTCACAGTTTTAGAGGGAAGTTCCCCTCAGTCCTCATGGTCTTGCCTAATTTGTTCACATGTTCCTTTAGCTTTCGCATATTTCAAAGTGAAACATGGGTTGAAACACAAAAGCACAATTGTTTACAAGAAAACCTACCATGACTGCTGTTATTAGAAAAAAATCAACAGGAGGCTGCATAGACAAGGAAAGTTGGGAACAAAATGGAAAGAGTGCCCTGATAATCTGGGGGTAGACAATTTACCAGAATACACCACCAACCACTCTAAATTCCTCCTTCTCCTCTGCTTGGGCACATAGTTCTCCAGTAGCAGAAGATTCCTGAAATTAATGGATTCTATCCTGAGGCCAACAGAGTAGGTTTTTACCCAACAAGTTTAAAGTGAAGGTCCACCACTGGTAGTCTGTCTTTTAAATTTATTACTTCGATTGTGCCATGGTCTGAATCAATTCCCAGTATAGGTGGCTGCTAAATTTGCAGGCTGACACAGCTGCATGTGGCACGTTAAGGCTCTTCACAGGGCTATCCTCACCTGATTGCAATCGCTGAATAGGAGCAGCCAAGCCAAGGGTGACATGGTCAAGAGCCTTTCACCATTCTCCAGTTTGCCTCAAGCTGGAGCATCTTCCCTGACACACACTGCCACACCACCTGCACTCCAGTGAGATGGTGCTGGCAGAAAGCTGTAAGCTGCTGTCCTGCAAGTATCTGCTCTTGCTTGGCAGAAAACCTCACTGTTATGTGACCTGGTCTTGCTCTAATGCAGTGACTGTGGCTGAGTATTTTCTGTGCTTCTCTCAGACAGCATGCTTTGAATAGACAAAAGTGATTTTTCAGGACATACTTATCAGCGGGTCATGACTTACAGCAAAAAGAAAAGTCTCCATAGCACACCACATGACAAAAATAAGGGATAATGCCAGGGCAGGGCTTGCCTAGAAGCCAGCAACACTGATGGTTTGTTGCAGAGCACTCTAGAATTGGACTCTGGACTGTGGACTTTAGCAACTACTTAGCCAAAGATCCTTGTATCTTCTAAATCAATTTATATACTTAGTTAAAACTCTCACAGGTAATATAGATAAAAGGCAATAATATGAGATTATTTATATTTTATTAACATAATTTGTTAATTAACGAACTTCATTATGTTTTGTAACAGATTAAGAATCTTCTGTGCTAATTCTTGTAAAATGAATTGCAAGCCTCATCTCCAGTGAAATTATATCCCCTTGTTTCACCCTCCCATACAGTAGGGTGCTTTGTAAATTGTGATTATCTTTTAACACAGTTTTTTTATTTATTATAGCTCATTTAGATGGATACCTTGATGTGTGATTTGATACTTGCTTTTTTTTAAAAAGACAGAACACATGCAGTACCAGATATTTAGTCATTTCTCGATTGCTTCTTCCTGTGCTTCAGCTGCCCTTACTGAAGATCATCTCTAATGAAGGAGGAAAAAGGAGGGGGAAAGGGAAATTTTATGTATATCATCAGATTCTGTATTCTTTGTAAGCCTATGTTTAGTCTGAAAGAATAGATGAGACAGTATGTCTCTCTCTCCCTTTTAGTAGTCCCCACCACTGAAAAATATAAGTGTTTTCCAAGGAAAAAATCATCATTGCCAATTGAATTGGGACCATAGTTTTGTCAGCTGGGCAAACTACTCTGCTGTAAGTTGTGCGGTTCTAAGAAATCACAAGGTCTTTGTTAGTGGTACTGCAAAAGTGGCCCAAGTTTCCATGAACACAAAAATGCTACATTAGCTATTGCAATAATTTCTGAGGTTTAAAATCTATTTTTAGCCAATATATGTCAATTCTTTATATCCACGGATGGAAAACTCAACTATGAGAAGAACTAAATAATTGTTTAACAAAGAGTTAAGTGAAAACATTTGAACAAAACAAAAAGCTTTTAATTAACTTTTTGTGAAGAGTAGCTATTCAGAGAGAGCAATGCAGGATGAAAAAAAACCCAAACAACTCTGTAAAATATTCATGCTTCCACCCAACTTCTCCTAAGAACATTTTTAAAGCATCTTGCAGGCTTTATAACCCATTGGTGTCAGTGCTTGTCAGGGCCTTCATATCAAACAACAGGTGTTTTGCCATGAACTCGAGTACAAATCTCATTCTGATTATCCATTTTTAGTAATTCTCATGTTATTCCAGGAGTTTCTTAAAACCTTGCATCCAGATGATGAGGTGAGCTACTCAGCTTTTGTTTGGAGTGTGGGTGTGGATGGATTGTTTCTAAACAAATACAGCTCTAGCCTTTGTGGTTGTGGCAAATAACTTAAAAACAGGATCGAGAGTGCACCTCCACAACCTCAAATGCACGGGGGGGGGAAAAAAAGAAAAAAAATAAAAAAGAAAAAATCGGTGGGTTTTGAATTTATTTAACTACAAGGATGAGTTTTACAATGTGAGGACACAGGGTAGAGCACAGCTATAAATCAGAACCTCTCAAGCCCGATGAAGCGAAGCAAACTGTACTTACCCTCAGCCTAACACTGCAGCCTGAAGATACAATAGGCAGTGGTATCCTATATCAGGCCTGGCAATGCTTCGTGGCTAAGCAATCCAGCCTTTTTCATTCTTTTGCCTAAGTTCCTTTCATTCTCTCCAAAGAGAGCTCAGCTTCAAGACACTAAAACAAAAGAGCAGGGAGCATTATATCAAGCCTCAGCAAACAGGCTTTTGCCTTTAAAACTACACATGAACTCATGTTGTGCATATAACACTACAGCTTACAACAGTTTCTTCTCCATCAACTCATACATCACCTTCATTAACCTGAAGTATTTAAAAAAAAAAGCATGGGGGAGGGGGTGAGGGAAAGCAGAATCTCTGTGTATAAGCTCTTTTCTTCTCTCAGATAAACAGCACACTTATGTTGCATCTGGGGCAATTACGGAACTTTTCCCAAGATGTTAAAAATAATACAGCAATTTATCTCTGTATCATGGTTAATGTTGTGTTATTATTACTGAAAGGTAACTGCATCGCCAAGGAGACAACATACAACAGCGTTAGTTTGTAGTCAGGTGTCCAATGTGACAGCAGCTCCTCTTACAATGATGGAAATAAGAAGAGCTTATTGTGTCGTTATTCACTGAAATCAGAGCTCACAGACACCTTAAATGCATGCCACTTTAAGATTCAGATCAGATGTTCCTGAACCCTAGCTTCCTCCTATATCCAGTGGTCAGCATAGTCCTCCTGACTGACAAGAAGTTTGAATTGTTTTTTAAGACTGAGGAAAAAAAGTGTCTGGGAGGTTTAAAACAGATTAGCAAGGAACTGTGAGGTGATGAATGGAGCCTGCCCCTGCAAGTCTTCTGGGTTATCTTCATCTTCATGCCCACTGGGGACTGACTCACAGGTGTTTTAGGAAGAAGCAGCTGCCTGCTTTGTGACATTTCAGCTTTTGCCTCCAGGTTGAGAAGAGTTTACAGGATGAGATACACAACAGAGAGGAGACAGTCTGCTGGAGATATCAAACTGCATTTGCTACATCCAACATAGAGCTCGTCTGGCAAGTGAGGAGAAAGATTTCCACATTTTAAACTCAAAAGGAGACCAGCCCTATCCCATTGACAAAGGACAGAGATTCTGAAAGGGGAAATGCATTTAAAGAAAGTTAATGCCATTAGCAAATTTAGAGCTGCTGAAAGCTGCTTGACACGGGCTGACATTTCTGGAGAAGGACATTGTCCAGCTGCAGGGCAAACAAAACAGGAGAAGGCATTGCCCAGCTTCCCCTCTACAGGTCGTAGGGCAGAGATGGAGGGTGGGAACATGCATCATGTGAAAAATCCTGCCCAGCACGGAGCAGGACCTTCACATTGAATAGCCATGCATCGTATCACTCGTGCCTTGCTCCACACTAAGCTCTTCCTCCTGTGGGCAAGAAGCACACAAGAAATTTGCATACCAATTGAGAATACTTATTTTCTCAGTGCAGTCTGAACCAGTGAATTTAAATTTAAGATTGATTTAAAGCAATGGATTGAGAAATCAACACAACTTAACATGAACTCCAGTTGCATGGATTTCTCATAAATTACAGTCTGTCACCAGCAGAGTCATGACAGTATTTATGCAAGGAATATCACACTTTATGATGGATATTATTTTTCACAAACATAAAACAGTCTCATAGCATACTTGCTAGTTAGAAGATAAACCCAACAGATAAGAATCTGAGTTTGCTTTACCCCACACTAGTCAATATGGTATCATCCTGTCTTCTAAGATTAATAAATTCATAATGTGATCATAAAGTAAGTAAAAATCCTTGTTATTCCAATCTGACACATGGTGAGTCTAAGGTGTGTTAAGGCTTACTAGAAAGAAAGAAAGAAAGAAAACTAGAGGCTGAGTTTTGAAGACAGTACTGAACTACCACTATCTGTATCCATAGTCTATAAAGTTTGCCAGTAACACAGTGTTCCAGTTTTACTGTAACCTTTGCCCTAGGAAGATTACTTTATCTGCAAGTCAATAGAAACACAAATTTTTATGAAGCAGGGGACAAAATCTGAGCAAATTCTCCCTTCCTCCACTCCACCATTACCCCCACCAGGCAACTTCAATCTCCAAAGTCACACTGAGTCCAGAACCACTCTAAATCCCCGCCAGAAGTGTGTGAGCAAAGAAGAAAGAGCTGAATGACCGGGAAAGGGGCGTTCCTTGGTTCAAAGAGTCACCGAATCTATCTACAAAGGACACTGAGAGGTCGGAGCAGGGTCCATGCAGACATTCAGAATTACCCTGGCCAGAAACAGACCCTGCACTGCTTTTCAGTGTGCAAACCTTGTTCTGTCAGTAAAACTATAGTAACTACATGACCACTGAGGATTAGTGTGACCCTGGGTCATAAAACTTGATCGCCATAGATTAGCAAAAGACCAGGTCAGCACTGGAGAGGAAGGCTTTTTTCTTTCTTTTAAGGAAAGAGCATCAGAAGCGGGATGCTAATTCTGCTTCGGATCAGCAGTAAAACACACACATGACAAACCAAATGTGTGCTTACAAATATTTTGTCATATTAGATTAAATTATAACACACAGACTAAACAGAGAATTCTGAAATGCAGGGTCTTATGTTTGGGATATCCTTGGAGCTTTTATACAAAGAAAGAGAGAAGTTTATACTTTGGCATTGCACGGCGCACAGTCATCCCATACCTGCTGCCTAACACAAACACGGCTCGCTGCATGGCAGCAACGTATCTGTCAGTGCAAGAACACAGAGGTCTAACAGTCAAAATCCTTCTCCTTGGCTACCAATTTGACTGTGCTGCCCTTCCGCCTTTTGTGGTGTTTCTTGTCCTTTCCAGATAAATAACAGCCTGTCCTCTCTTCCCCAAGGCTGAGTTTTAGTCCATCTGCCCTTATTTTCACCTTGATTTTGCCTATTTTTATCCCACTTTAGCTCTGCACGTACTGCATTGGCCTTGTCTAATAGGTGAGGCAGCCTCCTGCGTTCTACTTGCCTCGGTCTCTTGTGAGTACCACTCCTTTTTGTGATGCTTTCTTTGGCTAATCTCCTCACCAAGAACATTTCCACGCACTCCTACACACCTTGCCCTTGCACACCAGGTTGGTGTGAGCCAAGGGGAAGCCTGTGCAGGCTGGGAGCTGGCAGAGGCAGCAACACCCAAATGAGGTCAGGCAGAGATCCAGCTCGGCCAGGCAGCAGGCATGGGGAGCAAGGAAGAGCCAGGCACCCAATTCAGCTGGGTGTACAGTGGAACATCTCCTGGGAGATGAGAGATAGCAGTGTTACCTCTGTCAGGCAGAGGAAACTGCAGGACAATGCTGACATTTGATGTCAACTGGATGTTGGGAGGGGTAGTGCTGTTGAGAATTAGAAGAAAGGCACTATGCTGGTGCCCTGGCTTCCTTGGGGGGTTTGGCCCCAAAAAACAAACATACATCGCTTTTTAAAAAAACCCTAATAAATTTAAGAAAAGGATCACTCAAATGCAACATGCCTGCTGAGACAGGAGTGCCTAGAGTCATTAACCCTAGAGGTCCTTCCCAGTTCTGCCTCTTCCCGGAAGCAAAAGGTGAGGTGTAAAAGATCTTGTTGGACTGGTATAGTTTTCACAAGGTAGAAGAAGGAAGAGACTGCAAAGCAATGTCTGAACTTCAGGGCTTTTTTTAAGAAGGAAGTTTCAACCTTTTCTTCTCCTTTTTTTGAAATACCTAATGACCCAGCTTTTTGTTCACACTTATCCTGCAAAACAGTATACACCAAACTCCCAAATGAGCCCTTTGCTCCAACATCTTCTGTTCCTAGGGCTGTGGAAGGATGAAGTACAGTGGAGTTTATGGGGCCAGCACATTCAAGGAGATAAACTGGGTAGTCACCCAGGCTGACAGAACTGGAGGGGCAGCATTTCTGGGATGCTTTCTTCAGAGCTGCTGACTGGTCAGCATGGCTTACTATGCAAATGTGGGGGGAATAACAACAAAAATTGATTTTGCCAGAACCACAAAATAATTAGGACAATTCCTGCCCTGCAGAAAAGGTATCTAGGAGAAGTTAATTGCATCAGTGGAGGGTTAAAAGCCTGTGCTAACTGTACTCAGAACAGCTTCAGCAAGAGTAGCAGAGCTACACCAGCCATGCGTGTCCTGAAAGGACTTCTCTAACTTCTGGCGACCCATCACTCAGAATATATCCCCTCCTGCCTCACCTCCACCTCCTCAGTGCCTCCTCCAGGAGGGCACCTCTTCTCCTCTCCCAGCTGCTGATAAACACAAGCAGGGGTCCCATTCTTCCTCACAGAAAAACACCTCTCCATGCTGATGGTGCAGGGAGGTACATTAAAGAGCAGTCAGAAGGATTCTGGGACTGCAGCACTAATGAGACTCTTAATCATTCCCTAGAGGAGAAATAACCCAAAATACATGGGTTTAAGAACTTCCCAGAAGAGGCCCTGCTGGAGTCTCAGCATTTCTTGTTAGCATCTAGCAAGGACACGTGACACAGTGTACACACTCCTTCCATGACAAAAGGAAGAGCAGTTACCTCAAAGTCACACCATTGTGCATATTTCTCCGTGCCCACCCTAGCAGCACTCCTCCAGTCCTCAGTGTTTTCTCTGGTGCCATGCTGCTGCCCCCTTGGCTCAGTGGTTTCAAACCTCCTCCTGCCAGCAGCAACCATTACTGGGTTTGGGTGCCATGGACACTGCCTCTAACCCCTCACTACACACCACTGCAACTGAAGCCTGAAAAATCATTAAATCTGCCAACCTCCGTCTTCACCATAAGGCTCTCTGCATGGGTTTGGCTTTCATGGGGCAGACACCTCCAGCATAAAATACCTTCTCTTCTCCCATCTGCAAAGATGTGCCTGTCTTGAGCATCTGGAAATGGGTCTTCTCTTCTTCTTGCCTTTGCTGCCCACAGCCCCAGGCCCTGAATGCCTGAGGAGGGCTTGTTAGATGACTCGGGCTCCCACCTCAAGGTACCATGGCAATACAGACACCTCTGCAGAAATAGCTAAAATGAATCGGACCATGCAATCTCTGCTGTCTGATAACTCAAAAAAAAAAATCTCTTCCTGATATCTGTGGTTGAGAAATGTTTGTGCCAAGTGCCATTCATCTGGTAGCTATAGCTACTATATATATATTTATATTTGACTTGCACTTAATAACACATGAACTGGTGAGAGTAAGAGGACGTTGATCTCCACAGCTTTGCTTCGCAGCCAAGGTTGTGACAACACAAGATATGGGTGCACCACAGCATATTCATGGATTGCAGTTTGGGCAGACACAGTTTGTAAACATCAGCAGAAACAGCAAAAAAACCATTTGTGTTGTGAAACAGTAGCATGTGCCACTAAGAGACAGTTTACTTTTCAGACATGCACAGTGCATCCATGCTTTTCAAAGGAAATTATTAGTGTTATTAGCACAGCAGTCCTCCTTTACAAAAGCAACTGTAGCCACAGTTAATGTTTAAGAAGGAATTAAATATTAACTCAAAGGAAAGCACAGAAGTCATAGTTTCAGACCATGCATCAAAAGAAATATTGCTGTGAAAGCAGGGGGAAGTAACAAAAAAACCCCAAAAAACAAAAAACTCCCCCAGGTTTGCTTCCCAAAGATAAAAACAAATTTAAAGGAAAATCAGAGTTCTGCTTCATCACCTTCAGGTTCCCCAAGACGGAAGGACAGCATTGCCTTTCTGCTTTTCACCCCAGGACAGGTAATTTTCCTCCTGCATTTGGTTTAGCAATAACTCCTTAACAATAGAAGGTGGATCACAGTGACTTAACCTGCTGAGGAGGGCTGCAATTTGATTCTCAGCCTGAGATTTACAGGTAAGATAAAGTGCAAAGGTGACTAAACATCACAACAAGCAAGGTCTAGCCCTGTGGCTTTGCCTGGAAGGGAAAACAGATTCTTACTATTACAGCAGCAAACCTACCAAGATGTATTCCTTTTCTCCTGTTCCAGCTCCAGTACATGAAAATCCTTGCAGCTGTCTGAAGATGGTTTTATAGTGGCAAAATGACTTGTTACATGAGTTCATAACATGCATTCTGCCATGTTCTACAATAATCCCTTATTCTCTTTCCCATCTCTTCATTCACTGCAAACTCATGAGCTGAAAAAACTACATGAATATTAACTAACTGCATCACTATAATGCACTTTTTTATATTGCATATTGTGCTGAGCTTCCAGAATAATATTCTCATTGATAAGTGTGTTCGGTCCTAGACTAAATGTAAAGCATACTTTTCATCTTCAAAATTTAAAAAAATTAAAATATATTAACTAATTAATCCACTCAAACCCTTAGGAGGGAAGCAAACTATCCCCATCATGTTGCTGTTAATGTTTTTACAGGGAAGAGTTAGGGAAGTAAAAAAGGGAAAAATATTTTAAAAATAAACAAAACCGAAAACAGAAAAGGAAAGAAAAGTAGAGGCCAAAACAGCTTCTTAAGGAAAGTGAAAAATCACTGGGACCAACACAACCTCATGGACTGCCTATTTCAGTCTGGAAGGACACTGGCAAGGACCGGCCATTACCTGAGCAGAGTGTGCTCTTAGTGAGCAAGTAGATGAAAACTCCCCTTATCTAAGGGAGAAAAGGAGTACAAAACGAAATCTCAACCCAGAGGATTTGTTCAGGGGAATGGCTCTATATGTAGGCTGTCTCTGAACTCAGAAGGACTACTAACATTATAAACAGAAATACTACACATTCTGTGTGAAGGATGGAGGAAAAAAACTTCCCTGATTCTTGATTGCCCACTAAATGCGTGTCTCTGCGAGGCCCAGAACTATTGGAATCCTGTTCTGAGAGGCCTGTTCCTCTTTCACCAGTGAGTCCCCATCATATTTGTCAAGTTTCTTTTATCACTTGTCTCATAGGCAAAATTAGCAAAACTACAGCTTCTCCCCTACAGTTCACCCTCTTCAAACCAGTACATACTGCATCAGGAGGCATAAAAAATTAGATTGGTCCTTAAAAGCTAATCTTTTAGGAGTCAAAGGCTAAATAAATAATGATTTTCATAGGGAACCACGCATACAGAATATGGGAATATTTGTCTAAATAGACTCTACATAGCACTAAGACATAATTATATCTCAGACAGTTGTTGCAAGCTTGAATAATAGGCACCAAAATCCAAGTACAGCTTGACATCAATTTTTGCTGCAGGATGCTCTTATATTTTCTCCAAGTGCTTTCTTTGGGCAAGAAAAGCTTTCCATCTATTTTCTTTCCTTGTTGCAGCTTTGTCTAGGAGAACCTTAGCAGCCTAAAAATGCAGGTATATTCCAGCCACTTGAACAGTTATAGAATGACAATAATGTGTTATGACCAATTTCTTTTTGCCAGGCAAATTGCTGAAACTCAACACCAGCACAGTGGGGTCCATTCCACCAATGGAAAACTCTAAGTCTGGAACACCACATTACCTGAAAGCATCACTGATCTGAAGGCAAGGCTGAGTGAATTGGGTTTGTTCAGCCTAGAAAAGAGACAGGGTGACCTAACTTGGGGTGACCTCATTGCAGACTTCCAGTACCCCAAGGGAGCCTACAAGAAAAATGCAGAGCATGTAGTGACAGGACAAGGGGGAATGAACACAAACTAAAAGAGAGTAGGTTTAGATTATATATTATGAAAAACTTCTTTGCTGTGAGGGTGGTGAGGCACTGGAACAAGGTTGTCTAGAGCAGCTGTGGATGCCCCATCCCTGGAGGTGTACAAGGCCAGGCTGGACAGAGCTCTGAGCAACCTGGGCTAGTGAAAAGTGTCCCTGTCCATGACAAGAAAGGATGGGGGGGTGTGTGTGTGTGAAATTACATGATCTTTAAGGTCTCTTTCAACTCAAGCCATTCTATGATTTTATGATCTGTCCACTACAGACACAATAACAACATCTAATAATTCAACCGATTTCTCAAAATCCAAACAGTAATTTACAACAATGAGGCAATTCATATGGCTTCAGGTGTAAAGGTCTCCAAGGCCTTTCAGAAACTCTGTGTACTCCTTTATCTTTTTTCCCCTGGCTTCATTGCATCATGCTTTACAACTGCTCATCAGGTATTGGCTAACCAGGGTTATTATGACAAGAATATGACATCGCCAGCATTTTAATACGTTGCTTCACTATATCTTTCTTAAATATTTTCTGCTCTCAAAAGACTGGGGCAGTTGCTTTCAGGTGATATTATCTTGGACTTTTTGTTCGTTGTGATAACTCTGGGAGATGCGAAACTCCTCCCCTACGTCCATCCCCTTCTTACACGTCTGTCTGCGTTGAGTGGCTTGTTCCACAATTCTTCCCAGTCACTGCCCACACACTGGCCCATATCTGGCTTGGCTTACTCTCTATCGGGCCAGAGATCTCACAATCTTAGTTGCACAATTTTTTGTTACAAGCTCTTTTTACATCAGGTTGGTAATCATATATTCATCAGTCTCTTTTATAGTACTCTACATTTTATCTGAAACACTGTTCTCCCTAAAAGACTTGTGGGGTTACTGTTAGGAGCTTTAGTGACATTTTCTTGTGGCTGATGGTCATGTTTTGCTCCAATGCCTTCACTCTTTTTCTAGAGCTAGGAAGATAAGCAGATCTGCAGCTAGACTCACCAGGGTAGGAGCCTGCAGCTCTTTAGAGCAGTTCTGACCATACTGACCACTGCAAACTGAGGCAGGAGATGGGCATGCAGGGCTGCTTCTCAAGCGCATTCCCATTCACAGCAGAAGTGCCAGGCTAAGGCAGGAAACAGGTACTTCCCAATAAAAACTTTTTCAGAGGCACTTTACAAGAAGTATAGAAAGAGTTGCCCAGCTCAGGGGAGACATTTACATCATTAAAATTCACAAGGCCTAACGTCAAAGTTTCCTCAGGTGCTTACATTTCCTGTCAGCATTATGTTTATGTTACAACAGACTGCCTTCATATAGATGAATGTGGCATTACAGAGGGCAGAGACAGCTGTCAAAATAGAAACATATGAAGATTTAAAAGCCACAGGATCCAAATGGTTCAACATCCCTGTCCCAAAATTCACATTTCTGTCCCCAAGAACCACCCCCAGCTTACTACCAAAATCCCTTTTCAACATGATGGAGTCTTAGTTCCGGTAATCAGAATGGTATGACATAAAAGCAACTAACGAACCTTTTTAAAGAAGAATCTCACTGGTACCATGTTTGGTATAATTTCCAGAGAAAACAGCAGGGTCACCAGCACATTTATGTAAGTAATGGCTGTGATAAGTGATGGCTGTGCCGCTGTCTATGGGTAGCACAGGTAACTGTATCAAGTACCGTAAGGCTGGAAAATATCCCACGATACATGTCTGCATCCAGATCTCCAAGTGGCTGCTGAGAAACTAGGAATAAATACTCTCAGGAAGAACCTGAGTACAGGTAAGGGCTTAAATTGAGCAAGGAGATACAAAATACTAATTCACTGTGGTTATCTACCATGGCACTGGCACTACTGTGGTCAGGATATCCAAAACTGGAAACTCCAGCCTAAACACATTATTGCAGACAGCCACTGTTTTGTCTTACTTCCTTTCTGCTATGGAATAACTTCCCTGTTTCTAACAGGTTGATGACTTTGAAGTTTTGATTTGACGGTTTCCATTCCTCTGAAATCAGTCCCTGTATCAGTCTACAAAAGTATCATTGGTAACAGATCCTGTATGCTAAAATACCTTATTGGCAGCCCTGATAACCTTCATTTTAGCCTTGATCTTAAATGCCATCCTCAAACATCTCCATTTACTTGCTGATGCCCAAAATGTGGTAAGGTTGGTGTTTTCTGCATCCACTTGCCAGTACTCTCCATACTTAGCATCACAGATGGCTGCTTTTCATTTTTGCCACTGGTTCCCCAGTCACACACATTTTGTAATGAGCTCCAAGGTGCTCAGCTTTTCAAAGTCACAACTCAGCTGGCTTTCCATGATGACCATATGTTGATTGCCTGTGTAGACTTTACAACTGGCAGTGTTACCTTCCCTCCTCCCCCCAATTTCTCTATATCTCACAGTTTTTCCTCCTCACACGGCAATTACTCTGTGGGGCAAGCGTTATAGCAGCTGAATTCTTTAATCTTTTTCCAGGTGCAGAGTGCCTGGAAGAAATCTCAGACTTTCAAAAACATTTTGATAATTTTTCAGAGGTTTTGCTGTAGGGATACCACAATATATGTCTGCTCAGACTAGATTTTAGAGTTCTTCGTGTCTCTATTATATGAATCACTTGTCTGTCCCATACTGCATGTCACAAGTGTTACAAATGTATTAGTATGTAGGTGAGTAGTGACGCCAGTAGTAACTACATGTCCCCTTGGTGTCGGCCCCAAGTTTTTAATTGGCAAATATTGATTAATATTTGCAGTGCTTGTTTAAATTTTCAGTCTTCCTGTTAACAGTGCAATGACTACTGATAATGCCCTCACCACATGACAGTTTCCTGTCTGCATGCAGCTGCCCTGTGCTGGTGTTACACTCAGGTCTACAGCCATTTCACTTTGTTACTGTAGAGTTGGAGCACCATCTTGTACAGACTTTATTTTTTGTCTACACATGCTTACAAAACTTTTCAATAATGATAGCATCTGCTACAATCGATGCAGGTGGCAGGGTACATAGAGTATTTTTCACTAGAGCAGAATTTCTTCTCCCCAGAACTTCCTTTTCACTTGTTTGTCTTTTCCTGCTTTCTTCTATGTGTTTGTTCCTGCAAAAAACTTAGCTTATATTTATTCTTTTTCTCCCTGTTTACACTGTGTGTGACGTGAGCTGCCTCACTCTCTTGGAACATAGCTGTCACGTTTGTCAGACTTATTCGTAGCTTTCTGTGCAGTCCTGTTCAGAATTACCTCATTTCTGTCCTCGTCACTGAAGCACAGTTTGACTTCTGAGATGCAATGTTCACGCAAATCATCTGGCTTGCACCAATGATATTAACAAAGCACTTCCCAGCCATGGCTGATGAGAACCTTTTGCATGTGATACTTTTTGCATTTCCTTAGTTTGAAGATGTTTCTAGAGTGCACCTGGAATTTTACCAAGGCTCCTTCAAGCTTCCACTCCCTTGTCCTTCTGCAATCTATAGCAGGTACTGCACATCAATAGTTCAATGGGGTTTAACCCTCTCTTTCTTTTTCCAGTGTACTTAGAGCAATGTCAAAGCCTTCTTGACCTGTCTCGCTGGCATTTGGGTTCCTTGCTCAGGTGTATTATAAACATCCCTAAGCTTCTGATTTCACATATTCAGAGGAGGCCACTTATTTCTGACATCAAGTTTGACACTTAAGCATGAAGAGGTAGGCCAAGGCTGTCCAGCATTTATTACTTCCTCTGCATGAACTGCCTTTTCCTGAAAGGAATGTTCTCTGTTTCTAAACATTATCCTACATTCAGTGGACCAAGCTACCCCTAGGAGTTCTCCAAACACCAAAGCACCTACCTTAGTACACTTCAGAAGTGGCCTATTAGAGAAATCACTTCAATGCAGTGACTGAGAAATACTGATGCTATAAATTCAAAATTTCTGCTTTGACAAGTCTCATAGTGCAGCCTCTTACATAACAACACATAGAGGAGTACCAAAGATGTGGCAGAGTGCAAAAGATAATTAGCCATGGCAGACAAATTTTAAGTAGGTCCTTTTGTTGTAATACAGGATGTGTCTCCTCTACCTTGGGTAACCTGACAGCCTAATGGGTGAAGTTGACCTGTGAAATGCTGCTTTATTTCCTGCATGCATGGACCTGGACCATGTGTGAGGGGTAGCTGTGCTTGTACATCCTGAGCTTGGTCTGGAAAGACCAAAAGCATCATCAAGGACCCCTCCTGACAACCACAGCATGTATTCCTATATTCCTGCTTCAATTAATCTAACGGCAGATCTTGTTCATCTGCCTTGAGCAGATAAAGCAAAACTATTTAAGTAAAAAAATGGCCATAAACCACAACAGAATATGTTGTAAGACTTATTGATAGCACTCCCAAAATTTCTAAAGTGTATTACAAGAGTTACATACATACCAAGTCACACATAAGCTCAATGTTACTTATACCTGTGTTAGCAGGAGTAACAGACAAAAAGGAAGAGACATGCAAATTTCAAAGTCTTTGCTATCTGATAAGGCCTGTCAGAACGAAAACCAGGAGGTACAGCCAGAATTAAATTATTTCCTCAGGACAAATCATGCATTTGGAATCAAGCAACACGGGCTGAACAGATAAAGACCATTTGTATAACATAATAATGGACAGGCATATATTTCACCAAAATAGTAAATACATATGCTCTCTACAAACACAGGGCAAAACCACAGACATGGCACACAACATAACATCCTTTCTGCTAGACAAGACACAAAGGAAAAGCTAAAAACCAACTGACTGACAGATATGCATATACTTTCTGAAAACCCTATGACTCTGAAAAAAAATTCAAAAAACAGTCAAAGCTGTCTCCCCTCTCGCAAAAAGGGATTACACTTGCCTCAACATGAAACTGCCTTCAAAGACTACTCAAGAATTTCTAAAATACCAAGGCATGAAATTAAAAAGAAAACAAAAAACACAATCAAAACCCCAACTAGAAAAAGAATTTTTTTCAGGTAAATGAAGGCTAGTCAAAACAAACAAACAATTCAAGCATAGATAGAGTGTGTCACATATGCGATGAGATTAATTTTAAGGGACAACCATAGCTAACATGTAAATGACCTTCACTAATTACATGGAATTTTCCTATCTTGATGGAGACAAAAGGGCTGCTGCAATAGACATCTCTACAGGAGGACTTTATGAACAACTAGGGCTGCATGTAGGAACCTGGAGTGCTCTCATTTCAGAAAATGCCCGATAAGGACAGGAGCCTTCCCAGGTGAACTGTCTCCATTCAGGAGGGTGGGGCAGCAAGCAGGACCCACGACCCTACCAAAGGGCTCTCACAGGCCATCACCATCACTAAATGAACCAGGTGGGAGGCCTTGCTGCCTAGCTCCACACTGATCTCTGCCTTGGGACAATCACATGTGTTGGAGGCTCTACTCCTGTTTTGCCAGTACAGAGATGTTTTATTTCCAGTAAGAGATGGTGTGAGACAAGCAGGATTCACCCTGCTATTTACCCTTCATCTCTCCAGAAGCATCTGAGCTCAGTAGTCCAGAGTTCCCCTCAGTCTCCACTGAAAGTTTAAAGACTATATTATTTTCAGCTCATGAAAATATATCCTTTCCTGTGATAGGTGAGGAAGATCTTGTTTTTAAAAACAAAGGTGTTGCTTTTCCCAACTACACACATATTGGAGGAAATAGTACAACAGGGGAAAGGAGAAGTATTTACAGACATTTATTAAAGAAACCCCTACAAATTCATGGTGTTCAAGGTTTCTATTCATAAGCTTACTGAAAACATTCATAACAATTTAGTTCCGTCTTCCAGAAGGTTCACAAACATGGATAACACTGATTCTTGTGCAAACATATATCCATTAATGAAGATATGCTAAAAAACTGGCATAAAAATTTGCATTGAAAGCATTTGCAGAGCTAAGGTAAAAGTTTCTTGTGGCTTGGGAATTCCCAAGGCAGGTATCAAAAAATGAAGAGGAAAAAAAAAAGTACTAAGAAAAATTACAGCTCACTACAAGCAACCAACAGAGGTAAAACAAATAACAAATATTCAAATCATGTACAAATACTCCCCAGACTCAGCTATGCTCCCTCTAACCATTCACTGAGCAAGATGAAAAGCTGGTTAAAATAAAAAAAGTTTGCATAATATTGGTAAACAGAAAGGATGTATCTGCCAAATGCATTTTTGCTGCAGTTAGTTCACTTTTCTTAGCCAGATTCTTCATTGTTCTGCCTACAAGAACCTCTGTTTATTCTTTTATGCTCAGCTCCACACTGGACTCAGTTTTGTTCCAGGTAAATGAAGACAAGGGTGGGCTAACAGGGTGGGATCAGCCAATGCAGGATGGTAGCATCACCCAGCTTTCAGCACTTCACCCCAGTGTTCATGTATTCTGGTTTTGACTCTTCAGAAAATGTCACCATAACACTACACATCCATCAGCAAAAAGGATGAAGAACAGATAGGAGAGATCCTTGCTGCCTACCCAGATCTTGGTAGGCCTCCTGGGAGACACCAGGAACCTCTCCCTGCTGTGCTCGGGAGAAGGGGCACAGGCCATAGAGACAGCAGCTGGCTTTGCAAACCATCACAGCCCTGCATCTGCAGTGGTGGGCCAGTTCCCTTTCTGCACCACACTCACCCTCTCCTCCTCCTCCCACAGACCTGGGGCTGGGCAAGATTTAATTCAGGGTGTCTCTGCGCAGGTCACTCCCCATCAGCACCAGCACACAGGCTGCTGACTGGCACAGGCAGGGGAGCAGCAAAGCCTGACGTGGGAGCAGGGAGGAGAGGAGAGCTGGGACGTGTTTTCACCCAGGTCTACCATTGAAGCCACCACATTGTACAACCTCATGCAAGGCCATGGCAGCTCAAGGATCCTGAAGAAATCATCTTTTGTTTCCAAGACATGCTGCTTTCTAGTAGGGATGGGGAAATTCTATTTCCTAGGAACAAGGGAAGCTCTCTAAAAACTGTTGCTTGTGTATGACTGGCTGTCCATTGTAGCTTCTCTAATAAAAGCACCCATTTCTATCAACCATTCAAAAGTCAGAGGTCTAAAATATTTTTAGTTTAACTTGAAATCAGGGATATTTTTCTTTAAAATATATCAAAAAGCCAACTAATAGCTCTGTGTTTCTCTTTACCTTTAGATTAAACCAAAAGCCAGCCACATCTGTTTAACCTCAGGCTTTGGTGGACTGACATGCCTGAACAGACCTTAACACTGCCAGGGCTGCACATGCTGAGGTAACAGGAGAAGAGCAGAAAGCTGTAGCCTGTTGCTGAGATCAGGCAGCTTCCAAGTCCTAACCATGACCACAACAGACATCCCATTTAAAGGAGGAGCACAAATGAAGGAGAGAGCAGCTGAGTTTATGCTGGATTCTTCACCAGCACTCCAAAAAGCAAGGAGAAAAAGAAGGGTGGGGAATGGATGAAGGCAAAGGGGCCACAGGGGAAGCTCTGGAGAAATTTAATTTTGTTCTTTTGCTGGCAAAAACCTACAATATATACATCTACAGTGACTTATGCTGTTAATTGCATATGCAGGTAAAATAGGTTTCAAGTACAAAGAATCTAAAATGACACTGCACAAAACCAACTTGCTCGTAAGCCTTACAGACAGTTAATGTCCCCTTCCTTAATGATCTAATAGCAATAAAAATACGGATTTGGGATGGAGGTGTATGTATTGAAGGAGTGGAAGCAAGACATGTACACAGAGAAAAACACCTGGTTTTCAAAACTTCTGGTTTCTGCCTACAAAGGCAACAGGGTCAATCCAAAGGTAGTTGAAACTGATAGCAAAAATAAGGACACAGAGTTGTGTTGAAACAACACCAAGAGGAACTATTTGAGCAGAAAATACAGGTGGAAGAGAAAAGAAGTTCAGTTGAAGGAGACCCTTGCCCCAAAGAATTGAAGAAACACATCGTTTTTGTTTGGATCAACACAAATCAAATATTCTTCTCCCACTCAACTAAAACTATGTAAGTATTTAAGCCAGATGGGACACGATTTCTCTTTTTTTTATTTTTTTTTAACTCCCCAGCCAGCCCTGCAGCTATGTGCATACACGCACCGTTCCATCCTGTGTTACCCAGGAAAGACTCTCCTAGATACCTGCAAAAAAAGGAAATTGGTACTGTTTAACTAAGCTTGGGATTTCTCAGAGCTGAACAGATAACCGGCTTACCAGCTTTCCTGCTTCCCTTCATCTTTTAACTGTACTTTAGCAAGTATAAAAATATTTACATTTAGAAGGGGAGCAAAAATCGAAGCTCGTTAGGCAAACTGAAGCAGCAGCATCTGTCCCTGGCCAGTGCCGCCCATCCAGCTGGAAAGCGCCGGGACAGGCAGGGACGCGGGTGATGCGGAGTGGCTCACGGTGGGTTGCACACCAGCTGCAAACACCTCCAGGGCTCTGGGTCCCCGAGGCCACAGCGTGCCAGGTCCCCGGGGCCAGCAGCTGCGGCCGCAGCCCTGGGCACACGCATGCCCGGCGCCCTGCCAGGAGCTCCCCACACTCCACAGGCACCGCCAGCACCCCTGGATGCGTGCTGAGGGTGATTCACTACCGAAGCCAAAAGCATCGCACAATTAAACAAGCAAGCTCATTTAGCTCGTCATTAAAGTGCATGCTTGTGAAAGAGGGCTCGGGCAGGAGGAGCTAACCTGAGCGCTCAGCCAGCACTGAGCCTGCGCTGGCCTGATTCCTGCTGCATGGCACCTTCTTGGCCTTCCCTTGGGCTCCCTGGAAGGTGCCCAATGCTGCACCTCGCACTGGGTCATTAGCAAGCTCACCACACCAGGCACACAACAAACTGGGTCTGAAAAGGGCTAAAGAGGCAGCTGAAATCATCTGTCTCTATTAAAATACCAATAATCTCTATGCATCTTTAGGCCACAGCTACAATGGGAAAATAGCTTTACTTTTACTAGTCTGTGCTTTGCAAGTAACAAAATTTTGCATATACATTATACCTTTTATCAAAAGGGACTAATCGTATTCCATAAGATTTCAAGAATGCATATGTATACTCTCATTGTTTTAAATATTGTTTTAGACAGACTGACCCTTTTTAATCAGCATTAACTAAACATGCCAACTGACATATTTTTAAAATTCTGTTTTCATGTTCTAAACATGACCTGCAGGAGAACATGTCTTTAATATGGTTTGTGATGGTGGTTAAGCTCAGGCTGAGGTCAAATCTGCATTAGACAAAAGATTGTTCCAGGAACAAGGAATATCTGGAATTACAAGGAATACCCACTTTGAAGCCATTTGTTGCTGCAGAGGGGGTCAGTCACTGCACTTAGGTTTTGCCTCTCCCTTGTAACAATTCTGTAGTTACAAAGGTGGCTCAGCAGGTTCTTCTAATATAACTCTTTCCTACTACCTACCCAATTTTCAGCAAGCTTTTCATATGCTAAGTGACAGCAAATCAGATATAATCATCCTATTAAAGTATCCCCTCATCTTCCTATACACCAGGCATCATCATAGAACACTGTCCTTGTGAAGAGCAGGAATGCTGGGCTCAGCAGACTGTGCTATCAGATCTTCTTTTCTGCTTTTCTTTCTAAAAGGCATGTTTTGTTTCCCTCCCCGAGAGCGAGCTCAGGATCATGGGCCTTTGTGCATTTTTTCATGCTTATTTCTAAGGGTACTTTGAGGACAGGTCAGCAGCAGTGCTGGCACAGACACAGGTCATGTCCACACGGTCTCCACGCTGCTCCCCACTGCAGCAGTAAAGGCATGTGTTTGTCTCCAGGGAGCTGCTGAACCCGTGTCTCTTAGCGAGCACTGAGTCATGCAGGCAAAGGGCTTACCCTGCAACTTCTGCAGTAGTTCCCCAGGTTTCCCTCCCACACCTACACCAGAGATTTTCATCTTTCCTGCCAGGACGGCTCTGCTGCTCCTGAAATAACAGCTGATCTGCCATGGTTCACAGCCCAACACATGACAGCAAACCATTACTGGCAAAGGTGCAGCGTCACAGTCCTCACCACAAGCTAAGCTGTCCCTATTTCTCCATCTAACCCCTCCACGATGTACTGCATCTTCCAGGAGAGTGGTTGCAGAGGGTTACAATGGCTAAAACCTCCTTCCTGACTTGGAAGATACAAATCAGCTGCAAAACAGTGTACCTATGTTCTTTTAACTACGGAGCTAAGATAAAAATCTCTCTTGAGTCATGTCACCGGGACACCTAGAGTTCTCTGTGTGCCATGGAAGTAATACAGCATCATCTGAATTCTCAGTCTTTGCTTCTCCTGGGCAGTTAGCCAAAATTCTTTCCATTAAGTGGAAAAATTTATGACCGAGTCTGTTTTCTCATTGATGCAATAATGTTTCTGTAAACTAATAATTACAAAGTCTTACTATTTTTGAACAAAGACTTGGAAGATAGTTACTTTGCCAACATAGCACATGCATCTTTTTGTTTTTTGCTTCCTTGAAGGCCATTTAAACAGACTTCAACAGTTGTGTCTACCTGGCAATTACTGTTTCTCTCTGGTTCAGTTTTGCGTGGGGACGCAAAATCCCACAGAGTTTTAAGCCCTGCCACCCACCCAGGCCCTCCTTAGTTGCTTATACCTGTACCTTAAAGGCTAAGCAGCTGGTTTTCATCAGAGGAGAAGCCAGCCTACAAAAACATACTGTTTGTCATCCTGCTTTCCTACTCTGGCCGTCAAGGCCCACTTTGTCCTGGCAGTAAGGAAGCACACTGGTTTCTAGCAGAGCTCCCCTTAATGGTCAGAAATGACAAGGTGAGTCCCACAGGATCATGAATTTACAATGTAATGAATGCCACTAACACAGGCAGATGGGCCCTGCTAGCTGCTTTCAAACTTTGAAGAATCCAGACACTAAGCAAGAAAGCGAGTTTGCAATCCTACGCTGTGGAAAGGGGCTGTGGCCACTTGGGATCCTCCTCCACATTCTTGGCTTTCAAATGGCAAGCTGAGATCAAGAAAGTCACAAGGGAAGAGAAGCTCAAGTTCTTCCGGCTGAAACCCATTGGCAGGTTTTGCTGGCCACCACAAAGGATTGAGGTATCACCAAGACACCTCCCTCCAGTCTGTTTGTGTACATCCAGTGCTGCATGCCCCAGAGATCCTGCCACCCAAACCCCTGGTTCAGCATCAGGTTCTGCTGCGGGTACCACTGTACAAGATTTTCTCTACTCTCTTTGTAGACTTTTTTTTTCCTTTATGGGAAAAAATAGCATTTCTATTTAAAAAAAAAAAAAAAGAAAGAAAGAAATCAAAACACCACTAATTAACAAATCCATTATTAAAAAGAGCAAAAGCTAAACAGAAGTTGAAATTCTCAGCTAATCGAAATTTCAAAACAGCCTGAATAATATCAAAGACAAAATTGCAGTAATTTCAAACCTTCAAAGGTAGACCGTAATGTTATGGAAGTGGTTTTCAATCACTCCTTCTAAATAAGGTTTATTTGAAATTAACACCTTTCGTAAAGGGCTGGATGAATCAGCATTTTCCGTTGGAAAAAACCTTCCACCCAAAGATTTTCAGCTCGTTCTACAGCTTTCAGTGAACTTGACTTTCCTGCCTTTCCTGCACCATGTTTATTTTAGTATTATTACATCATATTTTGTCTCATTCTTGAAGTTCTCTTTTCTGTTTCTTCCCAGCTTGACAGGGTCAGTATTGCAAAAAGGTTTAGCAAATATAACAGTCAAGGGCTACTAGAAGCAGCAGACAGCAAGGCACAGGGCTCAACACATTCCCCAGTTACATGGGTGTAAATCCCATAAGAAGGGAGGAATGACTACAACTGTCCTACTTAAATCATTCACCTTCTGCTGCTAACCAAACATGCAGTTTGATTACTTTCCTAAAAACTCCTCCCTCTGAATTAATTTTATATATGGGTCACAGGAATTGACTAGTTCTCTCTATCACAATGAGAACCAGATGGAATTTTGTTTGATATGATATAGCTGTTGAACAAATTCAAACATATGCAGGCTGAAGAACTATATTATGCCAGAGGAAGGAGGACAAGGGAAAAGCAAAGCAGGAAGGGATAAAAAGAGGAGTGATTGTAATCTAGAAAAAGAAGCAGGTCTTGTGTATGACAGGCCAGTACCTTCTTCACATAATTATGGATGTTCTTGTTCATCTGCTTGCATAGAAATGAGCTTCTCTTTCTTTCCAGGATCCGGCTAAAGCCTTGAGGTTTAATGATTCCTTGTGGCAATAACATCCCCAACTTAGTTGCATGTCATAACTTGGAATCAACACTAGTCAGCTCTGCCAAGTTCTATTAGGTCACAAGCATCAGGCAAACGGAATATGTAGGGGAGAATGATGATCCTAGAGACCACTTCAAACATATTCAGGCAGAAAAGGGAATTTCTATGGCAGGCAGAATATAGTTCTTCCCCCTATAATAATTACACTGCCATATTTTGGACATGAGATGTAAAATATGCAAGTGGCAATGTGATCTCTGTCTTACAGAAGGCCATGATTTCACAAGGTGTTTTACAGAGTCCCACTAAAACTAGCAGTTCTTCATAACCCACCAAAGGCTCACACCGGGCAGTGCAGACCAGCAGCACAGTGGCCTTCAGCCACTGGTGAAATCACCTTCACCTCCTGGTGAAATCCTGCAGCTGCCCACACTGTGCTCAATATAGTCCAACACACATATTAATAATTCAAAGAAATAAATATGTATAAAAAAAAATTGCGGGTAACACTAGAAAGTGACAAAAACATGATAAGCAGTAATAAAGACTGATCAATCTAGGGTCTACAGGGTAAGTCCTATGAGGAGCAGATGAGGGAGCTGAGGATGTTTAGCCAGGAGAAGAGGAGGCTCAGGGGGGACCTTGCTGCCCTCTACAACTGCCTGAAAGGAGTTTGTGGGGGTCAGCTTCTTCTCCCAGGCAACCAGGATGAGAAGACAGTCTCAAGCTGCACCAGGGGAGGTTGGACATCAGGAGGCATGGAGGTCATACAGATAGCTCTGTAATTTGGCAAAAAACAACTGTCTGGAAGCTGAAACAAAAGCAGTGTTCAGATCAAAAAGAGCAGCAAGTTCTGGACTGGAAAAAAAAAGTATCAGTAGAACAGCTTAGCCTGGAGTGTGATAGCACTCTCTCACCTGGGCTTCCTTACCAGGCCAATGTCTTTAGAACATTGAAGGCATAACTCTTCTCTTACAGAAACAGCCAATTCCCTTTGACCTGCATAATACAGCAATTCACAGCAGGATGTGCTTGCAGCCCATCATATCCCTATTAATAATACTAGTGCTAAAAGTTCCAAGCAGGAATTAAACATGGTATCAGGACAAGCACCCCTAGTGGCATCCTACTACTACTACTATATTTGATATTTCAGTCAAAAAGAAATCCAAACTCAAACAAGGGAAAAGAACAAACAAACAAACAAAAAGGAACAAAACAAGGCCTGAAACCAGCATTTTCCAAGAAACCCAGAAGATGAGTAATGAAACATGGTCAGAATAGCTTTTCAAAAGTCCGATTTGATAAAACCACAATTTCTTTGTAAAATTCAATTAATGGTAGGGAAAGCCTCATTGGAATAAGTATTAAAAATTTAATTGAGGAAACTTAAGAAAAGTCATTTAAAATCCCATTATATGACCTTCTTTCTTATTCCTATACTACTGCCTACAACATGAGCACAGAATAGCTGAATTAGTTCATGCCTGTGTGTGTTTGGTAGGAATCCTGTCATGACTCCAATTCATCTATTGATTGAAATATCATTCCTATTTTAAGTCAAAATATGACATGTTTGGCACTGAAACACCTTGACACTGTCTCAAACATATGACAGAAAAGAACTTGGAATTTAAAACCTAGGGAAAATGAAAACAAGGGAGGCTCTCTCAAAAATGGTAGTTTTCATTTCAACTGAAGAGAAGGAAACAATTTCAAAGTGGCATGATTCTTCAAAAAACTGATATTATAGGGCTTATTGTCTCTACAGGACAGATTTGGTTGGTGTTTTAGAGGGGGAGGGGGGATGATTTTTTGGGGGTTTTTTGTGTAGTTGGTTGGTTTGGTTTTGGGTTTTGGTTTTTTTTTTCAGGAAAGCTGCCCATTGCAGAGAAAAATTACATCACTGCCTACTTGATCAGGCTTGAAGAAATATTTGATCCAGTAACAGCCAGCTCATCCCCACTTATAAAGATTTTTCAGATTCTTCCTCCCACAGAAAAGTCATCTGTGCCCATCCTTTTAGGTCCTATATCTGTGAAACAACAAGAGAAACACAGTATGGTCAAAGGAGTCCTTTCTTATCTTGCATTCTATGATCTAATCAAAGACCTTTTGTTGAAATAATGTTGAGTGAACCAGCAGACTCAGAGAACTCAGACACATCTCTTGTGTATGCCCAGGAATGCAAAGCTGGTTACTGTCCGACCATAACCACAACCACATAAACACAACTTTCCATTTGAGGGTATGCATGTGCTCAGCTGTCCCTTTTACCTTACTGTGCATGTTGGCTGGGGAGATTTAGCTGCAGATAAAAGCACCAGTCTCACTATTGCAAAGGGCCTTGCTGCCATGTAACTGAACTGATTTCATGGAGGCGGGAACTGAGGGAAAACAGGGCCTGGGAGGAGAGACAAGAAATCCAAATATGCATGAGCAAGGAGGGAATAAAGAGAGAGGTCGGTCACCCTCATAAGCATTTATTTTCATGATGTACACCCCAGATTTACTGAAGAACATGAAATAATTACAGTTTCTTTCATCTATGCTATCCCAGAAAATGGTCCTTTTAGCATCTGGATTGCCACAGAGGGGGCAAGAACCTGAGACCTCTCTGCTACACACGTTGTGTCTAATTGCACACCAAAATGCAGTGGGTGACAGCAAACACAGGTTTTCTTGAAGCCTCCTAGAATATCAAAACATAGACATTTTGTTAATTATGGCTATGTAAGGGGACTTTTTCTCTCTATGTCTGCATGCACGCCTTCCCTTAAATCTCTTACAGACATGTTTATAGAAGGAAGGATAAATATTTTTCCATAGCTTCATGGAAAATTACTATGAGAAACCTTGGAGTAACACAGCTGTGGGGTCCCTCATTACCTCAGCACTAGCAGAGCTTTCTACACACTGAAATTTCATTGTGCTTTGCTGGGCATGGGCCTGCAGTTACATGCTCAGCCCTTCTGAAACACCTCATCAAAAGGATCAATAATTTACAGTCTCATTAGTATTTTAGAGGGAACCACCAAGGGAAAAAATTGCTTTTTGACCCAGACTGCACACTGTTTCCCAAACAATTCTGATTTTATAAAGGGAAGAGGGATCAGGGAGATGCCATCTCTAAGATAACACACAGAGACCTTGTACATCCTCTCTATTTTCAGAAACTTAACATCCTAGAAATTCACCTCCCAGTGCTCCATGCTCTGAGTTCAGGCAGATATTTTTATCTTACACTTTGTCCCAAGCTGTAAAAACAACACCTTTTTCCTCAGAGGTGGCTGCATTTTTGCAACACGTTAAAAACCTGTTTGGTACTTGTCAGTAAATCCACTAAAGGTGTCACAGATTCTGTGCAAAGAAGGGCTCTTTATAGAAATAAATTTTTAAAATCCTATAAACAAAGGTGTGCAGTAGAAAAAAACCCACACAGAAACTGGACAGTTTTCACTGTCTCTGATCCCTCAGATGAGGCTGACCAAGACTGGTGTGAAGTTGATGGGCAAGCTGTAGAAATAAGGAAATGAGAAAAAATAAAATCAGGATTAAAAAAATATTTATTATTAAGGGCTTGCTGCCTACTGAACAGTTGCTAACACAGATAAAAACACCGTTCACACTAAAAAACACTTGAGCCACTGTTCCTTCATACTGTCCCTGTCAGTGCACACATCCAAACAGCTGACTGAATAATTAGGATACTGAGGTTTATATACTAAAAATTTTATAGTGTGAATATTTTCATTCTGTATAAATATTGGTTTAAACGGAAAACCGGAAGCTTGAATATACAAGACAGGCTAGTGATTTTAGGAGTGAATAAGACCTTGATATCTACCTGTAGCCTTCTTTAACATCTTAGTATGTGTTCACTGACATATGAGCCCCACTCTCTGAAATACTGCAACTCTGATTTCAGTAACCTTCCAGTTCTGAACTGCCCTGTTGACAGTGACCTGCTGAATTTGAGATGGATGATAAAAAATTGAGAATGTTTTTGCCCCACAGATTTCAAATTAATTGAAGAACTGAACAAATTGACCAACTGAACTCCCTTGTGTGCTGTCAACATGCCTGAGGGATGAGATGCAATCCAGGGGGACAAGGAAAAGCTCAGGAAGTGGACCCATGGAATTGTCATCAGGTGTAACAAGGCCAAGAGCAAGGTGCTGCACCTGAATTGGGGCAAGCCCCCTGTATGAATCCATGCTGGGGAATGAACAGATCAAGAGGAGCTTGGCTGAGAAGGACTTGGGGGTGCTGGTGGAGGAGAAACTGGACATGAGCCAGCCATGGGCACTCACAGCCCAGAGAGCCAAATGTGTCCTGGGCTGCATCCAAAGCAGTGTGGGCAGCAGGGCCAGGGAGGGGATTCTGCCCCTCTGCTCTGCTGAGACTCACCTGGAACTCCGCATCCAGCTCTAGGATCCCCAGCAAAGTAAGGACATGGACCTCCTGGAGTGAGTCCAGAGAAGGATCACAAAGGTGGTCGGAGGTATGGAACAGCTCTCCTTACAAGAACAGGCTGACAAAAGTCAGGGTTGTTCCACCTGGTGAAGAGAAGGCTCTGGGGTGACCTTATTGCATCCTTCCAGTCCATAAAGGCAGCTTATAAAAAAGACAGGAACTTTTTAGCAGGGCCTGTTGCACCAGGACACAGGTTAATGCTCTTAAACAACAAGAGGGTAAGCCCAGACTAGAATTCTTTTACAATGAGGGTTGTGAAACAGTAAAACAGGTTGCCCAGAGAAGTGGCAGATGCCCCATCCCTAGAAGCATTCACAATCAGGCCAGACAGGGCTTTGAGCAACCCAAACTAATTTAAGTCCCTGTTCATTGCAGGGGGGTTGGACTAGGTGACCTTTCCAACCCAAACCATTCTATGATTCTTCCTCCTGGGTGACTTCCTAGAATTCCTATGAACTCTACTTAAGTCAGAGAGAAGAAGTTGGTGACACTGTATAAATGGATTTTTTTTTTCCCTTCAAGACACTCAATTTCAAAAGCCTCTTACTGAAAAAGAAACTTCTAATTACTCCTTCCATTCCTTCCATTTTAGCTTCTTAAAAAGGAGACAGGAAAAAATGATAAATTAGAAATATAAACCCACAAAATCCCTGGGTTTTTTTATTCAATTATTAAAATTTTTTTTTAAAGTAACTATACTTTTGCAAAAACAAGCACTCTGGTTTTAAAAAAGATAATTTCTAAAAGAACAATTTTTTTACTGGCCAAAATTAATTGCAAGGAAAGGAAGCCAAGCTGGCCAGTTGCCCTTTTGCCCACCACCCAAATTTTACAATATTTGTGGAAAAATATACCCTGGTCCTAAATGGCACAATCCTTTAAGTCAACAAGGTTCTTCTGACTCTACCAGAGCTTGGACTAGATCCTACGTGAGAAAAGGAAAAGTAATTAAGCACACAGATGGTCAGACGTATCTCTCTGAGCACAGCCAAGTTCAGCGATTTGTTTTACCCATTCAAAAGCAACGCACTTGATAGGTCACCCCAAATGTAGCTCTACAAGCTGCTGCCTTTCCAGCCCTCCCACCACATAACCCCATGAGGTCCCTCCATCTCTCAGTTGCCCTGGGCCTCTCCCAGGGACATCCCTGCACTGCCTGTCCCACTCCCTGACACCAAACCTCCGGATACCATAGGCACCTCCTGTTCTCCCATACTCCCAGCAGGAGCTGGGCAAACGTTTTCCTCCTCAGCCCCACGGAGTGCCGCCAATTCCCTCACCGTGCTTCATGCTGCAGAGGCCACATGCTAAGGGGGCTGGAAAAGCCTCTGGCACCGCTCTGAGAGAAGCCATGGTCCGGCCTGGGCAAAGCAGCAGAGATGCTGAGGCCGCAGCCATGCAGGCACGGCATCCCCACCCGGGCCCCACTCTTCCCCCTCGGGCAGTTTTTCTGCCTCTGCCCCAGACTGGAAGTGCACCAGACACAGCTGACGTGAGGCCACCAGACCCGATCACCAAGTGTACACACGCTGACATGTCACCAGCAAAGGAGCCCTTGGCCACAGCTATGAGTTACTGCTTCCTCCTCCTCCTCCTCCCGGCCTGCAAGCAGCAGCCTGCACTGCGGACCTGCTGCTGAATTTCCTCAGCTTCTGTTGCTCAAAGCCTGGGCCACAGTGCTTCATGCTGTCATTCTCTCTTTTCCCTTCCTTCCTGCAGAAATAGCAGGCAGCATTAAAATGATAAGATTGTCAGAAGAAAAAAAAAAGAAAAAATGTTTCCCCTAGAGCCTCCCATTTCAGGCCTGTAATTGAGAAAAGCAAATACATATTATATTACTTTGATTGGTATTGAGTGAAACAAGCTCTCATCTTCTCTTTCATCTAAGTCTTTTCATGGAAGACTGAAGATAAGCTGTTCTCTGCCTGCAGAATAGGTTGAGGCAGGTTTTCCTTTATGCAACTACTCAGTACAACATCTTAGTAGAAAGTCAAATAATACAGGGAAAAAATGGGGAAAAAAAAGGTAAAAATGCTGTCAGAACTTATCTTTGCAGCAGAGCAGTGCTGAGTGCTGCTGAGTGTTTTTCCTAACAGCCCTGTAAGGCAGAGAGATGGAAACCCTGCCCCTTCCCCTGGCAGAGCCTGGGTTAGGGACGCTCTCCTTCCACAGGCATTGGGCTGCCTCGAGCACTTTGATGATCTGGAGCTATAGCTACGGTAACCAAGCAAGCGTTTAAGGCCTGCACTCTGCTAACAAGCTCATTGCTGTAATTTATTACCAGCACAGTTCTATTATAGGCATCAATGGCAGAAGCTGTTGCTTGTTTGAGGCCCTGGTGCTCTCTGTGAAGTGACAGGGTTGCAGAAAGGAAAAAAAAAAAAAAAAGAAACAAACCAAATACTGCACATCTTTCCTTTTCTATGTGTGCTGATACACATTCACATACCAAACACTCATGAACCAGCATTTAAAATGTTACCTATTTTCTGGTCCCCTTCCTTCCCCCCTCTCAGCAGAGCTGGAAAACCAAGTATGTATTTGTGCTTTGCTTCCAAGTCTGGCAGCCCAGCTTAAACCTATCTTCTCCAGGCGTAGGAGGCCTGCTACGCAAACTGAGCATTAAACTTTGATATGTTTATGGGGACCTCTCTGACCATTTGGCTGCTTGTTTTATTGCCCTTTGCGTATGCAAAGGCGAATCCAGCCCCCTCATCTCCTTCAGTGAAAATACCAGGGATGTCTGAGCAGATCTCCTAATTCTCATTGTAGGACAAAGGGAATTATTTCCACAGACATCTGAAAATTCAAGGAATGGCTTTCTGCTTTTCTAACCTGTGGGATCTGAAGTGGCTTAAAATTACTGACATTTACTGGCAAAAATAGCCACCTGAACTCACAATTTTCAGCAGCTCTTTTCTTTTAATATTTGAAAGTCTTGTTTTCCTAACCAAACAAAAATACTCTATTATTTAGTTGCATTAGTCAAAAAGCACAAAATTTTTGCCTGACAGGGGTTTTTTTCTTTTTCAAAAAGTGTTTTTCCTTCCTCTCTGTGGTACAAAAATATGGAAAAAAAGGAAAAATATACAGCAAAGATATTATAAAAAGTGTTATATAAAAATAAGAGATAATTAGAAGGTTTTAATTTGTGCACAGAGGTAGATTTCTTCCTGGCATTGCAAACGTGCTGCTCAGTCTAAGCTCTGTGGTATTCAGAGAAGGGGAAAATGCTGAGCGTGTCACAGCCCTTGCTGTTTAATTAGGCTGAGGTTGCCACCGCAGCTGAGCTTGGTCTAACAGCCACTGTTGACTAAAGGGACAACCCTTCCTCCTCGCCAATCCTACCACCTCTGCACAGTCTGCCCAGCTTACCAAAGCCAGCTCAGCTCACCAAACCTGGAGGGGGGGAAAAAAACCACCCAAACAAATAAAAACCCAAAACACAAACCACAAACAAATCCAACGTAACTCAGCCCTCTAAAAGCTAGTATTTTTTTTGCTCATCATGTCAACCAAACCAACAGGTGCTAATCCCACTGCAAGGAGGAAAGACCACAACTGCAGGGTGGGAGTAAAGAGGAGGGACATCCCTTTCAGTGGTGGAAAGCCACTGGACTGACACAGTTGTGTCACCACTGAGAAAAACTCTGACACAATCACGTGACAAAGTCAGCCTGAGCCACAGCTGCTCACCCAGAAACAGCTGAGAGGTATACACTCATCCTATCTCACATCCACGTTTACTAGTCTGGAATCTTATGTGGAAAACCAGCAAGAAACAGCTGGGACAGCAATTTCTTCCACTCCCCCGTGACATTTCTTAGCGTACTCTTTTCCTCAAGCACACCAAGGGATCTGAGTCAGGCTTCCTAAATCCATCACTTCAGAGACATACTAGACCGCAGAGATGCACTGTCACGTATCATTTCTGTGCAACTTACAGGTATTTAAAGAAAGTCTTCAGAGGAAAGAGGGAAAAAAAATAAACCACAGTTGGCCCTTGCAGTATTTCTACCGCTGTTTGCCAGAGGAAGAGGTTCTGGCTGTTGTGTGGTGTACCTGTTACATGGGGCCAAGCAGCAGCACAGGAACAGCAAGCGACACTCACAACTCAAGGCAGGCTTGCCAAGGGAAGCCCTGACATGGGAGATCCAGGGCAACCACTGGCAAGGAGGCCTGAGTCAAAAACACCACCACCAGCACCTTCTTGAGGCAGAGCTTCTCTTGCTTTCCATGGGGCGAAACATCAGCCTCAGACCTGGGTGAAATTAAAAAGCTGCCAGCAACACACCAATCACTGAGGAAAAAGGATGATTAATTTAATTTTTTTCATAATAGTAAAAAACTGTGGTTTGGTCTCAAAGTGGACTTCAGGACCCCTCTTGAGCCCTGTGCCTCTGGGACCATTGAACAAACAGCATCCGGCACCCTAGTTTGTAGCTGCCACTTGCCAGCAGCTCTGGCTGATGCTGGCACATCTCATAACAAGCAAGGGCAGAGGGCAGGTTGGCAATTTCCATGTGCCATTGGACTTGATGTCAATAAAGCAAACCCTGAAGATCCCAGACTACACCCTTGGCTCCAAAAGTTGCCCTGGACTTCATCTTTTCTGCAAATGCATAGCTAACTATAGCTTCTCTGACAGACAAAATAAAGAAGTGGCTGAAGACCACATAGAAACAGGAAATACAAGGTCAGAGATTTCAGTCCTCTGTCCCCTACCCTGTGTGCTCAGCCTGGAGCCTGTTTGAAAGGAGAGAAGAGATTTCTGTGTCTTTCCTTCCCAATTAAACCATCATGCCTTGCATAAGACAACATTCACTAGGCCAGGGAAAGAGAGCAAGACTGAGACACGCTATCAGCCCTCATGGCTAAGGTATGCAGGGAGAAGGGCTGCTGTCCCCTTTCCTGCAGCAGGATCCTTCCTGGGTCAGAAGTGGCACCCAGTATCTTTCCCTGTTGAAATCAGATTAGATGAGAAATTGGGACAAATGCTGTAAGCACTAAATGGTCTCCTAAAGGGGGCATTGCCTTTTCTCCCTCCAGTGTGTTCTAAAAGCAGCAGCGCCCAAAGCACTGCAGGCAGAGCTGTGGCACAGCAGGGCCAGGGCAGCACACGTGTGCCAGGCACCCAGCTGCCACCACACTGAGACCAAGGAACATCTGGGCAGCAACACACGTGACAGAAGAGAGCTCCATGTGCCCAGGGATCCAAAGAGCTTAGGCATCAAGGCAAGCAGAATTTTCCATAATTACAACTATATCTCCCATCCAGAGTTTCTTCTGGCCCTGACCCAGTCTCCCTAGAGCTTTCTTACCAGCAATGTTTCCCCAGGTATTTTTTGCAAATCCAGGAAAGAGATTGTGTTATCTCTCAACAAAACATAACATATTCTAATATCCTAACAGCTGGCCCTGGGACATAATCTATGGGACTCTGGTTGCTTATGGCCCAGTTTACAGTCAGCTTCCCAGAAACATTTGCATGGTTGGGTAGAGTTGAATACAGCAATTAATCTTCAGTTCCAAGTAATCAGAAACATTTAGTCAGAGGAAAACTTATTGAAAGACAAAAGAGGCTCCAGGACTGTCAGCAAAACAGGATAAATTTCTGAAATATTATGTATTTCATATTCTCCATCATGATTTAATTAAATATGTAAAACAAGAAAAAGCATATTCATTATCAGGAGAAAAACCCCTTGTTTAACTGAGCCCAATACTCCAGAGCACAGAAGGACTTTCTGGACTGTTGTTATCTGGTTAGAAAATATTTTCTCAACTATAGCTTATTCCCATTTCACTGTAGCCTTTCACATTCTAAATAACCTTTCTGGATGTCAGAAGGGAAAATGAGGGATAACTGACAGAGATTAAAGGCCTGAATCCTTTTGCCAATTAAAATCTGCCTCTCAGTTTCCCAGGAATCAGTGAACTCAGAATTAAATTTCCAAAGACTGGTCCTTTCTGACAGCTAAAAGCAGCTGTTTGCCAGGCTGTCTTTGGAACATCAGCAACACCACCACGATCAAGCATTTGGGAGGAAATTGGCTCTTCTGTAAAGGGTTTGGCCAGGACACAGAGAGCTCAGCTTTGCAAACAGCCGCTCTCCTCCTCTTTATGATGGCAGCAAGGTGCAAAACAGACACTGAGGAGTTCACAGCTCCACGAAGTGTGATGGTTCTAACACCTTCTGGATCTGATGCTAACACTATGTGCATCTATTACCAGATTTTCAACTCTGCAGTACTAACATAGAAGTCATAAGAGTAAGACAGAGGGGAAACATCACATTTTCCAAAGCTGTTTGGGCAACAAGCCCTGTCATGCTGTTGCAGAAACCCACTGTAGTGAATAACTTCACCACAGCATGGTGAGAACTGCATTCTCTAGTGCAGTATATAAGTCAAGTGTCTCATATAAGAGTAGCAATTAGGAAACTTTTATACTGGTTTAAGAGTAGTATTAAGCCTGGGGCTGACACAATATAGAAAACATGACTTTTTGAAGTACAGTTGTTGAAATTTTCCCCTAAGACACAAAAGGACAGATTTTTATCTGCCACTAAGTGTGTAGCTCCTGCACACAGCTACACCACCTTATACCAAAAAAGAATATATCACAGTGTCTCCAGATCCATCCAGATCAGCAAGGTACACCATTTTTTGAAAGCAATTAAATGATGTTACCATAAAAGTGTGAAAATTTTCTCATAGTACAACCAATATTTCATGCTTTCCCCTTTCTTCCTTTGCTAAAAATATCTAATAATAAACTAAAAATATCACTTAACATTTTTGCTGTGACAAACATCTTCAGATGCTTTTTACTGCACCTCCATTCTGTCTCTTTACTGTATTTTTCTTTGGAATTATGAGCCATGTGCTTAGACAAGCCCACAGATAAGTTGCCATTAACTGCAGTGGAATTTAGGCCAATCTAGATTACCCACTAGCCTCTTGGGAGTCCTCAGACCTTGTACCAAAGCCACATAAATTGGAGGAAACTGCAGGTGTCTGAGGTAAATATGAAGGCAGGTTACACAGACACTGTCTATGCCCATGTGCAAATTTAAGCAACAGGATACTCAAGTCTAAAAAGCTGAATAAAAGCTTTAAAATGAGATTACATTCATGATACCTAATGTCCTACACACCATGGATTATATTCCTTAATTTCACCACGCTCTGGCCTTGCCTTTCTGCTGGACTTCCCCAGAGCCCCTTTGACAAAAGGTCACTGGCAATGCTGATAATCTGATGGGTGCAACAACCATCTCCTGTTCAGGGGCAGTGTAAAAACAGCACTGAAGATACTCTATGAGACAGATAACCAAAACTAGAGAAGTCACCACCCAAAACACAGGCCACGTGCAAGGCTGGAGTAGGAGCAGAGCTGTGCTGAGTGTCTCAGGGTGTTTCTGGAGGGTTTGAGAGCTATTGCTTGTAGCTTGCATGTGTGTAAGAGATAAGCAGCAAAAAAATACCACAAGAGCACAGAAAGAAGGCAGCAAGGACACATCAGGTACAGCTGGAGAGGCACATGACTAGGAATACCAAGATGGGATCGATGTTTCCACTAGAAGATGCGCAGGAGCAGAAGAAAAAAAATGTAGGTAGTCCCACAAAAAATAGTCAGACCTAACGATATTTGCATAAGTCATCAACAAAAGCAACCCACAAAAGCCTCAAATACTAGTTTAAATAAAAAGTGTGACAATTTTTTACTGTCTCTCCCCCCCCCTCCCCTTCCCCCACTTTAGATCAGCTATTTTGCTCCAATAACCATGAACCTTGTTTGATAAAGACTGGAGTCCAGGCTGGCAAGGACAGTTGGGTTAGATTTTGGTAGGGAGCTTCACAGCTATCTTTATTCTCCAGACTCCTGAAAAACTCTTCCAAAAGTCTGTGGTTCCATTTGTCCATCACCACAGACACAGACCAGCCAGGGACTCACAGGTCTGGGTACCACTGTCTAATTCCACTGCAGACCAAGTCAGAAGAAACCTCCCTCATGGAAAGATACTTTTAATGAGATTCCTTCATGTAAGCCAGTGCCTACAAAGAAACAGGAGCCAAGGCACCACAAATAGAACCATCATCCATTCCACTCAGAGTCTTTCCGTAGGCACTGGGGTAATGATGACAGACCAGAGAGAGTTGCCAGAATTAGGGCAAAGTAGCTCTTGCCAGAAACTGAGGTTCACATGAGCAGTAGTTCCTTTCAGCAACACCCAACGTAACAACGTGCAAATTCAGGGCAGCTTCATCCTCACGAGGAGCCAGAGAAAGCGAGAAGCCACAGGCAGGGTCAGGCTTACTCAGAGCCCCAGATGGCCTCTGCTGTGTCCTGTGCCTGCCTGCACCCATATGAGCTGTCTTCACTCCTTTCCCTTCTCCTCCTCATATCCTGTTGCTTCAGTTCCTATTTTATAAAATTAAAAGCTTAACTTTACTTCTTGGGCCCCTTACCACAGATGATGACCATAGTCTGACTTCTTTCCAAGGCACATTCTCCCCTTTTCTGTCAAAGGGGACACTACCTGGAGCAGAAAGACAAGTTATTCCTGAGAAGGAAAAAAAATTGTCCTGCTGGACTGCAATATCAATAATGAACTTCAGTAACTCCAGGGTTAAAGTTGGTAACAAAGCAAAGCTTAGGTCAGCAGACTCTTAAACATATTTACTAAGCATGTGTTTAAGCAATCAGCTAAAACAGGGACAGAGGTGCCATAGTATCATCTAAGGAAGTTCCGTTTTTTTCCCTCTCTTTTTGGCCTTTGGAAAAAGCAGAGTCATAGCTAGATCTCATATGTTGCACAATAATTGAAAATTTCATAGAGAATTCCATTGTAAATTGGTAAATTGTTAGCAGACTGTACTGCCATGAGCTTGTCAGCATTTCTATTTTCTTTTTTTTTTTTTTTTAATTTGGTTGAAATTTGTGTTCCATTATTATTTTGTTTCATAATTTGTGTGTCAGCGACTCTGGTCATCTTGTGACCCTCTGATTCGAGAAAAGCATAAAAAGAAACTATTTCTAAAGCAAACAGGATTTTCCCCCTTCACTATTCCAGGAAACAGAAATTCTTCCCAAAAGCCATCATTAAGGAAAAGTCAGAAAGAGTTCAGATTTTTATGAGTGAAGCAAATAAGCTGCTACAGTATTAAAAACAATCTGGAATTTAGCTTATGAAGTTCTAGATCTTTTGGTAGAAAAGAAATCGCTGACTGATAGTGTTTCCTTCTCATGAAAACAGACTGTATTCAAAGCATTTTGAACAGCTGTAGAGTAGATTTTCAGTTAAAGGTATGAAAGTAAGTAGTGCTTGACTTTGTTCTTCCACTTGCTATCTGTAAGCATCTTATCCAAAAGATGCCTTAGATGTCTTTTCCTTGAAAATTTTGGTTCTTGTCTGTTCAAAGTGGCAACAGTCTCCACCCTTTGGGGTGTACTGACATTTCACACAAGCAAACAAGACATGGTAATTTTGTTCTCCGTGGATCAATGCCCAAGTGAGGTCTCCTAAGGAAAATTTGGAGGCGGAATGAGAGCCAGTAGAGGGAGTATCATAATAGCTCCCCTGTGGGAACATTTCTTGCAGAAGAATCCAGAGACTTCAGTTGGTCTCAGGACCCCATTGTGTTAAGAAATATACATGCCTACAGTAAGCACGCTTACATTGTTTTACTACATTTTCCATGCAGGCAATGGATTTTTTGCAAAGGTCATTGGGTCCAAGCCAGTCACCACTGGGAATATAAACTGTGTGTTCTTCACATTGAATCGCAGACAGGGGGTGGGTGGGAGAAGTGAGAGACAGATTTGCAGGACTTTCTTCTTTTTCTTATTTAAAATTAATATGGCTATTTCTCTTTATAACACCAATACTCCTGGCTCTTCTATAATGCTTGACATCCAGTAGTCTCAAAATATATTAAAAAGAAAGTACTACTGTCCTAGAAGAAATCTATGCCCAGAAAAGCAAACTGATGTTCATGCACCCCAGCTTATCAAATATGTACCAGGAGAAAAACTATTTCAAGAACAAACGTTTGATATGCCCTCAAACATCTGAAAACAGCTTTTGCCCTCCCGTAAAACTCAGGATGCCCACAGGGAGAAATCCAGACCTTCACCACTGGGAACCTGACTTCAGCAGAGTGGCCATTTCATAATGGAGGGAACTACACTTTAAGCTCATCTGCTGCCTCAGTGGTGTGTGGTCTTTTCTTTCCAGTGAGTCCACCTATTTTTTGAGTTTCATCTGCCCTCAGAAGTTTACAGGCAGTAACTCCCATTTGATTTTCCTCCCATTGAGGAAGTTAATGGCTTCAACTCTCAGCCCAAGTCTGTTACTGGGAGAGACTTGTTCCTGAGAAACACTGCCATGAAGGAGCCTGGCCTGCAATGGGATGCAGAATAGCAATTCCACTGCCTATTCAACAAGCTAAAAGCCCAGCTCTTATACATCCATCAAAGTCCATTTTAATTGGGAGCCTAAAGCTATTTTACTCATCAGTAATAAAGGAGCAATTAAGTTCACAGCCAAAAATGAATTAATGAGATACTGCAAACAAGTTAATTAACTCCTTCATGGGTATTCAGCTAGAAACCACACAAAAAAACCCACAGGGTACACTAATTACTTCAGGGGTCTGACTAAAATGAAACAAAAAAATAGATAACCACAACATTTGGAGCAAAGGCTAGAAGTCTGTCATTAAGCCATCTTCTCTCATATACAGTAAGCATAGGAAGCTGTGTATGACACTGCACACGTGGAAATGCCTGTCTCCCTATGTACAACTCATCAAGAACAGCGTCAAATTTGGTAACACTAAAACTGAACCTATTTGCTCCACTTACCTTGGCAAATGCTCTGTGGGGCACTCTCCTTACCCTAAGGAGAAGAGTTTGGCAAAGGACTTGGTCTGTTTAAATACCCTTTAAGGGAAAGTAGAGGTTTAGCAAGGATGGCCTGGAAAAGACAGCATGAGGTATGTGATGTTGTGCAGTGCCTGGCCAAGGCTGACTTACGTGGCACAGCTTGAGGAAGAACAAGAGGGTCTCTGTGTATATGTTTAGCAGGTTAAACTGTCATCCTTGACAATTTACATTAACTGTACAATATTTCATTGCCACAAGCTCAGGAATCCATAAAACCGTTGAGCCCAATTTGCTCGTTGGGCCCAATCCCTGCGTCTTGCTCATTTTTGGCCATGTAAAGGACAGATAAAATTCTACCAGTACAGGCAGAGAAGAGTTTTACTGAGGCTTTTTTGCCCTGGTCCAAACATTACACTTGAAATTTAGAGAAGCAGAAAAACAAGCCCTTTCCACGTGGTGGCAAAATACAGCTGCTTTTCAAATCTCAAAATTCGAGCTATTTTTAAGGAAAAAGCTAAAGGTTCCCAGTGCTCACAGTGGAGTGGCAGCCTGCAGAATTCAATAACCAATCCAGGAAACCCATTTTGACATCTACTTTCAAAGAGGGTATTGTAAACAAAGAGCAAGCCCACAGAACAATATCATTCTTGATCCCCATTTAAGTAGCAGGAACACAGAAAAGCCTCAGAAGTGGAGACATCTGTATTTATGTAGAGTGCTTTCCCTGCCTCTTTGTACTCCATTAAATTGCAAATGGTGAAATGGATTTTCTTTTTTGAGTAGATTAGCCCTTGCATCTTAAACCAGCCCAAATACAACAATGCCCCTACTAAAATATGAGGAGGCCACTCTCTGAAAGCTGCAGAAGCATTACAATATTTGTTTACAGTTAATATCCTGGTATTTCAGCCCAGCCTCGCAGCAGCTTGTGGCAGCCACTACTGGCTTTATCGGAGTTTGTCTTAAGTTAGAGAGGAATGAGACCAGAATCAGACCATGAGGACAGCATTCATATATGACAGCTTGTCTGGAACCTTGACCTCAAAAGTCTTTTTCTTTATTTGAATTCAGTCTGCAGCAAGACTTCTCGTTCATGTATATGCACACACACTTTCTACTTTTTCCTGTTAAGGCAAGCTAGGACTAGAGGCCATTACACAAAGCCAGGTATAATAAACAACAGGACAATGAGTTGTTATTGACAAGATTAGGAGGGAAAAAAAAAAGAGGTTTTCTTTTTTCTTTCTACTTGTGCTTATCTAAACAATGGCTACCAAGCCTATAAAAGAATATTTTGCAAGAAATAGAGCTTGGGATTCATCTTGTCAAAATGATGGCTAAGTCTTCTATCTGCCTGTCAGCACAAGTATTATCCATAGATTGACAGAAAGCACTTTTTAACTAACTTGTTTTAGTATAGCAAAAAAATATTAATTGCATGCAATGTGCTTTTCTACAGGAAATAGGTTAATGCTTATTGTTGTCACTAAATCCATCTCTCTAACACTAAGTAGGTTGTGCTTAGGGACAAAGACATATGATTTTTAATGCTGCAAATCACCTTCATGCCCAGATCGAAATTATTCTGCTTGCATGTATTTATTTTCCATTCTAGTGTATTTTGGCTGATTTAAAAGGGAGGCTCATGAAGTCACCAGCACACCCAAAGCTTACATGTGTTTTGAATACTGGATTGTGACCCCACTGTTTGCACGTGTGTGTTACTGCTATAACTTTGCACTGTCTCAGTGAGTAGTTTACTGCAGTTTGCCCTGGGGAAGATAAGCCAGAGCATAATCTATGCACCCTGCAGGTCTTGAAGCTGTTGAAATGCATATGCTATCTCTTAGGGAAGAAAAAAAAAACCACCCCAAAAACACAGGGCTCCAAACTGATCTTCAGCTGTACCAAAACAAAGAAACAGAGGCAAAATAATTATTGAGTCCTGCTTTTACTATTTGCAACATTTCTCATTCAGTGCTACAAGAGAAAAAAAGTGAGCCTTTCTGGCTCATGGAAAGGATGTGTAACTATTTCTTATTTCTTGATGAAGTCGCAAGCCCAATTAATGGTAGCAGGACATTTCTTCTTGGAAGCAGGACAGAGGAGTAGGAAGTCTTCCCCTCTGCTGAAACAGTCACATGGTTTCCATCTCTGCCTCTTGAGGAGGTGCAGTTATAAAAATATAGCTTTGCAGTCATGCTAAATACAGCTTAGTGGAAAACCTAGTGGAAGAACTAGATTCAGGGGCACCTGTACTTTATTCCAGTTGTGTCATTGACTTTAGCAGGATGAAGTGACTGCCTCTTTGTCTGCTCCCCTCCCCCACCCTGTAGTAAATAAATTATAGCCATAACTTTTTATAAATAGCATTTACACTGCAGAAATATTACACTGACCTGCAAGCCTACTGTCAGGTCTGACTAACATTTGAAGCACACACTGAGCAGGGCAAAGTTCTGCTGCTAACAGTCATAAACTGTTGGGGTTTGAGCTGTACTGATATGGCAGTGCTTTGGTCTCAAGTTTTATATTTTACAGCTACACTCTTCTGCTCTTATCAAAATGTGGTGTATAACTGCCAGCCCTGAGGAGTTCCTGTGCACGAGCTCCTGCCACATTCCCCACACGGCATCGCCTCCTGAGCTCTTGTTCTGCACGTAGTAGATGGTGTTGACTTTGACAAAGAAAGCACTAAGGATTATTTTAAAAGGCTGCAAAAACAGCTTTCCTGGCATCTCCTTTGGGCTGAGCAGCACTCGTTTCCACTCCCTGAAAGCAGCAAAGATGTTCTTTTGAAATTAGTTACTCCTACTTCTCTGACTTATAAATATATGTATTTTCAGATAACTGGTTTTCTTATGGAAGAATCGAAAACCTACATGGGAAGTATAGAGTGTGCTTATCAGTGGTCAGGGAAATAGGTCTGCTTTCCTCATGAAGGTGTAGTATTTCAATATTAACACAACAGAGACACCCAAAAAGATCTAATCCTAGTCTATTCCCAATAGCAGACTTTCCCAGCATAAGGGCAAAGCAAAAAAAAAAAAAAAAGACAAAAAATTAGTAACAGATCAAAGCCCAAGAAGATTAGCTCTTTTTTCTTTTCCAAACAAAGTTGGTTTTTATTTTTTTTTTCCAGACCACATAATTCTGGATTTTTCCCTGCTGTGGAAAAATAGGAAAGAAAAAGTAAAAGTTTTAAACAAAGCAAGTATTCCAATGGTATAACATTAAACACCCTCTTAGTTTGCATGGTTATACATGCTGATCTTAGGCCATGGCATTAAGGACCTGTGCCTGGTATTTCAGTTCTTTCTACGGACAAGCTGCTTTTGGAGAGGGAGAAAAAAACATTGGCACCACAGTTATGTCAAAACTTTGTTAACCTGGCTTATTCAGCATTTTCTTTTCCTGCCTTGACTCCCTCTATCTGTTGTCAAAAAAACCACATTTCAGCACCATCCAAGAGAGATCTGTTCCTTCTCACAGCACAGGACCTTTGGTTCTGACAGCTCCTAGGAGTATTTTCACATTGCAGCAGAGACCTGCAAATGAACGTCCCCTCTCTGCATTCCCTCAGCTGTCTCTTGCTTATAGCAGCTTAAGCAAGATGAATCTCTCTCTGCCTCCCCTACAGTAATGGTTTATTTACATTGCCTGTCTGACACAATTTAGACTGGATTAAACCACTGTGCAACCACATCTCAAATTGATGTACACCCCTATGGGTGCTCCCACTCCCTGGCACACTCCTGACCATTCACACAGCTATGCCAAGCACCCTTGCTATCAGAAGATTAATTATCAAAATTTAACAGATAAATAAATAAATAAAATTATATCTTTTTAAAAAGCATGCAGCTTTCTGCTGGCTTAGAGAGCTTCATCAGCTCCACACATGGTCTGGGGGCAAGAGCAGGGTGGGAAGGGGTGATTGGGGCAGAGCCATGCCAGCCCCGTTAGATCAGCTCCAAGAGAGATGGCTCCCTGTCCTCAGGTTATTTTGAAAATGGGACTACGACGTTAAGTGCCATTGTCAGGAGTGGCCAGGGGCACAGACACAAACCAGGTGCTTCTGGCTAATGAATTACACGGCCAGATCAGCCATTCAGGCAGGGTCTGCCCGTGCCTTTTTGCCCACGGCAAGTACACAGCAACTTGAGCTGTCCTCACCTCCAGGGCTCAGGCTTAACCTTGACATCCAAACAGCATGGATTTAACCCTTCAGCTCCCCCGGGTTAACTGAAGACACCTCCCCCTTGCTAGGCATGCAGAGACCAGCTGACCTGGTGTCCTGTCACACAACTGCATAGTACATCTCAGAATGCCTCCTTAGGGAATAGCAATAATTCGGTCTTCTCCAAGCGGACTGGCACCCATCCCTTGAAGCCTCCTGAGTGGGGCTGGAGAGCAGAGATGCTGCACTGGTACAGAAGGAGTAGGTCTGCAAGTGAGGCATGTACCCACACACAAAGCTGTGTGGCTGAACTTATTTTTAAAAGCTGAATTCAACATTAAATACAGAAATTTACTTTAATTATTCTCTTAAACACACACACAAACCCAACTTTTGAGATCTTCCAAGGGATTCTCCATGAAAATTTATAGAAACGCAATCTAAATACTCCCAAATAGTGCATTATAAGCAGGAGTTAAACTAATTTAACCATTGAAAGCAGCAGTAGGAAAAGTAGCAGAGGAGTAACAGGTTTCAGTTGTCATTCTAGAACAAGTCTCTCTTTAAACTAAAACTGAAATACATGTTTTTTCCAAAACTATTTTGTGATCTCACTGAAGAAACAGACAGTTGCAGTTCAGCATGCCACTAGAAAAAAAGACATTTATTTCTCACATGCTCTATCAGAGTATAACAATTAATTCACTTCTAGAGAAGAAAGGAAAAAAATTCTCAAGATTATACAAGCTGATACATTGCACCACCTTGTAATTTTAAAGACTTTAAAGAAATCCATCCATACTTGAGCTCAAGGTGTCACAGCTGTCCTCTTCAACAGCTCCCTCACTGTGGTTTGCAGCAAGGAAAAAAATAAATCTTAAACAAAACAAAAATAACCCATAGAGCAGCCAACAGATGGGGAGAAGAGAAAGAGGGGGAGCAATATGGAAAGAAAAAAAAAAGAAAAACATAACCCAGAAAGCATTACATCAGTTCTCCTCCCAGTTTTATTTAAAACACACGTGCCATCACTCACAGCTCTGTGGTTACTGGAAAATATGACTGTAACTTCCATGGTGTGGGTGTGTGGGTTGCATTGAAAAAAATAAATTTTAAAAAAAAGGACCTTTCTTTGGCACAGCTGACTTTGGCTACTGATGGAAGGAAAAAGGGTGGCATATTTGTACAAAAACCTTGTGTTTTGGCAGGGAGGACAGTCCTGCATGAGCCACCTAGCTGTGTTTTGTTCTTTAGCAGAAGCAGACACGCCATTTCACTTCAGCACAGAGAACACCACAGAAAGAGCACAGCACCAAGCACAACAGAGAACATTTCCATGCCTATGCGAACAATAATTCCATTAGATTATCAGTGAAAAAAGTCCTTATAAAATAAATTATTTAGGCCAACAAACATTTCAGCTTTGACTGCCTGTGGAGCAAGGATAGGCAGAGTAAAACATTCATCCTGAAACCAAAATACTAGCCAAGTATGGGCTGTAAAGAAGAGTGAGCAAACATTCCTCAGACTGTTACGGTACAGGCAAGTTGTTCAAAATCAGAGCCAAAAAGCAAAGGAGCATTTAAAATTCCAGCAAAGCCCAGGTGGCAACCCCCTTCATCAAGAACCTGATTTTGTGTGTGCCAATGCAAGAGGAGCAAAGACACAGGATGAAAGACATCTAGATGACTTTCTGTGCTTATCAACAGCTCTCCACCATCTGACACTGAAACTAATCACCATGTCAGCTGAAGTCTGACTTCAGAGACAAGTATTTTCAGAAAGGCCTAGGCTTACCATTCCAAGTCATTAGCCTGCTGTTTTGAGAAGGGCTCCAAAATACTCTTGAGACTTAAAAAAAAATTAACAAACAAAAAACACCAACAAAAATACCCAAAGCCCCCTGTGATTTTCTCCTGCATGTCTCGCAGAGGTTTAGGGGTTACGTTTTCAACTTCTTCTCCAAAGTCAGTGTTTTTAATCAAAAGGTGATTTTTTTTCAGGCTTCCATCATTAGAAAAGTACCAGATAGCAAGAAAAGGCAGTAAACTGTGCAACCTTGGCACTCCCCTGACTCCAGCTGCAAGCACAGCACAAACTATCACTGCTCTTGCCTGTTCCCAGGGGCCTTATATGTCAGGAGTTCAAGCCCAATTCTGACACACCAATGAAGTCATACCCACTAACAGCAGCATTTCTGGCCTCTGCTTGCCACAGGCTGAGTCACAGTGGTCCATGGAGCATTCCACACTTGCATTTCCAACACCAAGACACACAGGGGAGAAGGACAGGAAGCAGCTGGCTATTGTGGCGGGGTACAGGATGGACTTTTCCCAGGGGATACTCTCTTCTGGAGGCCCATGGTGAACCTTCTGAGCTGTCTACACGCACCAGTAGGGAGGATGGGGGACCAGGTCTTACCTGGTCTTCTTCCAGGAATGGCCCTCCATGCATGGAGCCCTCCACTGGCCCTCCCCTGCACCTGTGTTTTGTTCCTTTTTTCTCTCCCAGGCCACAAATTAGGTGATGTAAACACACAGCAAGAGCTGTGGCCTATGATTATCATTTTTCCTCAGTGAATGGGTAGCAGTGATGTCTAATTAAAAGAACAGCTATGAGGAGCAAGGCACAGCAAAGCCACCCCTCAACCTCCAAGCTCATTAATGCTCTGCACTCTCAAAACCTAATGGAGAGATCACACTAAAGTGACCTTGGCAAAAGGTGCCTCAAGACAAGTCAACATTTGTGATGGTGAAAGCTAGGTGCAGGTACTGTCTTCAGCTACAGCTGCTTGCAAACTGTCCATCTACACCAGTGGCAGTAAAAATATTTTACTACATCAGAACTATGAGTGAAGTTGTCCTGGCAACAAATTTCCTATCTGAAAAAATGGTGGCGCAGGAAAGTCTCATCTGGTTTTAATTTTGTATAGATCTAGTGATGCCTTAGGTTTTAACTTTTATATTTTTCAAATTCTGTACTGCCTTGTGCAACTCTGAAGTTCCTTGTAGCTCATAAGCTGCTGCTCTCTCATGCTCAGACAGACATAACAAAGCCTCTCCAGCTTGCTCTCCAAGAACACCCAGACTGTCCTAAGCCCAAAAGTGTAAACCTTCATCTTAGGGAGGGGGACAAGCTTGGGGAAATTATATCATTAGATAAAGTTTTAACTGGTGAATTTATGCTGATATGCAAATGGACCAAACCTATAGAAGTGTGAAGAACTCATGACCTGTTGTCCATCTTGGGATCCACTGAGGCAGGGGAGCCTCTGGACCCCCAGGGTGTAACCTTTGAAGGCCTTTCAAATAAATACCTCCTTTATTCCCTTATTCCTGTCTAGTCTCTGTGTTTAGGTAGCCATTTAAGGCATCACTAGGATGACAGTCTTTTTCACACAACTGCTGCTTCTTTTATTATGATCCAAGGACATCAGATGAAAACAGACAAGGGACCTATGCATAGGGGTTTTTTTCCTAAAGTGGTTGTAAAAACCCCCAAAACTTACTAAAAACATAACACATAAAATTCCAGATCACACATGGCTTTTCAGCTGTGTATTTTCTGAAATGTGATCATATTTACAGATACAAGTCAAGAAGACCCATTAATTACAACTGAACACAATCTCAGTGAGTTTTAAAACAATTCATGAAAGATAAAATTCCAAGACACAAGGGGGGTTTTCTATTTTTCTTTTTTTTTTTTTTTTTTAAGACTTGCCCAAAAAAAAGGCCTGTTCACTTGAGGCGTTCACCACTGGACACTGAACTATTGATGAGCGTCAAGAGGGCAATTATCTCTAAAATAAAGACTTTTGTATATCATGGGTCCCACGTTCTAAATTCAGCCTGAGAAGCAGGAGGAAAAAACGATTCAGACGTCACCAGTGAATTGGCCAAAGGTCTCTGCGTTACAGATATACCACTGTTACATTTTACATGGCATTAGGAAGCGTGGCAGTCATTTGACCCACCAAACAGCAAGCACTTTTGATGCAAAGCCTAATTGTCACTTATACTTTGTCACGCCATTTAGTTTCAATGATTTTCTGAACTCCTCAAGGAACTATGCTAATGCTGCAATTTTACTTTTGTCAGTATCAATGAGATCCTCATTAATACCAAACTCCCGAAATTGTTTTGATGCCGCTTTCCTTGACAACATCTGCTCAGCCTCCCCTGTTGTCACCTTGACTGTGGGAAATAAGATTAAAAAAAATCCTGACAAAAATACCATGACTACATTTTATCTGCAAGAGATATTAAGCAGTGGTGGGAACTGAGGTTTGGAGTGCTCTCTTCAAGAGCACAGCTCTTAAATGAGGATGAATAAAATGGTATTCCATAGAGTTCTACTCTAAATTAGATTTCCTCTATGCTGATTGCAAGAAAGGGTAACAGTTTACAAATCATGTCCTTATTCACTGTTTAAGGGACACAGAATATTTTACTTTCAATTCTGTTCCAAATTTTCCCCAAGCAGTTTTAGGAAATGGGAAAATGACCTCGCAAACTACGGCCAAAGTGCAGTAGAGGCTAAAATGCACAGATATAAAGTGTTGAGGATGGGAGGCACACCTCATCCAGCCAGTGTAGCAAACACAGCAGTCTCAGGGACACACACAGAGCCCATTGGGATGAATAACATTCTGGGCATTTCCAGCTAAATCCACAAGCAAACATGAATGGGCTTCTAAGAATGGGTGACTGGAAGTAGGGCTTTAGGTATAGCTTGCTTTCCCTGTAATGACATTCACCACCATTTACAGGCTTCTACAATCTCTTAACACTTCCTTGAGCAGTGCAAATTTAAGAGTGGAACTAAATTTCTTTACATCTCTTAAGAGAAATCAAGTTTCGTTATTTTTACAATACCTGACTAATATAACTAGAAATTAAGTCCCTCCAACAGGAAAGCTTGCCCAGAAACACTGCAAATTTTCCTCATTGTAACACCCATCAGCTCCAACTTGGAGAGAGCGAGAGAAAGAAATTTCATGTATTAGATGTTCAGTCCCTGATTTCTGTGTTATGTGACAAAGATGGAAGTCTGGGCTAAATTAAAAAGACAAACTAAAAAAAAAAAAAAAAACCTCCACACAATTTTAAGCACAGTTCAGTCACTCATGGTTTCAATTTGAAGTCACTCTGTCTAAATGTGAAACAATACCAGCTTTGAAACAGCACCCTATTCTGTATTTGACAGATTTTAAATATGAAACAAAAGGGAGTCTAAACAGTACTCTTTAATAAGTTCAGCAGAAAGTTCGGCTAAAATGGTTAAATTACCTAAAAATAATTTTCAAGTCAGTAAATAAAATTTCATTTTCAAAGGACATTAGCTTCAACTGCCTTTCATTAAGATCTGAATGCATAAGTGTTACTTGGCAGCTTTTCTGGTTTTCAGTGGCCTTCTCCAAAGCCAGACATGTCAGTATCCAGCCTGATAGATCAGCCAGCCTTCTTTTTTTTCCCCAAGCTTGAAGCTGAAGGTACTTCTCTATTCAAGTCCCAACTTCTGCATTTTTGTTAATACTCTCAGTTTTTATTAATACAACAACATTAATATGGTAACCTATTTAAGATTTCCAGATAAACCCCAGAAAATTCCAAATGTGCAGACAGGCCAATGACACCCCCATGTCAAACTACCAAGTTATTTAACACAGCTTCATGATTTCCAAATGGATGAAATTAGCAATACCAACTACTACAGCCAGAAGTCACCCCTAACCCCAAACCTGGTGATAGCACCACACCAAACACTTGTGAATCACGAGCCAGCACTCAGCAGAAATTGCTTCCCTGTGTTTTACAACACCCTTAAACCATTTACATCGTGCAAGACTGCAATACACTTACAACTCTGATCCTACGGCTTTCTACAATACTTTTTGCCAAACAAAATTAAATTTCTATGCAAATTGAACAAATCATCCCTGAGTAAAAAAATAAAGAGGACTCTCCTAATGATGGTGCAGAGTTACACAGTGTTATACATAAGCAAACATCTTCACTGAGGTCACCAGGAGCCCGACAGCAGCTGAGAGGTAACAAGGGCAGTGTGCAGGGAGCAGGTCACCCATTGCATGGGTGATGACCAAGAGTGGATTTAAAATACAGCAGTTTCTGTATTTTAAAAGGCTTGCTCAGCAGTGCAGAACAGCCTCGAGACTCACAGCAGTGTGTGTTGTGGGAATACCAGGTAGCACGAGTCTTCCAGGAAGCAGCACAGGTCCCAGTATGCTGTTGTGGTGGAATGTGGATTACACCAGAGGAAGGACCCCTCCTACTGAATGTGAACAAGTTATTAATGCTGGTAAAACATCAGTGTTTTGTTACTTTACTTATGCAGATTACAAATCATTCTGGCTTCAGCTAGCCTTAGGGCTGAACCCTTTTGGAAGGACAGACAAGTATTAAAATACAAAGGGAGGTGAATAAAAAGAGAATGAAGGGAGTCTGCATGTCACCCAGTCACACAAACAGTTCACATGCTTTACAGACAGCATGACCTATAATTAAGGTCATTCAAGGCTTGGCATCATAAAATCCTACCAACTAACAACTTTGCTAAATTCTTATTGTTTAGGCAGAAGTGCTCCATACCAGGCAACTGCCTTTGCTTGATATTTCTGCTTTCAAGAGAAAACTTTGACATCTTAGTGCTGAAAATGTGATTCACAAAAAAATAAGTCTCTTTCCTCAGCTTATAGTCTTATAAGACTTATTCCTATAGTCTTTTTCCTTAAGAAGTACATGACATCTACAAACTCTGAAGTCAAGAAAATAAACCTGCCTTTGCCTCTCCTTTGGTAGTTCAATCAAGTAAAGAAAACAGAACACACTACTTTCACAGAAACCAGACTGAACTATCTTGCACAGTCATTAAAAGCGTATCCTGATTTCCTGGGCAAATGATCCAACATTATGATGCACTTTGCAAAACTGCTGAACACTCACAGTAACAACTGATGTCCAGAACTGATGTCCAGGTAAGGGGCTTTGACAATGTCCTAGGCTTTCTAAACACTGACACAGCACTGCAGCCCACAGATTGGATCTGCTCAAGTAGTACAATCCATCCTTCTCTTGGCTTTCTCCATTTTAGTTTCTTTTCCAAGCAGGCTGTCGTGGCCCCTTTTCACAGTCACATCTAATCCAGTGGCAGACATGAGGCTGAGATGCACAATAGCCTTATTGAGGTAAAGTTCTGTCCTGTTATGTGTTGGCACGGCCAGTTCTAGCAAATAGGTAGCACAGATCAAAAGCAGCAGAAGCACTGCTGCAGGGGTTCTCTTGGGAGAGGAAAAGAGGAGGCAGGCCAATCACCTAATTTAGAGGTGTGTAACACCCATCTGTTCGCTCCACCTTCTGCGTGAGATCATCACCTCTCTTGTGGAAATGAAGCAAAGAACAAGACCTTGCCTCCACCACTCCAACTCGGTCACCCATACCTGCCCTGGTAGGATTCACTGCCTCCCTGTCACCCAACACTGCTGCTGGGTCACAGAGAAAGAAGCAAGGGGAGCATGTTCCCCTTCCACCATCACAGGTCACAGATTAGCATCTTTATTCAAACTGCTGGGAGCAGCTACACTTTGGCTACACTCTGTCTTTGTGCCACCCCTCCTAGAGGGCAGCGAGCCAGGGCAGAGGAGCAGCTCAGACTGCCAGCAGCAGTACTGGTGGTGCCCTTTCCTATCTAGGAACAGTTCTGTACCTGCCTGGGGCAGTGGAAAAACCTTGCTCTGGGCCTGCAGACATGCACTTTAACAAGGTGATATACCACAGTGGTGACATGAACTATTTTAGCTGCTCTGAGCAAAAGCATAAACTTCTGCAATGGCCTCTAGTGAGAAGCAGATTATTTTGCTATGAAAACAATGGCAGCCAGAAGTAACTACAAAACGTAGCCATCCTTCTCCCTAAGAAAGGAAATGTGCCACTACATGGGCATATATATTCCATATATAGAAAGGTTATAGATACAGTCCCCTTAGCATAGCTCCCTGGCATTTTTTAATTCTTTCTTCTCAGTGCCATCATGCTGATTAGATAATATATACCATAGGAAAATGATGAACAGAAAAACAAGCCCTTTGAAAATGCTGTCAGGATTAATTTATCCTTTTTTTTTTTTTTTTTTTTTTAATGCATAAGTTGCAATTTTGCCTTATTTGAAAACATGTCAAGGATAGGCCAGACACTAAGTCAGCACTTGCTCCCTCTGCAGTGCTTGGGCTGAGCCCAAAGCTCACCTTTGATACCAGGACTGCTCACTATAGAGCTGGTAGGCAAAAGATGGTAGGGAAGCTGAAGGTTCCAAATTTCCAGCAGAGTTCCTGGAAAGTCAGGGAAGCACATTAATTTTGAGAAAGTTATCCAACTCTAAGACCAGGATGGGGGTGAGGTTTTAATCTAAATTATATTTTGATTATTTTTTTCATATATGTTTTTGTATTAACATATCTATGCATATATATATAATCTAAAATAAATTGTCTTATTTAAGTTATAGAGAGTAACTTCTACATTATTAACTTAAGATGCAGTTTCTTCTCTTGGGGATCTTCGAAGTAAAAATTTTTTGCTTTTTTAAAATTAAACCCACCTTCCCCCAAAGCACTGTGGACGCTGGCCAGGAGCTGCAACCTCTCCAGCCGACACAAACATACCTAAAAAGTATTTGTATCTGCTCCTTTACACCTGATTTAAAGTTAATAATAACTTTGCACAAACAGACTGACATAAAGGGCAGTGAAGGTGCATATTTTAGACTCTGGAGATACCTCCCTCCCCCGTGCAATGCTGCCTGCAAAATCTCATACTGCTAAAACACCATCTCTTCCAATCTTACTCAACCGCCTTTACTAAGAGTCATAGATTTTTGCTCCAGTACAAAGCTCCACCCTTCCACATAACTAAAATACAAAATAGGTGAGTACTAACCCTAACTTGCCACACTTCTTGAGACACTGTCACACTCCCCCATCTCACTGTCCATGTTTGGCTTACTTTGACCATTTCTGACACACAGAAGTAAACAACTCCTAAATCTATACAGCAATACGTTTATCACCAATTCCATACACACACATCATCCTTTCATCAAGCCCACAAAAACCTCTTCCTTGACAGAAACCAGTAACCATCCCCAGGCAACACCACTCATCCATCAGCCAACAGCATGAGTGTGACATCCAGCAGGAATGGAAGAACGTTCATAAACGCAGCAGGAACATGGCCCGGGAGCACCTGCCTTCAAGTCACACTTATGGCAGCACTTCCCAAATGATGATGGACTTAGGGCTTCTAAACACTTTGGTGAATCAGCTGCAGTTAATTAAGTCACAAACCTTACAGAAGCATGTCCTTGATTGGATAGGTATTGGTACAGAGGCAAATGCAACTTATGAAAACTGCTGCTGTACTCCAGAGGGGGAAAAAAAGAAGAAACCCAAACCCAGCCCCCTGGTTGAAGGGAATGCTCCCACAGGAAGGAAAGCACGTTCTGCAAAGAGGACTACGCACTTGTGTAACCAGTATCATTCACGGTCAAGACAGCAATGGGGGTTGGCCCAGTAAGCACCATGCCTCCTACATACTCATGCCCACATTGCCGCTGCAATCTGGCACAGCTGAAATGCAAATGCACTGTTACGTGCACAACCCATGCCACAACATCAAAGTGTCCCTGGTCAAGTAGGATTTAAAAACACCTTCCTCTCAATGGTCAGGCTGCTGTTTTCAGACAAATAATGAAGTGGAGAAGGCAAGGTCATATGCTCCGAGCTTTGCAGCCACATCCCACGTGCACAGAAGCCCCCCACATGATGGGAACGTGAAAGCAGGACTTGCCACCACCCCTCCTCAGTGTCCCGGGATGTGCAGCCCAGCAGGCAGCCCTGCAGCAGGGAGCTGGGCCTGGGGCAAGGGGAAGCTGCAGTGTGCAGCCGTGTACAGACACATACACAGACTATGTGGGGCAGAAATATCACACAGATGTAGGTTTGCTCTGCAGCTTCCACTGGTGGTGAGACACTTGTGATAGGAAGGATGTACAAGACTCCCTTATAGCCTTCAGGAGGAGACAGAGAGGAAACTCTTGGGGGAAACCTAAAAAAAAAATATCAGTACCCAGATAAAAATCTATCCTACCGACACATTCAAAGCCTTTAATACAAATTGCTTTCCAGTGGATGAGAAAGATAAGGAAACAAAGGAAGACGCTTTAAGCACAGAAAATGCATTTGCCTTGTCTATGAAATAAGCATAGGAAGCCTTATCTTCCACTTTTCTGCATACTTTGAGACTTACAGTGGGGGAAAACTGTATAAATTCACTCTTTTGCATACTTTGGCTGATTTAGTTACAGTCTTACTACAACATGAAATGCACACATGAACAATCCATGTTTGATTTTCAGGGAATTCAGACCTTCCTATCTGTTCAACTTTCTAAACATTTCTTATTGATAACTGAAGTTGGAAAAGACCTCAAAAAGGTTTCTTGTGCCCAGGAGAGCTGCTCCACACAGCCTTTGGCAGTATCCTGCACCCCTTTCCTGCATCTTTCTATGCAAACCGCCGTGTGAATTACTGATTTCAAGAGCTACACACAGGCACCGGCCCAAGCACAGTGACATGGGTGACATAGGTACAGGACCCTTCCTAATCAGGAGTCAGCCTTTCCTAGCAGTACCTGCATCCAGAGATGCCAGAAGACCTCAAAGCAGAGCCAGGGGGACCAATGGAGAAAAGCAGCATACCAGCTCCATTCATAGTCCCTGCCCCACTCACTTTCTGTCCCCTCTTTGCACTCCAATAGGCACTGCAATCTTAAGGAGAACTTGGTACCAAAAGTTTACTCGGTTCCAAAACTGTGTCATCTGTTGGTGACATGGTGCTGCCACCTGCCCTGAGACTCACTTCCCCTAGAGCAGAGGGCCGTGGCTTGCAGGAACAGCTCTGTGCTGCACCATTGGCAGAGCAAAGGGGACACATTGTCTCCAGTAGGGACAGGAGCCATCAGCTGCTGCAGGGACAGTCTATTCCAAGGGGCCTTTTGACACTTTTCTGGGCTGCTTTGTGATCCTGGATATATCTTGGGTAGTGCTGCAGCCAGCGGTCTTCCCTATCCAAGCCTAAGTTTTCCCTTCCCCTCCTGTCCCGCACTGTAGCATGGGAGACCTGTTCCCACTATGGTCTATTCCCAGCAGGACTACTGCCATTCCCTAACAATATTTTCCATTTCCAGAAAGCTTCAGGGTGACCAAGACCTCACTAAAACCAAGCCTGTTAGAGTGCCTTTTTCCACTTTGTACAATGCCTCTTGGAGCAGAATGGAGGTGCCACCATCCCACAGGAAGGAAAGCCAACACCTGGGACTGAGCAAGGAAAAGTTTATCAGACACAGACCCTTCCAGCAGCCAGGCAGGAAGACAGAGTGAAAAGGGAAATGGAAGAAGTGTTCATCACCTGCCTGTGCCAAGCTCAATAAAAAACAATAAGAAGGGGAAAAGAAAAAGTTTTAATTGCCTTGGGACTTAGTAAACAAGCAGTTGAGTCTGGGAGTTAATGCCAACACAACAGCTGGCCTTCAGAAGGCATTTACTAATATAGCAACTTGTAATTAACACAAGGTCATCTCTAAAAATTACTAGGCCAATTTGCTGTTAAATAGCTTCCTCCAGGGGACGTGTCCCTGTTGGAGTATGAGCTGCTGCATTGTGTCCATGAAGACAAGACAGCTTGAGCAAGAGCTGTGCTTCCCTGGGGAGACAGGGTCACCGTACGGGGCTCTCTGTGCTCCCCACATCAATTCATGCCCAGGCCCCCCTCTCCCCTCACTGCCACAGAGATCAAAGCAGCCTCCTGTTCCCTTGCAGACCGATGTGCTACAACACCCACAGCATCCGAGCCTGCTGGAGGTCTCTGTCAAGGTTGATAGCAATGAGCCAACACCTGTAGAATAAAATTGTGCAACAGCCTTTGGGCTGTTTCCACCAGCATTCACTTGCCCAGGCATCACAGCCATATAGAGAATCATGGAATTGCAGATTTGTTTAGGTTGGAAAAGACCTTTAAGATCATTGAGTCCAACAGTTAACTCAGCGCTGCCAAGTCCATCACTAAACCACGTCCCTAAGCAACACATCCAAACATATTTTAAATACCTCCAGGGATGGTGACTCAACCACTTCCCTGGGCAGCCTGTTTCAGTCTTTAATGATCTGAAGAATTTTTCCAGAATGCTACATCTAAACCTTCCCTGGTTCAATAAGAGCTCATTTCCTCTCATCCTATCACTTGTTACCTGGAAGAAGAGACCAACTCCCACCTCACCACATCCTCCTTTCAGGTAGTTGTAGAGAGCGATAAGGTCTCCCCTAGATGTGTCCCTCACACAGTTCCTTCTGCAAGTAAAGATCCTTCTGTGGATCAAGGTCTTCCCAAACAACCTCATCCATAAAAGTCACTTTGTTTTGGAAACCTTCCTCTGGGGTGAAGTCCATATAAATGGAAGTTTCAAGCAGCTGATGGAGAGGAGCATTTAATTTTTTAGGAAGCAGTTTTTCCGCTTCCTTTAGATACGCAAATTTTTGTACCTAATTTTATGGCAGAGGGCTAGCATGGCATGTCTAGGTGAGTACTACCACTTCCTACACTTGTCTCTGCTCTTCCTTTGCTTGGGAGAGCATGTCTCACTCTTCACATCCTGGCTGCTTGCCTAAACCTTTGCAACCTCACCCCCAGTTTCAATATACAGACTAGAAGGTCCAATTTGTCACTTATTTTCCAGAATTCAGATGAACCCTCTTGTGAAGTCAGGCAGAAAAACCAGTCCTTTACCTGCCCCAAGGACAAAGGCAGCTCATGCTGCTAAGTGCCTTTTGCCTTTCACTGTCCTTCTTCTACAATTGCCTGAAGAGATGTCCAGCACCCAGTGCCTTTGTGAGAAAGCAGTTCCAAAGGCCATTGCTAGTACCAGGAGGTAGATTGATGCTGAGATCCTTGATTGCCATTCCCATGCCGCATCAGCATGGAGGCAGGATAAAAGTTTCCACAGGTGATTTCTAGATGACTTCTTTTCCTGCCGGAAGACATGGCAGGATCAGTGCCCGCTGCTCAGCCTGACCTGACAGCAGGATGGAAAAAGAGAGAAGGCAGGAGGAGAGGCAGGGCACTGTGGGGACAACCTGGAGAGGTTTCATCTCACCATTTGAGCGTAACTCCTACTTCCAGACTCCCACGTGGATTCTGCAATTGAAAGGAGCACGCTAAAACAGCTAAAAAGCTAAGCAAACTCAAGACTGGGAATATCAGAGGACAGGAAATCCAGAGTCCATCCATTCATGCCATATGCCAGCAGTAATTGTCCTAGTAGTCTTCTCAGCCTAGTCTCATCATCTACCAGTAAACCACATATCGAGGTACAGGCTCATTACTTCTGTACACCCTTATGCACAGAAGAACAAGTAACAGATGATTTCATATCACTTAAATACCAGCTTCAGTCTAATTTGATTCCTTCCCCTGTGCTTCACTTCGAGGCATTCAAAAAAGGAACAGGATTAGTAGTTCAAAAGATGAAGTTTTCAAAAGTCTTTTAAGCTAACATAATTACCACATAAATTCGGGTAGGCATGAGGAACTAGACTACTCAGGACCAAACCCTGCCTTGTACCTTTTCTCAAATAAGTCATCAGATTTGCAAGGCCTTTGACTCCAGGGCAGCAGAGTTAAGTATTTTCCAGTTTTGCAACATACTGCACTTTAGGGGTAAATAAGCTCCTTTCCAGTTGTCATTCAACATGTAAAACACCTCACAGAGATTTTGCTAAACAGCTCTTTATAGGGCAAGAAAATAAATGATTCTTTTTATCCTTTCTGAAAACTTCATCTTCTTGAAACTCTTACAAGTCTGGGAAGGTGGAACTCATTCGTAAATAGAGTCCTGGGAAACACACATGGCCACAGCTTGGCAGGACCCCAGCCCTGAATGAGCCCTTTCATTTTCAGCATGTTTGGTAACTTGGGTTAAAGAGCAAATGGTGGGTTTGATAGAATATTTCAAAGAGCAACTAGGGTGCTACAGTCAGCTTTACCTAAAAGAGATTCATATAATAATAAATAATAACTAATTTTTCAAGGCATTCCTCACCATATCCTGCTAAAGTAAGCAGAGGTGCTACAAAAACACTAGGAGCAGTGGGCCAAGAGCAAGGTTGAAAACAAGTGCAGAAAAAAGAAGGAGGTTTGCAGCAGATTAAGCAGAATAGAATTCACACAAAGCAGCAAGTGGAAAAGTTTATTCATTTGCTGATTTCTCTCTGTAAATTACCACACGTCATTGCTGCTGGGACAAAACTGATGTGCCTATTCATGAGCTGCAGCAAAACTACACAGGTTCCTAGATTTATGACCTTTTTAATGATTCCCCCTGTACATTTAGATATAAATCAGGCTACTCTTGGATGCTTGGTTGGAAGAACTCAGTTGTAGCATTGGTGTCTGTACTTGGATAAAAATTATAAGGAACATATAAGGTAATAAAATACTTTAGGCTGCAAATAAAGCTGCCTGATCTCACGTTGTGAGTGTGCTGATGATAAATCCACTGAAGGAACTGCCAGGTTCTGGAGGGTTTGGGGTTTAACACAAAAACCATTCCTCACCCCAAGAGCCAAATGCCCAATAAAACATTTGCAGATGGGAACTGTGGTGATTCCATCCTTCATGCTCCATCTTGACGCATCATTTGAAGATCAGAACCTCACTAATTCAATTATGGTTCAAAAATCTGAATGTAAAGAATCTGGAGGTGAAGCTCACACAAGAGCTGCAAGTCAAGTGGCCTGCCCTGCCCTGCAGTCTGGACAGAAAGAAATAGTAATTCCTGAAAATTATAAGCACAAGCTGAAGCATGAAATTGATAAAAATATCAGCATCAAGTTACTCGATGGTCTGGAGACTCTGTTCTTTGGAGGATCATGTTATATGCTCCTCTTTACAGAATATTTTTATCCTAGCTTCAACAGTATTTACACACTTAAAAAAAAATTATTATTTAAAGTTATATTCCAGGTCAGCTGTTTGAACTACCATATATCTAACTAAAGCCTAAACAGGAAGTAAAGGGAAAAAAATTTAACTTTTTCTGGCTAGCTTCAAATTATCTCAGGTAATTTTTCCCAGAATGTCAAAGCTAGAGAAGACTATTAATAAATTTAGCACCAATATCCTGTCACAACTGTTTATTCTGGCCAGATAAAACCACATTTAGTGGAAAAACATTGATTTCCTTTCAGCATCATAGCCTGGAACAGCAAAAGCTTTGTTTATAAAAGCCCAAATAGCTTTTTCTCTCCAACCTGCCCAGTTGGCTTACATATAACAACTCTTGCTGTAGGGGACAGAATGACCATTTACAGTCTGAATTGCAGACCATCCAATTCCTGCAACTGAATTACACCCCAAAATGCTTGGCAAATACTGGATAAAGATTATCAAGGCTTCAGCATCCTTCCTCCTTCTAACATGAACTCACTAGATTACTGAATTAAGAAAAAAAAATACTGTATTTATGGGAAGATGCTTTCATGAGATACCTCAGATAAACATTTTGTTGTTGTTCAAAAGGCAATCTATATACAAGAGAGCCACTGGAGTTGGGGCAAGACCAGCTGCCAGGCATCTGGCAGGTTTGTCAGCATTGGCACACACGTTGGATATCTGGCAGTTAGCTTTTGCATCTGTTAGTTTCAGCCACAGCCATAGCTACATCAAAAGCCACAAAGGCATGTCCTGGTTATTTTTCATGGTGTCTGCATTGATCTAACACATTCTAGGTTCACTGCCCAGGTTTTTTGTTGTTGTTGCTGCTGTCTTTTGGGTTTGGCTTCCTCCTGCCAAAAAAGAAAGTGTGAAAGAAGGGGGCAAGTGCTGGGTGATAAATGGAAGCAATCCACTGTTAGTATACCAAGGTTTTGTGTATAGATGCATATATATAAATATATATGTTTGTCAAGGTCCTCTAGACAGTGGAACAACTGTGTCTCAGAGGCAGTGCTCCACACCACAGTGCCCTTGCCACAGGGCCCACCAAAAATAAACGATCCAAGTTACAAAAAAAAAAAAAAAAAAAAAATCCTTTTAATGTAATTCCACGTGGTTTAGCTTGTAACTTTTCAATTGATTTTGGGCAATGTTACCCTCTATTGGTGTTTAATTAATCTGTGGGCTTAATGCTGTGATGAACACTACTGGCTAGCCTAGGGCCACTAGTGCTCTTCCCTGAATACTGAAAAAAGAATACTTCACTAAAAACCAGGAAACCACATTTTAGCAAATCTAAAGTCTCGTTTCAGGAGTATCTTGAGGGCAGTATAAGGCCATACTGAGCCTGAATGCTATCTGACCCTGTCCTGCTGCTCACCCCACACTGAAACCAGCATAAACAGCCAGGAGGCCACACAGCAGACCAGAATTGGGAAGCTAATCTCAGCAAAAGCAAAGCGTTTGGGCTGTATTTGCTAAGCTGGTTTAATTTGGATCAGTTTCCCAAGCCGGTTTCCAGGTAAGTCTGTGCCAGGTGTGTCTGTGCACTGGGGATGTGTTTGGGGCAGGGGTTGCACCTCAGGTGCCACCCGAGGTAGGCCCAGAACAGAAGCGCCCGAGGTGGGAAGGGACACACTGAGCCCCGTGGCTTTGCAGAGGTGCCGGGCACCCTGGCCCTGCCAGCACCTCCCCACCAGCACTTGCTGTGAGCTCTGAATGGTGCAGTGCCCCCACTTGTATCTCAGTCCAACAGGGAGGCAGTGCCAGGGCTCGAGTCACACCAGCTGCACCCTCAGCAGCTGAGGGCTGTGTGCTTTCACCAGCGCAAACCCTAGCTCCTCCACTTGTCTGGTGTCTGTGCTTAGGCACACTCACACCAAACAGTCCCCACACTGCAAATGGTGTCCGTGTGAGCAGACAAGTTCAATCAGGTACACTGGGAATTAGCCGAGGTCAAATTGACCTTTGTCCCAAGGCAATGTCTTGCACTGCTCGTCTCTCACACAGCTCCTGCACGCAGAAGAGACCACCAAGACATCGGAGCAGAAGTTGGCCCTCCACCCATTTCAGGTGTTTAAAATACGTGCAATTTTTTTTTACCTTTCTAGTTAAAGGCTGCTTTCAGAAATACAGACCTTGCTAAGGGTACTGCCTCAGCAAGTATCAGTGAGATTCAGGGACTTGGATATCTCTACCAATATATCCTTGCTGCTCATGAATTCTGCAGTGTTTCACATTTCCCAGAGACAGTTACCTGTAGGGCAATCTAAGGTGATTTGATCACCATGATACTGCATTACTTGTCACCACTATACTGCAAGGAAGTATTTTCAGTCAAATCTATGCAGAGAGAAGTGAAGTTGATTTTCTTTGCTGTTGGACCAATAGGCAACCCATGAGATTTAATACTTGCAAAGAACTGGGAAAACATATCGAAAAGAAAAACAGAAGTATACTAAGCCTGGTAACATTACAGGGTGAATATAGGTAGGGAGAAATAAACAAAACCTATGCAGTTTTTTGGGAGTGCTCTTTGTTTGGTTTTATTTTTTGTATTTGTACTGCAAAGTAGGTCAAGAGATCCAGAGGTACAGCAGATACTCCATACATTTCTCACTTGCCCCATCTTTTTTTAGCACACTTAAGCAGCTCCTTAGTCAGTGATCTCTGAGCCACTTCACTCCTGGCACCCTTGGCAAGACATGAAGGAAACTATTTTTCTACCTTCTCTCTTGGCAATCTGAGTCTCTTCAGTCTGTGAATATCTCACCCATTTCTCCCTCTTTACAAGCACCTTCCCAAGAGTTTGTATCATGGCGATGTTCCCTCCAACACCCTCGATCCACTAACATGCCTGAGCACAGAAGGATGGGGTTTGCCTCATCCTGGTTCTGCCATACACCTTGACAGTCCATTGTAAGCCTGGGAATGGGGGGAAAAAACCCTCAAGCTTTAAGTTATACAACAGATAGCATTCAGGGATAGCTGTTTACATTAGCTAGAGCTCTAGAGCTGCAAGGGAATGAGTCTCAGGCAAGAAAAACAAGGCTTTTAACACTAAGCCACAGTAAGATCACATTCAACAGCTCAGGTTTCAAAACCTGCTCCAGCAAAACTGTGTGCACAGGCACTCACTGCAGGTGTCCCAGCATTTAACACCTTAAGTGGTGCCACTGGTATCACCTCAAAAACAACCACCACATTCATCCTGCGTTCAAGCCTGTGGGGGATTTCTCAAGGTGCATCTCTAAAATCCTGGGCATGGCCTCAGAGTCCACTGAGGAAAGCTCACACAACCCCAGTTTTGATTCAAGAGACTGTGCTTCTGGTGTCATGGGCAAGCATACACAAGCAATGGCAAACAATGAAGGTAGCTGGGACAAAGTTGATTTACATTTTGCCACTTTTCATCTGTCTCTTCAGTGGCGTATAGTTAATCAAACTAACACCCCTTCTCTCTGTGTCACAGGCGTAAGAAAGAAGTAGGCACTGTACGTCCTTCCTGCTATTCTCTTGCAAATGGAGCCACAGCAGAATTCAAAAGTAGTGCACAGAGGCCAAGTGAATTATGCATTTGGCTCCTCTCAAAAGCCAAGGAAAACTCAAATGCCAGATTTTCTTAAAAGCAAAGCATCCCGTCAGCAAAATGACAGTGACTGTCTGTGTTGGGGGCAGTGGGCTTTTTCTTTTCAGAAATAGCATCCATTCATCTGTTGTTATTTTTTTAATTAGAAAAACTGATAAATACAAAACCAATGGGGGAAAACAAATACAAAAATAACAAAGACACGTTTATCTGCTAAAGGGAAGTGGCAAAGAGCAGCTGTCCTTTAATGATCATCAAGCACGTGAAATTAATCCACATCTTTATTACAAATTTAAACCAACAAAATAAATTAAAACTCAAATCAGACTAGGAACCCAGGTGGGGAAGGAATAAGCAAAGCTCAGTTTACTCCCAGCCTGGCCAGTCATCTCTGCAAAAATAAGTACCTTTGTCTGCTGCCACCACAATTATTCTCTCATCACCCTTGCTGAAGATGAGATAGGAAAGCCACAGCCCCGTTGGAACAACGGCTGCTTTACGCCAGTGCAGGAGATGAATAGCTCCAATTATTCACAGGAGCTACAGATACATGTGGTGCAGAAGTTTAATTTTTAAACTTCCATGAAATGCATGTTTTTAAATATAGCATAAGGAACAATAGCGCATTGATCTACTCCTTCCCCCAAGTCAGGCTTTTTCATTAGTGGGATCCAATCTGGCACTAGCAAAATTCCCATCGAGTCCAGGGAGATTTGCATAAGGGAATATTGCATTGTTCAGCTACTCATCCCCCTCCGCTAGGTCCCACATGCTGAGGAGACAGAGCAAGGGGACAAGGCAACAAACAAGGCCCAAAGCAAAGGAGGGGCTGCTGGAATAAGGGAAGGAAGAGAAGCCTCCTCCTTGCTCCCAGCAGCCCCATCCTGCAGACTGAGATCCCCTCCAAAACACTTCAGGGAGCACGGGGTGCTCTAGGGCGAGAGGTGTTTCCACATCTCATCCTCTACATCTGCAGTCCAGCCTCCCCTCCTGCAAGCCCTCATCCATCCAGGATAAGGGCATTTTTTTTTCCCCTGGTGACACATTGAATTCACACTTAGCAAAAGCATATGGGTTGTTTGAACACCATCCTGCCAAGGCCACCACGTGATTTTATTATTTATGGGTTTCTTAGTTTTTAAGCACTGGCAAAAGAAGCTTACCAGAGATTTTTTTTATACAGATTCCACTTGTGCATACAAGTCAGCAGAACATTTAAAAGTACACTATATACATCTCAATTCAGAATCAGCTGTGGTGGAAAGGAAAGGAACAGGAATAGCTTTATTTTGTGAAAAAATTCCAATGGATTCACACAAATAGATGGTTTTGGTCTTTGCCAAAAAAAATAGTAAGGTCACTTGTTTCTATAAAAAGGCCTTTAGAATGTACTAGGCAAAAGTGACAGTTTTATAAATCAGTGATTTTAATACACTTAAAAAAACCAAACAAGAACAACCCAAAACAACCTAACAGTAGATAACTCCTTAAGGCTTTTCCCTTTTATTTTAGTTCTCCTAGAACTTTAGAATCAAGCTCAGGAATTTTTATTTCACTACAAAAGCCTCAAATTTTATTATGGTACAAATAGCAATTGTAACTTCCCTCTCACTTTTTTTGTGCACAAGGACAGTTCAAGGCAGCAGGAAACATTTCTGTATGTAGAGTGAATGGAGTAATGAGAGGCAGCATTTAGCATCACATGGATCATAAGCCATTCTGATTATCTCACAGTTTTCCTTGAGATGAAAATAGTCACTGCCCTATAAACACACACTTTTTGTGGAGCAGTACCCCCAGTTCCTAACCAGACTCAGAGCATCTCATGCTCAGCACAGACACACAAAAGAACAAAAAACAACAATTAGAAGCTAATCCCTAGTGGTTCTGGAGGGGCTGCAATCTAAATTAAGTTAGAAGATAACACCATTACTCCATTTTACAAAACTGGAGCTGAAAAACAGAGAGATTAAGGGGTCTTATACACTAAGGCATTTCACAGTTCTGCTTTCTTCCTTGCTTTGTGCACCCTGTTTATTTAGATTGCAACTCATCAAAACAGGATTATCTCTCATTTGTGTTTATACCCTGTCCAACACAAAGCAGCCATTAATAACTACACAAGAATTGCTTTTCAGACAGCAATAGCTACAGGTGATTAATAACGATGCGACTCCAGGCATGTCTCTGGCAATACTGTGTTTTCTTTTCTGGGTTACGGAGATTAGCACTTCGAGTCATGAGCCACTGATACTTATGTAAACAACCTGCACAGAGAGGGAAGAAAAAAGCTACAGAGCTGCTCCTGGAGTGCTGGGAGAGCTCACAACCTGACAGAAGAGAAAATAAAGAAATCGCTCAGAGGAAGTCTTGTTCCAGAAGAATGGGCAAACCAGTCCTCGCTTCTAGACTTTTCATATTAGAAAAGGAAAGATGAGAAGAGCAGAAGGGAAGCCAATAGGGAGTTAATACATGCAAATTAGCAAAGAAACAGAGAAGACTGCTGATACCCCATTTTTTACAACACATACTTATTTTGTCATCATCAGGGGCTTTTAGCTCCTGTCTTTTACCAGGCTGTTACACTTATCACAGATTACCTACACAAAATACCAAAATGTATGCATTTAGTGTCATTTGAACTGCCCTTATGTGTTTGGGGACATTTGCACAGGGTTGATAGATAAGCCCTGAGAGCTGCAGAAGGCCCAGCCTTTCTGGGGCAGCAGCTGCAAACCAGCTCTGCTAGGTTTGACTGTCCTTACCCCACAACATGTAAGTGACATTAAATGTCTGCACCTAGGAAGCTGCACTGCATCCCCACAGAGTATCTGGGCTCTGGCTGGGCAGCATATGCCAAGGTCTCAGGCACTGAGCTCACAGAAAATAAAAAGCCACCTGCCAGGGTGGTCCATCCGGCCTGACCCACTCTGTAGGGTCCCAAGGACAGCAGCCAGTACTGAGCAGGCAGCACATTTTAGGGCAACACTTCTGCCAGCCTGAACCCTGCACATGGGCCACACAGCCCACATCACAACCTCCACTGTCAGGCCCTGCAACAATTCAAAAGCCTTTGCTTCACTTAAAATGCACCAAAAGGGCTCTCAGAACAAGAGGAATTCCTTCTGCAATGCTACTGGGGTGCAAAGAAAGCTGTACAAACATATTATAAATCAGAATTAAATGGGTAACTATTCAGGGCACAGAAACATGTATTCACTCCATTATGTATCTGGATTGAAAACACTGTAGCATCCTGCTCAAATTCCCAGTCTTTCCATGCAGAGTGAGATATAGATATCGATATATATAAGCACTGAAAATATAGACAAAAGGAATATATTAAAGAATTCTATTTCTTATTTATAACTCAGTTAATTGACTTTGAAATCAGGACTTGGGGCAGATACTTCAGCATGAGCACAGCCCTGAGGAATGCTGAAATCAGCCATCAATAACTCTTTTCACAAGACAAGCCTCCCGAGGGCAGAAGGATAATACCAAGCTGGGTGGTAGTTTTTAAGCAGCTGGACACAAATTGGGACTTGTCAGTTGTTGTTCCCAGGCACTGCATGTCAAATTGGAATAACCTGTTGTGCTCTCGCTAATTTTTTTCCATGACTGGCTGCAGAATTCAGAAGAGGCACCTGTTGACTCCTGAATAAGTTTCCCTGTGATGAACAGTTCTTATCAATCATCACCCAACAAGAGATTTCAAAATAATAGTTTCTTCTCATTTTCCCCACAGTGAGAGACATTCAGTGCACTCAGCAACCAAGCTGAAATCTGCTTTTCTGACATCTGAGCTCTGCTGAGAAAGTTTCTTCATCGACCAGTTTTGGAGTGTTGTTGCCATTCCAGGAACCAAGCTCGGGAAGCTGCCTAGAAGCAGCACAGCAGCCACACTGCACAGGGTGCTGACAGTGGGAACATCCATGGCACATCCCAGCTCCCAGCAGCACCAGGCCTGAGTGGGGGTCTCACTGTTTGAGCCAGGTCTATGACAGCTCGTGACCTGCAGCACAGAAGACAGGAAGGAAGATGGGAGGACAGTGGGAAGCTCAGAGGGCCACCAAAATGGTCTGTGGAGAGAGCTGTGCCCCACACTGTGTGACAGGGCACTGCAGCCAACAGCACGACTCACCTCGGCTGACTCAGGGATACCTCCAACCTAAACCTTTTTGCAGCTAAAGGCTCCCAAGGACACATGGGGACAAGACAACTCGAACTCTAGCACTGCCAATGTGCACCAACCTCAAGCCACCCAACACACTTGCCAAGAGTCTCATTTTTAGGTTACCTGTGCACTCATCAGCAATGCATCCTCTAAGATACAGTGGAAACCAAGCCCAGCACCTTCCCCTGTTCAATGCTTGAGGGTCTTTTGTCTAGCAGCCAAGAGTCACATCACCTTCCTTAGGTGTTGCTACCATCTTTTCATTCAGGATAGGAATGAGCCAAGACACAGAATCTCATTTAACACTCACAGCAGATCTTTTACTGCATCAACTCTCTGTTTCTGGGTCTTCTTCCCCTCTGGGCTTCTCTTCTGCACAATGCTGAAAGGCTTCTCCAGGAGGGCTTTCATTCCTCTTCCTAGTCTGTTTCTCCCAAGATTCTTACCAGGATCCACCTGACCAGCTAACTCACACCCTCATATACTACCCATCTTCTTTGGGCACAGCTGTTCTATCTTTTTGGTAATTAACACATCTGTGACCCATCAGGGGCGAGGTCACTTACAACACACTTCTCTAAAACCAAGAATGGCATTTTCCTTCCCTCGTTGCAACCCAAGTCTGCATCCAGCTTGTTCCCTATCTCTCACTCAACACCTCCAAAGCTCCTTTACTGAAAATAGGTTCAGCAGCATCATCTGCTCGAATCTCTCAACTTGCTCTGAGGCGATCTTCAATAGGCAACCACTAAGGTGATTTTCCCATGTCCACTGTCAGCAGCTCCTCACTAGTGTGCTATACATTTGGCATAAACACCTTAACAAATCCAACAGAACATGAATTTCCACAATAACTTGTGAAGCTGCTTTTAACAATTGTCTTTGCAACAGAGAGGGGTTGCTGCAGCAAACCCTTTCCAGGCCTTGAGCCCCAAGTAAATTGAGGATGCTTTTTCAGTGCAATTTACTCCTTTGAAAACATTTTTGTTGTTCCTATTGTTGGCTGAAGAGCAGCACTGACTGTGGATCAACTTAATGGGAGGCAAGAATTATGACTTCTCTTCCAAGTTTAGTAAATAACTAAAGAATTGTCAAGTGAGCAAAAGATGGCAGAGAACGTGAAGCAGGCTTTAGCATTCTATCCATCCTGAAGTATTACACAGAATACAGCTCCAAAAGGCCAGAACTCTCCACTGACAGTAAAATTAAAAAAATATATACCTACATAGGTGAATTGACAGCAAAATATCACTAACAATGTAGACACTTCATATTTCCACATTTCCTAAACAGATTATTTCTCCTAAGCTGGAAATTCCCCTCTAGTGACTAATTAGGAATTTAGCAATTACATAACTCAAGCTCAAATACAGAAAAATCACTATATGAGGAGCTGTGTGTAGTTTGACATCTCTTTTTCAGTTTAAGCAGCCTCCTCCCACACACTCTCTGCTGCATCCCCTCGGGCCACCTTGCACCACCTAACTTCCTGAGGGCTGATCCTGTTCGTTTAGCTTGCTTTTTTCTTCTTTTCCATGTGATGGTGAACACAAATTGGGTACCACTGCATTGGGTAGCTGTTGCCAAAATGATATGGAGAGTGTGGTATCTGTCCTGGCAGATCTTCCCCCAGTGTCCCAGGAGCTCCTGCCCTCTGGCCAGGGACATGTGACTACTGCACAAGCACATGGGGGGTCCCCAACACAGTGGGTTCCCACTCCAGGCCTGGCTTGGTCCAGCTGCTATTTCCCTGCCTGCTGCACCTCGGCTCTGCTTCCAAGAGATGCAGGCACAGCAACCTACTGCAGTATTTAAAACTGAATTTACGCTCCTTTGGAACCATAGCTGGAGAGACTCTGGGAAAACTCAAAGGAAGGGTTTTGCTGCAGAAACAACTGGAAACTGCCCAGCAAGACGGAGAACATGGACAGCCAGCTCCTGATGGATAGGCGCTGATCAATCTCTTAGCATGAGCAAATACTGCTATTATTTGTGTAGGTGCAATCTGTACCCCTTTGACCCTCTAAGTAAGCTCTGCCAGTAAACACTGGGCTGAAATGAGATTAGGCTAAACAGCCCCTTTGGGTTTAGCAAATAGGAGGAGAATGGCCACTCCCTTTCTGAATCCACCAAAATCCCACACATAAAATATAAGCTCCAATTAACAAAAACTCAAGGAAGACAAAATATTATTTGAAAGTTTAAGAAGGCCCAATCACTGAATGCAGCTCACAGTTTGAATACAATTGTTCTGGGTGGTCTGCAAAGCACTGAGCTGGCTGTGCAGAAAGGAATATTTTAAGAACAAACCAGTGGGGTACCAGAGTGTAGAAAAGATGAATTCATGTTAGAAAAACACTTTGTGAAGTCACTCACAGAATGCAAATGTTGAAAAAATAAATAATAGCTTCCCTTACCTATTTATTTTCATTTCTTATGCCAAGGTCATAATTCCTTTTTATGTATTTTGAGGATAAATATTAAGATTAAAAGATCATCAACATTACGAAGGCTTAGTCTCTGGGACACAAGGTCACAGGGAAGCCGAGATCCACAGTCACTGCACAGTGGTAATAAAAGCAGAGAACGCAACAACTCACTTTCATTTCAGACACAAACAAAATGGTTTTGCATCCCAAATGTGCAAAACAGCTTGATCCCTGCCCTAGAGAGCCCAGAAGTCTTAATGACTCTTACCAAAGCTTTGTAGACTGGGCTTTCTTTTTGCATTAGCGAGTACATATGTAGACCAAGTTCATAACGTCGAGTGAAAAACAACCAAATTAAAAAATCTGCCTAGAGGGGTTTTTCTCCATCCTTGTCATTGGAGCACAGTCGTCACAACTCTAGGTAAGGCTTTTTCTCCAAAAACTACCCTACACACCTTTTCCTGTCGCTCATCAGAGCTGTGGCACAGTCCCCAGCAGCAGCAGCAGCTACTCCGACCTGGAAATACAGCTCACAACATTCACATAGGCAAGATGCTGCTGGAGCTGTACACATTTAAGGGCTGTGCAAGTGGAAAAAACACCACAGTGCTCTTCAGTAGACACAGAGTATAAATTCTAAGAAAGTGCAGATTCAGACCAGAACTGGCATTAGAAACATTGAGGCACTAAATGAAAACATGAGCTATTGTTTACCCACTCTCACATCAAACCACATCCACTGCTTTTTAAAACTATGCCCACTTCCACCAGAGCCAGCATCAGCAGCTCGGGCAATGTCCCTCACGGCTACTGACCAAAGGGAGCTCCTGGGGCAATTCTCCTGAGAGAGGCACCTGCGTGTGCCAAGGCCCAGCTGACACCTACAAGGGCCTCAAGTCCCCTGAACACATTAATTGTCCCTGGAAGCAGTAACAGCTTCACAGAACAGGTAAGGTTGGAAGGGAACACTGGAGGTCCTCAAGTCCCTCCCCAAGCAGGTCCCCAGAGGACATTACTGAGGATGTGTCCAGACAGATTTTCAGTATCTCCAGGGAAGGAGACTCCAGTCATCAGCTTCCAGCAAAATAAAAATTTTAGCAATTAAAACAAACAAACTGGCACAGAAGCTGCAGATGTGATGGAGTCAGAAAACTGGGCTCTCTCTCACAGCAAGTTCCCAAGAGCTGGGAGGAAGAAGCAGGCAAGATGGTCTCCAGTTAGTTTCTGACATCTGAACATCGTAATTAAGGACTACTTTCCCAAAATATATGCCAGCTGAATAATGCCTTATCAGAACTGGCATCATAATAACATCTCTAAGTCCCTCCATAACCAAGTAAATAATCATTGACAAACCACTCAGCAATTACAACCACCAAGTGTTATGTATACAAGAGACACTAACCATCCTCAGGAGCCAGGGATGAATCAGTTTGGGTGGATGGAAGGGGAGAGAAAGAGGTAAAACAGTGTAATGTCTTCTTGAATTAACATTGTTTTAGTACAGCACTTCAGACGGATAGGTGAATATTTTAACATCACATCCATCTATAAACTGCCACATAAGGGGCACTACAATGTCACCTCATCTCGATAATGACAAAGGAGTGATTGAATATTAACCACATCAACCACCACGGCTTCTCCAAACACAAACACACCTAAATCTAAGCCTACAGCCAGTTACTCAATTTCTTTCAATAGAGGTCAGTGAAAAAATAGGGATATAGTCTACCTGGTATCTAATAGGAAAACAAACAAAACAGAAAACCCCAAAGCCCGCTGTTAAAACTCTGTCCCAATATAAAGCAATACATGAAGCAGCCTTCTTCTATAAAAGGCCTTCATAAGTACAGAGTAGATTTCAGCTTCCCACACTGATGGAAGAAAGAAAACAGTCAGGACTGAACCACTCAGACTTTGCCAGCCTGAGTCAGAACAGCAAAACAGAAAATTGATTCCTTGAGGGCTGCACAATTCAACACCCAGCACCCCAGGTTAAGTAATTAGTAGATCAGGAAATTCATCATTTTGGGGCACAGCATACATAAATGGAACTAGACTAGAAATAAATTACCTCAAGAATGGCAAAGCTGCCACTCTAAACAACATTTGGATGAATGGATATAATGCTACGGAGCAGAGTCAGATGCCTGGTGATTCCCAAATGATTAATATACCTTCTCTTCTGAATGAAAACACAGGATATACCAGGGAAGTACACTCTTTTCAGTCATGGAAAGTTTGTTTTGGAACTGCAGAACCTCTTTCCTACTTCTTCACAAGAAGTAGGAACATTACAAGTTCACCTTCAGCAGTACCTCAGCATCTGCAGGAAGTTCTGCCAGCAGAATAGTGAGAGGTGTCCAGCACTTGTTTTTACCTCGATGATGACTCTAAGGAGGGCACAGTCACAACTGTCACATTCATGAACCTGTCATACATTGGGCATGTGACTCATCAGCCACACAGGGTGATAAAGAGTTCATCAGGCAGCAAAAGTGAAATGCTCCGTTAGAAAAACAAGAAAACCCCAATGACTTTACATCAAGCTTTTCTGGAAGCAGAGATGATGTCCCAGGTCACAAAACAGCCACAATTAACTGACTGGTGTGAGTACTCTCAAACAGCACCATGAGCAGCCAGCCAATCTATCCTCACACAAGAAATGTTACCTCTGTGAGTATCTTGCACATCGTGACCAGCCAAGGTGTTTGCCCATATTGAAGCCAAGAGGATAGCATGATTCACATGCTGATATTATTAAAAGCATAAATATTATTAATATACACTAAATAACTCTGCACTTAAATACTATAAAAAAGCCCCTACTAAATAAATATAAATAAAATACTAAAATACTAAATAAAATACCAAAACTATAAATAAATAAGACACATATGCATGTGTAAATCTATACAGCCACACATACCACACACCAGCCCAGCTAACACATAAGCACCTCTTTCATTTCTACAATCACAAGATCAATAAACAGCTTTGCACAGCTTGGTACAGAGTGTAGCTCGTCCACTACCAAAATCTGCTGTTCCTGAACCTAACACCAGGCTGCATGTTTTGCACAAGGGAATGTGTAAAAAGACAAAAAGTAAGGTTAATGCTAAGAATAACATGCTGAGGAAGCTGATAAATTTTAAATGGGAGCCCAGACCAATAACCCCGGGAACTGTAGCAACTGCACTCTGTTTTTTAGCAACCAGATCTAAGTCTGGCCTGGGAAAGTTCAGTCAGTGCATGCAAAGACAGACAGCAAATAAGTGTCACTGCACTTATGCATATCTTTGGTCAAATAAAGAGGAAAAAAAAAACGCTCCTGCCTTGGTCCTTCAGACATGAGAAGATAATTTTTAACTGAAGCAGAACATACACAGCAGAGATACAAGGCATCCAACCCTATGGCTATACTATAGCCACGGGCCAGTTAGAAATTGTTAAAGCAATTTTGCTGGAAGGCAGAGGGATTTACAAGGCTCTTAGGAAACCAAATTTCTGGAAATATGACGGTCACAGTTTGGTGTATTCAGTGATAGATTGGAAGTGACCAGTGAAGCTGCTGAACATCCAGCTGAAGATACAATTAAACTATTCCCATAACTTTGCCCAAATCAGGCGTGGCAAGACAACAATAACAGAAATGAGCAGAGCAAAGAGGCACATGAGGATGCAGGAAACCAGCCAGCACGGGACACCTTTAGGATGTGGGACTGGCAGGCTGTGCCTCTGGTTGAAGGAAAACCATGATGGACTGGCAGCAAGCCATGAGAAGCAGCAGCCACAGGCTGTACTACCTATTATGGGATGGACTGCAGATGAGAGAGGGGGTGATGCACATCTCTCCATATTGCTTTGGTGCCACCAGCTTGACAGGAGCCCTGCAGAATGGAGTATTTCTTCCCAGGCCCACCAGGAGTTCCAGCTTCCTGAGTGACCACCAGCAGAGCCAGAAACAGGCCAACAGCTAGTAGGGCTGGTGTTTTCCCACAACTGGCAATCTCTAAACACAGGTAGTGTCACTGGAATGCTACTAAAAACTGGGATGGATGAGGAAAGAGTTTGCCCACTCAAGGGAATTTATTACTTTTAATTAGGCAGTACCCTTCCCCTCCACCTCGTATTCAGAAGGGAAGAGTCTCCAAATAGCCCAGTGACCCTAGAGAGAAATAGGAGCTCCAACAAACATGGAGAAGCAGGGAGCTCTACCAACAGAACAGGATCTAGCGTGGCCCATTCCATACAGACAGAGTGTGCATACACTGTGAACCAGCATGGACAGCACAGGCTGCAGTCACAGCCACAGGCAAGGAGAGCTGAGTCATACAGGAGCTTTGCCTTACAAGTTTACACTCCACTCAGCTTTTCCTATTTGTTTCAATTTGGTTAAAAAACAAAAACTAAACAAAACCACAACAAAACAAACAACACAGCAAAAACTCACAAGGATCAAATTATTGCAGGATTTCCAGAATCTTCCAGATCCCAAACCACCACAGCTCCTTTAGGCCACTCCCATGCAGATACATGGCACTAAGTCTACAAGTTTTGGGGGAGGGGAGTGAGGACAGCACAGACACCAAAGGCTAAACTTGAAGGGTTTTGAGCTCTCTCAGAGCAGGGTCTGCATCCCTGTCAGTGCTCCCAGGGAAGTGCCAGCAATGCCTGGGGCTTCAACACAACTCCAAGCTCACCCTTGAAAAAAAGCTCACTCTTTTAAAGCAGGTTTTCTCTCATTTCACTGAAGCAATTGTATTTCTCAGGTATCATGATATTTACCAACTAAATGAGAATTTCTGTTACTTTTCTTGGCCCTCTCCAAATACCTCTCATCCTGAGTGAATGCAGAGAGCTCTTTACAACAGGGCTTCAGGCTGAAAGAGAAAACTTTATTGTAAACACAAACACACCCCTACAGCACAGCTCTGGTCACTGTGAATTCTTCCATACCAAAAATCAAATACAAATTCAAGAAGCCAGATGTACAGCTGACATTATGGAAACACTGATGGTGGGACGACAGAGCTCCATCAACAAGGGTACCAGCATTCCCCTAAATTCCCCCACTCATCCCTATTAATACAATGAATTCTTTGGAAAAATAAAGACTTCCATTCCTCAAAGTTCATAAATTCTTTAGAAAATAATTTCTAAGAAGTTACATACTTACATATTTTGTTGAGCCATGGCACAACAGCTCCTGGGGCTCACAGACACAATTACAGAGCAGGTTTCAGAACCACCTGAACTCCTCTCACCCAAATTTCCTCAGCACAGCTGGGTCTCTGCAAGTCACTTTGAAGCATAAGTATTTCCACATGGACTTAATCATACTCATTAAGAGAACTGAGAACAAATTAATTCAATGAGATTGGGTTCTGTTGGAACTTCGTAGTCCTTGGGATTGTCCATTTCATAAAATGGTGTACCATTTGCATGATAAAAGCTAACTATACTAAGTGGGATGTTGAATGCTTAAATGATTTTTTTTTTATGTTGGTTGCAGTATGAGAGGAAGGGGAAGTTGCATGTAACAGTATTTACAATTTTTTTACTTTTCTCCCTGCAGCCAAGGCAATGTGCTGTGGTTTCTAACTCACAAGATGCTGTCCTTTGCTTCCGTAATGCTGGCACAATTATGACATATTTTCCTATATATTATTGAAATCCTAACTGGCTGATTTTTACCCTACCTCTTCTTCCTTTTCTACAACTAGTTCTGGAGTTATGGAAAGTGCACTTCCTGTAATTTCAGGAAAACTTTTCTAAAGCAGTTAGCATTTGCTTTTCCATCTGGATAACACTATCCGCTTGATCTCCTTGAATTCCACACAGCTTCAAAAATTGCTCTTTCCAATGGAAGTTCACCTTTCAGAGTTGAAAGGTGACAACATTCCATGTTACAATGTGCTTTTGGAAGGCCAGGTTGGATGGGGCAACTGTTGGCTGTCCCTGTCCCTAGCAGGCAGGTAGAACTAGATGATCTTTAAGGTCCCTTTCAATCCAAACTATTCTGTGATTCTATAATTCCATGAGATGTTTCTGTGTTCTGAAAGGTTTTGGTAACATGAATTTTAAGAAATCAATCTGTAAATCTCATCTAAACTGCCTATCTTTACAGCTATTAACAGTGAAACCATTTCTTAATTATCACATTATAGTTGTTTCTACAAACATAATAGCATCTATTCTGTATTAGACTACAAGGGACTACTCCCCAGATCAGAATTTTAGTATCTCCTAAATCAGTGTATATTCATTATATATGCCACTGTCTATGGTATTCCAGTTGCCTCTTTGAGAGCTGGTATTTACCAATGGTTTGAAAGAATCCCTTTCAAAATCTCTCACCATTAGTCTGGCAACAATAAATTGTACTCACCAATCAGGCTGCATTTCTGTAATTGCTTTAAGAATAAGGATTTCTTCCATCAAGTCCTACTAAATCCCCAGGTACTGAACTTTTGGGACATATTTTTTCAGCCATGAGAACCCAATCCACAGTTGTCCCTGACTGTGTGTTCATATCTGCTATGGGATGGGAAATCAGGGAGAAACTTTTTTATGAGCTGCTGTCACCTTCTATGGAGCTGGAGATTTCATGTGACCTGTCCCTTCTGCTTTTTGTGATTGTCCATTTGTGAAAGTCAGAGTTGCATTATGGGAAATATTCACTGTGCTTTGTTCACAGCCATCCTAAAATATCTGCTGCAAATGAGACAACCTTTAAATGACAGCCTTACACTTTGGCTTGCCTTGTGTTTGCAGCTGGAGATAGCCCCCCTGAAAAGATATGTTTATTACTTGCTTTCCAACACTCTTGCAGTGAACAGTTTACTAAAAACTTCTGTGCTATGACTTCTAAATTCCATCTTGAATTTCATTTTAAGATGCAGGTTACCATAAGAGGTATTTTGAGTAAACGGGAGAGGTCATGACTTGGTGTTCACATTGACCAAAGCTGTGTACCACTTCCCAGGAAGACAGTTTCTCCAAGCTTCTGGGCTTCTCCTTCCTCAACAGCATTTCCCCAGTCTCCCTATCCACACACATGCCCAAATGCTGAACAGCAAAACTGAAGCAAAATGTTGAGGTTCAGCTCTAGAAAGCTCAACACAGTTCACTGCACGAGGCTCTCCCTCCCCCTGTGCTGTGGACATAACTTGGTAAATCCTGGGATTTCAAGTGCATGTGAAGAAACAACCCCACAGAACATAACTTAGGCTGTGGTTTCACAGGCATTTCAAGTCAATATAAAGTTGGCCTGATGGTGAAAGCAGAGTTTCAAGCCTCACGTAACTCACATACTCCTGCCCTCGACCCTGCTTTTGTTCCACGGCCATAAGGTGATGGGATGAGTCCAGATCAGAGCTCTAATCTAGCAGAAAACAAATTCCTGTCTTTTTAGAGTTAGTGCTCATTTGGATTGGCAAATCACTGCATTCCTCGTCTAATCTGACCTTTAGAAAAAGTATTTGTTAACTCTGAATTCATCTCTTAAGATTTATATTGTGCTGTTCAGCCCTCTTAACACAGCAGCAGGAGCATCAGCACTCTGGCTGGAACCCTCCCTGTCCGTGCTGCTGCTCTGCTTCTGCAACAGAGCCAAGTGGCATCCAACACAAGGAACAATTTACCCTCATCCAGGTGCAGGCACAGGACAGGCACAAACTGACCCAGGGCTCTGCTGCCCAAGAAGGAGGTATCTGGGCATTCCCTTTGGTGGATGCCCACCCTTCCTACCACACTGCTGGGCAGCAGCAAGGCATCAGACCAGCTCACAGATACGCCCAGGGCAGGCAGCTGGAAGGGCAAGAGTCCTCTTCTTCCTCCCCCACGTTCCCTCAGCCATGGGAAGAGTAAACCACCACCCAATGGCAGCAGCTGGAGTACAGCCTCTACCAAGAAGAGGAATCCCAATTTCAGATTTGATGGTATCTAGGAGATTCAGAACTGTAGGCCCCAGCCAGCCAGAGCTCTGAGATCACGGCAGGGGCCAGAGCCACATGCCATCCCCACCAGCAAAGCTGGAATTTTAAAGCAATGAAAAATTAAGGTGAAAAATGTTCATCCACGGAAGACTCAGAAGGTTCTCATATGTATGGGAACACAAGAAAGCCTTAAAGATAACAAAAGCCAGTTGTTTGTGCTCCTCTGCAATGAGGCAATGGTTTTCACAATGTTAGTCAGCTCCCTCTGCATACAGTACAGGGAATCCTTTCCCAACATTTAGGTGCAGTTGAAGGCTAATCAAGATCTCGTAAGTTACCAGGCCTCTTACTGTTATTGAATTTCCTTCCATTTCTTATCTTGAGTAGCTATTACGATTCCAGGTATTCAAGTGAACGTCATTCAGAAAAGATAAGGTAATAATCCATTGATATAGGACCCTCGTATTTAGATTTCAGCATATCCAGCTCCCTGCTTATGTTATTAACCATGGTAGAAAAAAGGGGGTTTGAATTACCCTGTATTTCCTCCTCAGATGGTGTACAGAATAGAAATTACTCAGCAGATGTCATCTATCCTTCTTCAGCAACAGAGAAGAGACTTGTCAGGGTAATTTCCCCTGGTTTCCTCAGGAATGCAGATTTTGCAGGGTTCACCCCAAAATGCCTCCATTAACACATCCATTATAGCCCTTTGAAAGGAGAGATGAAATGACTCATATCTTTTTGATTAAGCTTTGAAAAAAAAATTCTTTTTAGAGACAAGGTCCTCTAGACCTTAAGGGAGGAATCTCATTCATCCACCCTTCTCTCCAATACTAAATTAATTTTAATAAAGGAATCAGACCTATAAACCAATGTTCTTTAGTACATATGCTGCAAAACTTACACAACCTGCTAAATCTATGCCAGCTGATAACAAGAGTTTCCTTTAACCTTCAGAACTTCTCAGAAGATGCTGTGCTTTGCCACACAACCATTACTTGATTTCCAGTAAACCAAACTATTCAGGGATACAGTCACATTAATTAAACTGTATGTTGAAATGAGCCTTCCCTTAAATGATGGTTTGTGTTAGAAGAAATACTCAAGGTTCGTGTGAGTGATTTATAATCACCAATATAAAAAAGCAGCTCTAGCATGGGCACACCAAGAATTTCCCAAAGAACTGTGAGGAAACAATGTTTCTTCAAACAGAACAAAACCTACATAGGAGGGATAAGCCAACCAAGCAGATTGGTGGGGAGACGGCTTGTCCTCCATCCTGTCACTCCTGCCTCTCTCCAGGATGTGGGGCTCTTCCTCCTCCCCTTCTTCCTCCTCCTCCCTTGCACGAGTTCTGAAAAACATCAGACTCCTGACTGACCCACTTCAACGCTACTCCAGGAGAAAATGCCATTTTTTTCCCTGCCTGGTTAATAAAATGCATCAACACCCAGGCAAATGTGGCAAGCATGAGAGCTGGCTGCGGGCGAGGGACAGAGCACCACCCTGGGCCATGTGGTGCCAGGAGGGTGCCAGGATGCTCTCCCAGACCAGCAACCTGAGCTGGCTCAGGGAATGGGTCAGAAAGGGCCAGGGAGGAACAGAAGAGTGAAGAAACTGCTACATCACCTTGAGTAAGCAAGTTTCATCCCAACCCTCCACTTACTTCTGCAGCAGATGAGCAGTCACAGGTCCCTGGCTGTGGTCATTCAGGAAATTCCTGCCCCTCTCTGGACTGGTGCCAACAGTTGGCAAAAGGGAAGAATAACTGTATTTCAGATGCAATAATGCAAGAAGCCCACTATCTTCACCTTAAAACTCTGAGGATCTGAATTCAAGCTGAAAGGTCAGAAAATTAAGTTTCAGTGTCCAGAGTTAATGTGCTGCCACGGTCTGTAGGCTCAGCAGGCAAAACCTGAAATGTCCTATCTTATTAATGACAGAGCACCACTGCCTGAAGCTCCTTCAAATAATACTCACAACCAAGGCCAGCAAGAAGAGACAGACCATACAATTAAAAATATAGAGTGTAAGTCCACTAGCTTTAATGCTATAGTGGCAAAATGAAAAAAAAAGAAAGCACGTTTTGGTCATAAACATAACTAAAATCTCAGGCCTTCTTTGAAAATGAGGTTGTGAAATGCACCTGTTCTTTGAAAAACATCAGAGGTGCACACCTGCTGATGGGATGGGGCAGTAAATGGAAGGAGGGCAATAACTTCTTTTTCAAAGTAATGTAGAGTTGCACTGGACATTGAAATGATGCTCTGGAAAAGGGCTCACCTCCCACCTGTGTATTTAACCCCTGGTTTGCTGCGTTCTGCATTCACCAGTACAGCAAAGAGGAGCCTACCAGCTCCACCTGTGGTCAGCAGCTCCTCTCATGGCCATCTGCCCTTGTCCACAAGTGACACAGACCGTGCTGCATCCTCCTGCCTCCCCACCTGAAATGAAGGCAGACCTGGGCATACAGTGAAATCAGCTCATGCTTCAACCAGGATGCACCTGGGGAGGAGCAGCATCCCTCTGCTCCACGGCACTCTGCTGGGAGTGTGTTTGGTGCTGTGCAGTCCTTCCACTGAACAGGAGCCACAGCACACCACTATCCCTGATACAGGAAAGCTGAGAAAAGCCAAACAAATAAAAAGGCCCCAAGAAGCTGAAAGAATTAGGGAGTAAAAATCAGAACTACTGATTTGATACATTCAAAAATCCCCTAATAATCATAACAAACCATGTTAAATCAATTCCCATTTTCAAGACCTATACCATTACATCCATTTCTACTTATTTAAGTCTTTGATACAATTTCTTTCAGACTATAAACTGGAACAAGCATGCAAGCCTCAGTCCTAACCGATGATTAGTAAAATCCCCATTCTCCAGATCTTTCAAGTCATTTCAAGTGCCCCAGATACTGAGAGATGTATCACAACTTTGATGGGCAATAGTAGAAATCTTGGAATTCCTTCTTAACACAAAGCTCTTGAAAAAAAAACAGTTTATTTTTTACACAGTATTTATCAATTTATTGCAATGTATCAGAAAGTTCTGAATGGCCTGACCAGCTTTACAGGCTTTGCTGAATTTTGAAATGAAAGCAAGAGAACATTTGCTTAAGTCAACAACATAAGTCACCAGTTTAAAGGTTAACACTTGATTGTGCAGCACAAGAAACAGACACTTTATCTTCCCAGTTCAAGGACTCCCGGGTTTCTGAGCAGCGGAACATGAATGCTGCAACAGGCCAGGTTGCAGCACACTTTGGAGAGACAAACAGAGCAGGATGCAGCAGAGAGGCCTCAGAGTGCCACTCGGGCAGAGAGCAGCTCGGGCCCAGCTGCCCACACACACTGGCACGCCAGCAGCCAGCTGGGAGACACCGCTGGGCCATCACCCATCCTGTCCTGGCAGCAACTTCCTAACGCACTGACACTGGCACTGACACCAGCACGGTTGTGATTCACGTGGAGCAGCTGCTGCAAAGCTTCCTCTTCCAGCCAGGAGACACCAAAGCCAAGCCCAGCACCCTCACCAAGATCCCATTCAACCAACAGAAAACCACAGGGAAGACGGAAGTACTGCACTGATGCGAGTACAACTGTCCCAGATAAGGGAAATAAAGAAATAAATAAGGTCCTTATCTTCTGTGACAAGAAAAAGGCAGGCTCAGGGGAATGGGTGGGAGAGGGAGAGAAGCAGAAACTGTACCTAGAGAAGCAAGAAAATCTGAAATTAAATGAGGCATGCACTCTTAATTAATGCAGTTTTAGTGTGAAAATTAATTTCAAAATCCCAAAGTAAGTTAAGACATCAGCTTAGACACCGGTCAAACCAATGGCTACTCTCTGTTCCTCCAAAACACTGGCATGGGCCTGCTCCTTGCAGCCAAAGCATCTGTACCAGGGATGCCTGGGGAAGGACCCATCAGAGCTCAGTGCCACTGTACAGTGACAAAGAGAAGTTTCATCTGAAATTAGTCTGGAAATCAAAGGGAGCAATTCTGAGCCAAAATGTCAGACTGGATCCATTAAAAAAAAGGTGATTACTGGAGCTGGGCTGTGTTGTCATACATTGCTTACGTTTGTTTTAATTTTAAACTAAGTGTCAGTCCAAGGTTTGTTACACAAACATATGGCACTGGTATTACATTCTACCTTGTATTTATAGAAAGTGCTGTGGCGGCCCAGGCAGCACAGAGATGCCATAATGTTAACAACATTTATTATTAGTATGACAAAAGAACAAAAATAAGCCAGTAGAAATCGTGACTTAAAGTTTAAGGGACTGATTGGAATAGGGTGCCAGACTGTGGAGATATTAGTTAAAATTCTTCCAGTATTAATACTCACACAGTCCCCAGGCTGCCAACTATTTAGTTATATAAATACACCCTCAAAAAGGTAATTTGTTTAAAACCCAAGCCTTGAAAACTGATTAGCACATTTAATGCTTGCCCGATTAACGCAGATATGCCCTCAGCTGGGTGATGGGAGCATTGAGGCAGAAGTCCGCATTCCTGCGAGTGAAGAGGAACAAAGCTTTTGGGACAAAGGGTAAACCTTAATTATGCCTTTTTATTACCGAACTGCCATTTCCTCCTTACCCCAAACACGCCAGGAAAGCTAATGGCACATTCACATAGCCCCATAAGCAGTGTGATTGATAAATGCCAGTACTAGATTTTTCCACTCCAGCTGTTACACTAGAAGCAGCAGAGGTTTGATTCTCCACGCTCTTAAAAAATAACAAAAAAAAAATAGAAAAAAAATTTAAAAGATAAAAAGGAAAGTAGGATACAGTACACCGCTGACATTCCCGAACCTTCTGGAAGCGTTTATTAACTTTGGCCACCGACCAGCGACGGCTGTGGGAGCGGGCTGGAGTGGCAGTGCAAACTGGTTAATCTGTAGCTAGACATATCTGTGATTGGGGGGTGGTGGTGTTCAGCAAGAAATACTCCTGCCTGGCAGCCAGGGCTTCAGCACTTGGAAGGGTTACTGGGTTGTTGGTTTGTTGGGTTTTTTTTTTCAAAAAATTTTATTGGGAGAACTACAAAACATTTACAGTACAAAGTTTACAGTCTCACATAATTTGTAGTGAACTGACTCCCGAAAAATATATTACAACTCAAGTTGACTTATCCTTTAGTTACATTCAAAACATACTTCTGTTAAAGTAGTCCAAAAGAGTACATAGTGCTCAATCTGTACCTATGTACAAACAAAACTAAGCTACTGCTCATTCATCCACCGTCCAGGAAAGTTTTGGAAAACTCCCAACTTTCTACATTAGGAAAAAAAAAATTACAGGTTTTGGAATTCAATAAACAAGATATGTTCCTGTATTATAGAAAGTTTCAGATCCAAAGATGGCCTCTGTTATTATAAAATAGAGTGGCGAATTTTGCTGTACTTAAAACCCATCCCTACATTCAAATTATCTCAAGCTTTAAGAAAAATACTTATTTGGTTGAGAGATATTTAAGGCAAGCATGGACCCTCAAGAAGGCACTGTGAGACATAATACTGGGACCCCCAATTATTGCTACATACTTTGAGACTATATCACAGTGTGATTCGTGGAGTTAGGCAACAAAAATACTTTTTGGTTATTTTAAAAAAGTCTGAATTAGATTTGCCACTTTGAAGTCTGATTGCTAAGTCAGTCTTTTTTTTCTTTTTTTTTTTTCTCTCGTTTTTCAACTCGGACGGGCTACAACCATTTACATTCTAAAAAAACCCATAGAAATTCCACAAACTACTTCCACAGCATCGAGACCGATTTCTATAAAGAAACCATGCAATCTTTCAGATTTACGTAAACAAAGAAAGAAATTAATGAAATAAATATTACATACAATCTCTTAAATTAAGAATTTTACTCATTTACAATAAAATAACCAAGTGAAGTTACAAAAAGGCATATATTACTGTGAAAAGAACACACTCCACATTTTGCCGATTAATAATGAAAATCATAATTTAAACATAATAAAAGAATATATATCTATTGCTTTTCATCATACCTGATAAATACAGTATGAACAATTACCAATGTATACTTTTCACAAGATAATAAATAAGTTAAATAGTTTCATATTGAGTTGTGTGCAGTGACTCATTCATGCAATCAACTCAAAACAGCTAAAAAAAAATTTAAAAAAATCAGCAGTTATTCTCCAACAATTACAACCTAAACTCAGTTGAATGCTTCCAAATAAAGCAACAAGAAAAAATTGTTCTAAGCCAAACATCCACTAAGTGGTGGCAATGGAACCAATATTAAACTTTGGAATGAAGGTTTTAGCATGTTATAATAATAATATATAGATATATATA